>CM073603.1:10308094-10430594 GCA_037074985.1 Solanum bulbocastanum | reverse complement strand
GATATGTCACATGGGACACCTTATTCTTAATATGCTGTGAGATATGGTCTTTTGAAGTTGCCCCTTACATGAACTCATGCAAAAACATAGTCGATAAAGAAGCTATGAACTCGACTTAGTGCTAGAGGTCCTTTATGAATCTAAACCACATCTAATACACTTCCTACAATTTGTAATGGAACTCAACACACATGAAAACGTAAGAAATAACCCGGTCCAAGCTGATACACTTATGGCGAATAATTCAGATCTGAAATATAAAATTTTTCGAGGTGTTACATGAACCTTTCTCTAAGCTTGGAAAAAATTCTCTCCATCCTTTTGTCTAAAACCTATAGTTTCACTTCTAAACTTTTGAGTCTTTCTAGATAGAAATATACATGTAAGAAACTCTTTAGCAAGGCCATCCTATGAGGTTATAAAGTTTAGAGGTTTTGCCTTCAACCATCTCTTAGTTTTTGAAAAATAGAAAATATGAACACAATGAATCTTACATACTCTAAAGACTTCTTGAGTGATGTATGTGTCAGTGATCTCCAAAAAAACTAAAGATGAACTTGAAGGTCTTCATAAGGTAAACATGTAAATTGTCCGGATGTGTGTAAAAGTTAAACCATGTTCTCCTTCAACACCTACCTTTTTCATAATAGGAAGCTTTACAATATTAGAATTTAAATTGCTAATGAATGACATTACCACATCACGTACTGCCATTAGTGCTCGATTTAAACTTCCAAAAATTTAACTCAAGACCCAAACAACTACCCAACTAAGTCACAAAATACCATCTGAACCTAACAGAATTGTTGAAATTTGATCATGAGTTATTAACCTTAAATGTTGACTTTGGTCAAGCTTTAAATTTTCAAAATTGAGAAACCCACTCATTACTCATTTGATCACCTTAGAAACAATGTCACCCATCCTCATAGATCACAAATATCATACAAAAGCTACTAAAATGGATAAAATAGGAAAGTCACGCAGATAAAACAAAACGATCAAGAGGGTTGTTATAGTTATGCTTTTTACATAGAAGTGTAAAAAATGAAATAAAATTCAAGATCCAATACATTTTATTAGTTTTGATTTCAGTATGTCTCCTTAGTTCATATTTAAAAATTTCCTCAAAGTTCTTTGTATGCATTGTAAATATTCCAATATTAATTTTTTATTGTAGAACAATTAAAATTTTACATTTACTATTTACTTACTAATGATATTGTTGGGTTCGAAAGGGTGATTAGGGCGTCATGCGGAAGCTTCCAATTGCAATTCATAGACATGATAAATCAGATAACAAAAAATTATACTAAAGATCAAAATATCATTATATAGAATTTGGCCAATGGGCCTACATATTAAATAGTAATAAAATATTATTAAAACTGCAGAGAGAAAATCTCCCCATAAACTAAATTCTTAAACGTCTACATTGTGGATTCTATGGTTGTTTTTTAGTGTGAGAAGAGGGGTCTTCTAGTTATAAGATTTCATACGTTCCTCTAAGGAAAGAATAAACCAAATATGGAAGAGAATTATATTTTCCTTTCAGAAAAAGTTTAAGCATTTATGGTAATACTTTAGCTTTTCTTTTAAGGAAAAAATAAACTTCAAATAAGGTATGAAAATCAGGGCAAAACCCTAACAAATCTCCCTTTTTGGCTGGATTTTTTTGACAAAACTTGATCCGACTTCTTCATATGCTTGATAATCTTGTTCTTCACAAAATCTTCTTGTATCACTACTTACCATGATTTAAAAATTGATATGGTTAAAAATTGAAGCCCTGTGTTAAAAGTTATGAGCAAGGTTGAAAGTGGAGCTCATACGTTAAAAATAATATGCATGAGTTGAAAGTGAAGCTCATGCGTTAAAAATAATACGCATGAGTTGAAAGTGGAGCTCGTGCGTTAAAAGTAATATGCATGAGTTAAAAGTGGAGCCCCAACATTAAAATTTGCAGGGGTTGAAAGTTGGAGTCCATGTCCTAAAGTAAGCATGAGTAGAAAATTGATTTTGTTTTAAAGGATGGAGCAGCAGATATTGTTGAAAATATATCTGTAAATTTTCTCCACATGTAGTAGCACAAAACTTCAGTATCATCACATTGATTACAAATTGAACTAACACCATCTTGAACATGTCTTCAACTTCGTTGGACCATTAAACCGTGTGTTCTAATACCACTTGTTGGATTCGAAAGGGTGATTAGGGCGTCATGGAAGCTTACAATTGAATTCATAGACATGATAAATTATAAAACAAAACATTATACTAAAGATCAAAATATCATTATATGGAATTTGGCTAATTTGCCTACATATTAAATATTAATAAAATATTATTAAAATTGTAGAGAAAATATCCCCATAAACTAAACTCTTAATAGTCTACATTGTGGATTCTATTGTTGTGTTTTTTATGTGAGAAGAGTGATCTTCTATTTATAAGATTTCATACGTTTCCTCTAAGGAAAGAATAAACCAAATATGGAAGAGAATTATATTTTCCTTTCAGAAAAAGTTTAAGCATTATGATAATACTTTAACTTTTCTTTTAACGAAAAATAAACTTCAAATAAGGTAAGAAAATCAGGGCAAAACCCTAACATATATTTGGGTCCCAATATTTTTTAGTATATAATTATTGCCTTACCATTATTTTTGTTTGATTTTGGTGTGTATTATGTAAAATATTTACTCATTTATGCCTTATAATATTTAATTACTAAACTATAATTAAGCAATTAGATTCTCACTCAATTAATAAATAACTTTCCAAAACTCAGACATTTATTTGGTTATAACTAGTCATTCCATTTTTTCATTTTATACCCGTGAAACAAACTTTCTCTTGTAATCTTTTTCATGTTCTTGTTGGTTATTTTTCAATTCTTCACTTTTTCAGCAAGAGAAATTATCTTTTTTTCTTTTTTCTTTTCTTCTGGTTCCTATACCAGTAAAACAATCTTTTCATTATAATCATTTTTCTATTGTTGTTGGTTATTTCTTAGTTTTTCATTCTTTTTATTATGAAACAATACCTTTTTTCTTATTTATCTATCTTTTATTTTCTTGTGGTTTCTCTACAGATCTTTTTATGTCTTTCTATGACAAAAAAAAGTTAAATTTTGTATGTTGATTGTTTCTATCTTATGCTTATATTTTGTAATTATTATTTTTATTTTCTTGATCTTATGATACATTTATTTTGGAGTTTGAATTATAATTTGTTGGTTTTGTAAAGTAAATGTACTTTTCATTATAAAATTCTATAGCAAATTCATGGGGTGTTTCTTAATTTTAATTTTTTGGAATTTCCTTTCCATTCTTTCCACAAAGGTTTTCTATATCAGTTTCACACCGGACTGATCAGGTAACTAATCTAGAGGATTCTACTGGACTTCTACGGAGGTTCGTAGTGTGTAACCATAGTGGTTCACTTTTTATTCTCCCTTGTTGTCCACTTGAGTCCCATAGATCAGTTTCTTGATTAGTGAGGTGTGACACTGATGGAACAAACTTAGGTGAAAAAATTGAAAAGGGATTGGAGAAATTAAAAAGGAATGAGGTGCAACAACTCCCGTATATCAACTTCAAAACCAATTTATACATTGAAAATGAGTACTATAAACTAAGTTGAAGAATCACCCTTTACTAGAAATCGTATGCAATGTTTGTTACTCATTACTTTAAAGAAAGAATGAGTCATATTTCCGTGAATCAATATGCAATCCTTCGTACATGCAGCACATGCTTCATTCTCACATTTCATCTCCTCCATATATAGAGGAGGCTTCCCCAACAACTTCTAAATCCTACGAAGTATATCAAAATACCAAGTACAAGCCATCTGCATTATGCTTGATCTTGTAAATCCACTTGCAGCCAATGGCTTCTTTCCCTGCAGGCAATGAGACTAAGGCGAACAGCCCCCCCAACTAGTTGTATGGGGTGGGGTGCTTGTGAAAAGCTGCTTTGGATATGAGTAATTCCTAAAAAAAGGCAAAGGAGAGGGTCGTTTTTCCCTTTGAATAAAATAGGGCTATCCTATCATCCGCCTTCCTCAGATGAGACCTCCTCCCTAATGTGCCAGATAGCTACTTTTGCCTCGTTTAAGCTGAAGCATAAGATTCTCTTGCGCCCAGTGTGTGATCACAGCTGGTACCGCATTTCTCTTTGCTTGGGGAGAGAGCCCCGTGTAAGGGAGAACAAGAAAGCCTACCCCTCGAAATCTTTCTTCAGAACAACAACAACATGGAGCCGCCCTCTCTCATCATGCCTCAACAAAACGGAAAAAATTCTTTCTTAGGAAAGATTCCCCTTACTGGGGGTGGGACTATTACACCAACTGAAGCTTAGGAAGGAATGGAAAGATAGGAAGCTTGGAGATCTAATGGAAAGAAATGCGTAAGAAATAACAGATCTGCGATAGAAGTCAAATACGATTAAGTAACTAGGAATCGTCTCTTGTGCTACGGTCTAATATATGTGTCAAAGAGCGGATTCTCTTGCAGACCGCTGAGCCCACTCTGGCCTCGCGGAATAAGAAAAATAATACTATTATAAATAACATATGAAATGGTAGACAAAGAATTTTAAGTTGTCAAATGCAAATTATGCATACTGATACACAATAAGTAGAACCTCTAGATGTAGAAGCACTTAACAAAGGGGGGAAACAAAATTTCACACAAATAATGACTTAGATCTTGTATGTAGTATAAATATTATAAAAAAAATTTAACATATAAAATTAAAATAAGTATTTGAAAAAAAAAAGTCAATCGAGACCATGCCATTCTTCCAATATTCATTATGTATGTTTCGCTAGTCGACAACATAATCACATGCTATAAAATATGAATTATTATGTCATGGTTTGAAATCATCCTCTTGGAAATTCTTCACCCTAAAAAGGGAGTGTTCTTAAGTGTTGGTCAAAAGAGTACCGTTTCTTCATAATGGTGTTCACCGCACACTTCACAAAACCACCGAGCTGGTTTTACTAATTAGACTTGGGATTGTGGTTGAAGCTACCCAACTAAGTCACGTATCACCTTCGATAACTAACAGAACCGTTGAAATTTGATTTTGAGTTGTTGACCGGAAATGTTGACTTTGGTTAAACTTTAAACTTTCAAAATTGAGAAACACACTCATCACTCGTCTGATCTCCTCAGAAATTGTGTCACCCATCCCCACACGTCACAAATATAATACAAAAGCTAATAAAAGGGATAAAGTTAGAAAAAACATTCAGAAAATACAGAGCGACCATGAGGTTCATTTTAGTTATGCATTTTTATATAGAATTAAAAGAAAAAAAAACTTCAACATACAATATATTATATAATTTTGATATGAGTATGTAATATTAGTTGTTGTTCAAAGAAAACTAGAATATTTAGAATTTACATCAAAGTTCTTTGTATGCATTGTAAATATTCCAATACTAAATTTTTTTATAGTAGGACAATTATACTTCTACTTTCAATATTACTAACGATTGATTTTTGGGTCCCAAGATTTTGTAGTAGAATAATTATAGCCTTACCATTGTTTTCATTTGATTTTGGTGTGTATTATGTAAAATATTTTCTTATTTATGCCAAACTAATGAATACATACATTTTAATTATTAGACTATAATATGTAAATGGTTGTATTGTGAAAAACTCTCTCTTAAGAGCAAGAAAGTCCTCAAATGGTTTTCATTCTCATCCTCACTCCGAGAATAAATAAGAATGTCATCTATGAAGACAATGACGAACATGTCTAAATGCTATTTGAACACTATGTTCATTAGGTCCATGAAATCTGCAGGAGCATTGGTTAGTCCAAAAGACATAACAATAAATTCATAGTGACCATATTGAGTTTTGAAGGTTGTCTTAGGAATGTCACATTCTCTGAATCTAAGCAGATGATAGCTTGATATGATGTCTATCTTTGAAATTAAACTATCACACTAAATCTGGTCAAACAAGTCATCAATCCTAGTAATGGATTATTTATTCTTGATTGTGACTTTGTTTAGCTGGTAGTAATCAATACACATTCTGTGAGAATCGTCTTTTTTACACGGGAAAAGAAGTGGAGCACCCCATGGGGGTATGTTGAGTTTGATGAAACCTTTATGTAATGACCTATTCCTGTCGTTATGAAAAAGCCAATGAGGAAAGAATTGGGGCTAGAAAACTTTTGAGTAGTGACTTGGAAATGTCTTACCTAGTCCAGATTTGGACGAAATCTGAGTCAGGTAAGGTCTAGGGAAACCTGGGAATTAATGGGGGATTTAATTATGATTTTTATTACAAAAGTATATAGCCAAGACTTTAAGGAGACTCTACGACTTTACAGAATCAAATTCGGGTGAGTAAAACTCTCGAAACTGATCTTGACGTGAAGGGGTAGTTTTAGAACATCCTGATTTGAAAGTGTGTTGTGAAATGGAAGCTTGGAACTCAAATTCTGAGCTTCTGTCTCTGTGCAAGCCATCGGGGCAGGATTATTCCTACCAAGGCGGGGCCTTTATGACCGATTGGGTCCCGCTGTGTCGGGACAGTCGCGACTTAAGTCGGGGAAAAACCCCAAAATCATTATTTTCTGCAAAATTTCATTCTTGAGAGCTAGGAAACAACCTAGACGATTCTTGACAGTTTTCCACGACTTCTAGTGCTAAAGGTAAGGAAATTATTCCCTTAATCCGTATTTCGATTCCTAGAACTTAGAATCTTAGGTAATTACTGTTGGGGGAGGGTTTTGGCTTGAAGTTGATGGTGGGAAAAGCCCTAAGTTGAGTATTAGGATCTTGGGTTTAGCCTAGGATTAATAGTTTGATTATTATCCGGGTAAATTAGGCCTTGTTTATTGATCCTTTCTTTAAATTACTTGTTTTAGACCAAGAACAAGCGGAAAGAATCCAGAAAGGGAAGGATCAAGTGTCTTAGGAGAATTCAAGCTTGGTTTGGAGGTAGGTGATGGTTCAATTTCCTGTTTAGTGATATATGCTAGTTGATTGCTTTATTGTATGCATGGGTGTATGTGAATAGTAAAATGTGAATAGAACCTATGTAATGATTATGTGCAGACAACTATATGCAATGAACCTACTACCTAACCATGTGACTATATGTACTATTCATTATGGTGTGGTTGTGATTGTGGTTGTGCTGATTGGATCAAGTTACACCTTCTGACACATACATTGGATCGGGTGCATATTCCGACACATATATCAAATCGGGTGTCACATTTCGACACATACATTAGATCTAATGTCACGTTCCAACACACGAATAGTTTGGGTATTGGTTCCATGAGAGAACCACTTGTGATTATTATGTTCATGTCTACTTGTCATTGATATTGGGAGATTGTATGTTGCTCTAAAATGATAACCGAATTGCTTATTTCGTATATGTGTGTGACTGTGTTGTAATTGCTTGTGTATATTATGCTTACTGGAGTGGCTGTCTAATCCTACTAGTACACTGTGGTTGTGTACTATTACTGCACTTGCTTGTTCATTGTTGAGTACAGGGCATCTTTAGGCAGCTACTGACAAACCTCAATTAGGAGATCACTGATCGAGATAGAATTTAAGGGTAAGCCAGTTCTTTCAGGCTGCCATGGATCCATCCTTAATATAGTCCACTCTTTTGAGACTTGGACTGGTGTTTAGATATTTTCTTATGATTAGTTTCGAGGTCGTACCCCTTTTCCTTAGACTTGTCGTTTAGTAGAGTTTTGGTACATTGACTTTCAGGTTCTAGGTGTTGAAATTCTGCAATAGTTATGTTAGTTGGTTATTTAAACTCCCAGAGTTTATAGGAACTTCATATTGTTCATTGTCATATAAACTTGTTTCCATATCTTTAAATGCTTAGTTTTCCGTTAGGTTGCTTAGTCGGGTTGTAGTAATGGTTCTCCCACCGGAGGATTAGTGCGGGTGCCAATCACGGTTGTCTGGGTCGTGACAAAGTTGGTATCATAGCCCTAGGTTCATTGATCTCATTATACCAAAACGAGTCTAGTAGAGTCTTGTGAAACGGTACAGAGACGTCTGTACTTTTCTTCGAGAGGCTATAACATTGTAGAAAATCTCTCTGTCTTCTTCTCCTTTCGTGATATGACTTGATTCCAATTGGTATCTGGTGATCCAAATTGGCATCTAATCTTTTCACTCTTTTGTCCACAGATGGTTAATATACGATGCAATGGCGTCAGGCCCATAACACTTATCAATGAGCCAGCCGAGAAGCCGCAGCAAGAGGCCGTGGTCGAGGCAGGGGTAGAGGAAGAGGAAAGGGTAGGGGTTGAGGAAGGGTAGCACCTGCCCTAGTTGAAAATGCTCCCAAGGAAGAAGCCCTTCATGTGCCCCAAAAAGAGGTACAAGAGAATGTGGAAATTGAATACAAGGAGGAGGGCTGAGACTACAAATATTCCTCCCTTAGACCCAGTGTTAGCTCAGTAGATCATGACTTTCCTAAAGGGATTGGTCGGCCCTGGAGTCCTCCCCACAGTGTAAGCGGCTCAACCCCAGGCCAATCCCTCCATTGATGTTAGTATTCCCAAGGAGGGTGAAGTTGTAGGCATTGGTGGCTTTTTCCGTCCCCTATTGGGTCCTGTGATGACTGGTATTGAGCATGCGATGCTGACTAAGTTTGTGAAGTTGAAGCCGCCTGTGTTCCATGGTTCTAAGAGTGAGGATGCCTATGAGTTTATTTTGGATTGGTGTGAGTGGCTTCACAAGTTAGGTATTGTACACGAGCATGGGGTATAATTCGTGACCTTCCAACTTTAGGGTGAGGCTAAGCAGTGGTGGAGGGCCTATGTGGAATGCAAATCGTCAGTCTTTCCCCCACTCATTTGGACGCAGTTTCATGCTTTGTTCCTTGAAAAATATGTGCCTGAACTTTGAGGGATCGTAAGAAGGGCGAGTTCATGGCTTTGGCACACAGTGGTATGGCTGTAGCTGTGTAACATCTCTCTATTTGAAAGAACTAGGAAGAGTTAGAATTGGAAATAATCATTTAAGGAAAGAATGGAAAATATGGCAATTTGTTAAGTTATGGTAAGTTTGGGTTTTTAGTCAACTTCAAACGACCATAACTCCTAGCTCAAGATGAGTTAGGCGTGCTTCCAGATACCGCAGGAAATATCTTGGAATTATCTTCCCAACGCCACCAAGTTTGCGCGATTTCGAGTTTGTATAAGTGAGATATGCCCATTTATAGTTGGGTTGTTCCATTAAGGAAAGTCTAATTCGGATTTTGGAAGGGTCTTTTATTCTTTTCCTTACCCAATTATTTTAATCCATTTTTAGGGGTTTATTTGAGGCCTAATCAAAATTAGATCAGTATGGTAAATTGGAAATTCACGCTAGGGCTTGGAGAAAAGAGAAAAGAGGAGAAAGGAGAAGAAAAGTCAAGATTCATCAAGAACGTTCAAGTTTGGTTGTGGATTTCGCCAAGGATTCAATCCTACGAGGTATGTGAGATCACATAGCATTGGGTTAGTTCACCGAAGAACCAATCATGATTTATTTCAGTGAATTTATGTACTTGAAGGTTCTTGATTCATTGAAATTGTTGAGGAGTTGTTCATCCAAATTCATGATTTTAGGTGTCAATTCAAATAGAATCTTGCATATATTGATGATATAGCTGATTCTACGTGTTTGGGGAAAGAACTAAGTCGAAATAGGGGGTTTAGAGATAAAAAACGAATGAGAAAATTCGAATGCACCTGGGCAGGGGTTGGGGTGCCGCCCCTCTCAAAGCCCCAAGAAAGGGCCTTGAAGTATGGGCTCTAGGGCGCCGCGCCAGCCAACACGCCCCACCCCAGTCTCTGAATTTTTAAGGTTGGCGCCCTACCCCTCTCAGAGCGCCAGGGATACCAGTTCATCCCATTCCCCCCCCCCCCCCCTTCTTTCCGTACTAGTTCCTTAGTAACGTACCTGTGTTTCCTAGTTGATTCGAACACTCTAAGGTACGGCTAAATATCATGAAATCGTACATAAAAATGAGATCATGAACCTTGAACCCATAATTCAATTCAAGGAAAGTAATAGTCAAGTCAAGAGAAGTTCTTAGAGTTTTCCAAAAGTCTTTTCGAAAGGTTTTAACTTTGTTTTAAGACTTAAAGTTCAAGTTGAGTAAAGAGTAAAAAGTAAAGAGTAAAAGTTGAAGTTCATTTCTTCAAAGAGTATATGGGAACTATGTATTTCCAAAGAGTTTTAAAATGTTTTTCACATTTGAACAAGAAAAGGAAACCTTAATTTCCAAAGAGCCTTTGAGCTAGTTTTTAGAAAAGAGTAAACACTTTCACAATTAAGCAAAAGAGGAAACTTTGATTTCTAAGATAGCCCTTGAGCTATGTTTTTGAGCAATTATCTCGAATCACAAAATGAAGTATGTTTTTAAACATAAGAGCTAGTATCATATTTTGGGAGTAGTTTTGAGCACCAATTTGGGGAGAGGGAGAGTTTAGACAATTTCCAACCCCCATAAATTATGTAGCCATCGTAGGTAGAAAAAGAGTCATACTTTTTAGATGATTCCTTAGTGCTTTTTAGCATAGACTAGTAGATCCACTTAGTAGTCAGGTTTTATACCCTTGGCAAGGTATAGGATGGCCGTGGCAGCGTAAGGCAAAACACTTTATCATCACAATAGCTCTTACGTGACGGTTGTCAGTTAGAGAAACTCCCATAGAAGTATATTATATTTTTATATACACAATTTATTTGTATTTTATATACAATTCAGATTTTATATCGTATCTTTGCATACACTCAGAGTATTGTTGTATTTACAAATACGTAGAGTTGACATCCATGTTTTAAAAAATTTTCTTTATACTGCATTTACTTTATTGCTTTATAATGAAATGAGTTCAGTTTAGTTGAGCTAGGTAAGTTCATTCTGTTCCTTTCAAGCTTATGTCTTGTTTTAGAATTCCCTTTGCATACTCGTATATTCAATGTACTGATGCCATTTGACATTCATCTTTTAATAATGTAGATACAGGTAACCAGGATCAGCATCTAGCGCATCGTTGATTCTAGTTGACCTCCAGACTTGTTGGTGAGCCTCCTTGCTTATAGAGGATCCTTTTTTATTTCTTTTAGTAGTTTTAGTTTCATTAGGATGTTGTGGGTCTTGTCCCGACATCCATCTCAATTGTTTAGAGGTTTCACAGACAGTCAGATGTTAGTTCTTGAGTTTTCTATTTCTTGTTTTAACGGTTGAGACTTGAGTTGTCATTTTAGCTAAGTTTAATATATCTTAAAGACATTCGCATGAGTTATCCTTTGAGACTGTTTCTTGTGTTTAAGACTTTCGCTGAGTAAGTAAGCCAGGACAAGGGCTCACTTGGGGCTAGCAATAGTTCTCGAGTACGAGTCCCACCCAGGGTGTAGACTGGGGGCGTGACAAATTTGGTATCAGAGCCCAGTGTTCAAGAGTCGTAGGAAGTCTATGAAGACGTGTCTATAGAGTCCTAGTTATCGGTGTGAAGCGCGCCACATCTATAATTAGGAGGCTGCAACACTTAGGAAACTATCTCACTTTTTTCATACTCATTTCGTGTGTTAGAGTGTGATCTCTAAAACATTTCTTTCTAACTCGTGCTTGTGCGTGAATTTCAGATCATGCCTTCACGAAGAGCCGTCAAAGGTCGTCCGGCTAGAAGGAATGTTGGACCACAGGAACAAGGGGTACCTAATGCATCAGAAGTGTTGCCCCATGGAGAGGTCACCAATGCAGAGTTCCGTGAGGCTATCTATATGTTGAGTCAAGTTGTGACCAATCAAGTGGGAAAGAGAGAGAATAGATAAGAAAGGGCTGACACTTCAAGGATCCGTGAATTCTTAAGGATGAATCCGCCAAGCTGCACAGGTTTTAGTGTTCTTGAGAATCCATAGAATTTTATTGAAGAGATTTAGAAGATTTTCAAAATCATGCATATTGCCGGTACTGAGAGGGTGGAACCAAATGCATACCAAATGAAGGGTGTCGCTAGGATATGGTTCGACCAATGGAAGAAGAATCGAGTTAAGGTAGCACTACCTGCGAGTTGGGCCTGTTTTGGGGAGGCCTTCTTGGGGCGTTTCTTCCTACAAGAACTGAGAGAGGCTAAGGTACAAGAGTTCCTCACACATAAGCAGGATTCTTTGAGCGTTCATGAGTTTGTCTGACGTTCACATAACTTTCCTGCTATGCTCCAGAGATGCTTGCTGAAATGAGGAGTAGAATGACTTTATTTGTTGCTGGGTTGTCTCGTCTGTCAAGTAAGAAAGGAAAGGAAGCTATGTTGATAGGGGATATGGACAAAGCAAGGCTGATGATCCATGTGCAACAAGTTGAGGAGGACAAGCTAAGGGATAACGAAGAGTTTAAGAATAAAAGAGCTAAGACAGGGAATGAGTCTGGGCAGCAGAAAAGTAATGGTAACTGGTCATATTTCCACCAGAAACAGAAGGGACTTGCTCTGTCATTTGCTAGTGCGCCTGCACTAAAGAACAAAAGTGAGAATTGAAAATAATCATTTTAGGAACGAATGGAAAATCTAGATATTTGGTAAGTTATGGTAAGTTTGGGTTTTTGGTCAAATTCAAACATCCATAACTCCTAGCTCAGAATATGTTAGGTGTGCTTCCAAATACCATAGGAAAGACCTTGGAATTATCTTTCCAACGCCATCGAGTTTTCACAATTCTGAGTTCGTATGAGTGAGATATGCCCATTTGAAGTTGGGCTTTTCAATTAAGGGAAGTCTAATTCGAATTTTGGAAATGTATTTTAGTCTTTTCCTTACCCAATTATTTTAACTCATTTTTATGGGTTTATTTGAGGTCTAATCTGAATTAGATCAGAATAGTCAAATGGAAATTCATGCTACGGCTTGGATAAAAAAGAAAAAAGAAGAAAGGAGAAGAAAAGTCAAGATTAGTCAAAAACGTTCAAGTTTGGTTGTGGATTTCTCCAAGGATTCAATTCTACGAGGTATGTGAGATCACTTAGCATTGGGTTAGTTCACCCACGTGTCAATCATGATTTATTTCAGCAAATTTATGTTCTTGATGGGTTTTGTTGAAGTTCTATTGAGTTCTTGATTCGTTGAAATTGTTGAGGAATTGTTGATCCAAATTCATGATTTTAGGTGTGAATTCGAATAGAATCATGAATATATTGATGGTATAGCTGATTCTAAGTGTTTGGGAAAAGAACTAAGTTCAAATAGGGGGTTTAGAGAATGAAAACGAAGGAGAAAAGTTGGATACACCTGGGCAGGGGCTGGGGTGCCGCCCCTCTCAGAGCCCCAAGAAGGGGCATTTGAATATGGGCTCTAGAAACCGCGCCAACCAGCGCACCCCACCCCAACCTCTAATGTTTTAATGCTGGTGCCCCACACCCCTCAGGGCGCCAGGGACGCTAGTTCATCCCATTTTCCCCCTTCTTTCTGTACTAGTTCCTTAGCAACGTACCTATGTTTCCTAGTTGATTCCAACATTCTAAGGTTCATCTAAACATCATGAAATCATACATAAACATGAGATCATGAACCTTGACCGATAATTCAATTCAAGGAAAGTAAAAGTCATGCCAAGAGAAGTTCTTAGAGTTTTCCAAAAGTTTTAACTTTGTTTTAAGACTTCAAGTTGAGTAAAGAGTAAAGAATAAAAGTTGAAGTTCATTTCTTCAAATAGTATATGAGTACTATGTATTCCCAAAGAGTTTTAAAATGTTTTCACATTTGAACAAGAAAAGGAAACCTTGATTTCCAAAGAGCCTTTGATCTAGTGTTTAGAAAAGAGTAAACGCTTTCACAATTAAGCAAGAGTGGAAACTTTGGTTTCCAAGATAGCCCTTGAGCTAAGTTTTTTAGCAATTATCTCAAATCACAGAAATAAGTATGTTTTTAAATATAAGAGCTAGTGTCATATTTTGGGAGTAGTATTGAACACCGATATGGGGGAGAGTTCAGACAACTCCCAGCCTACATAAATCATGTAGCCATCATAGGTAGAAAAAGAGTCATACTTTTTAGATGATTCCTTAGTGATTTTTAGCATAGACTAGTGGATCCACTTAGTAGTCAGGTTTTATACCCTCGGCAAGGTATAGGACGACGCTGGTATCGTGAGGCAAAATATTGTATCATCATAATAGCTCTTACGTGATGATTTTTGGTTAGAGAAACTCCCATAAAAGTATATTGTATTCTTATATATATAATTTATTTGTATTTTTATATACAATTCAGAGTTTATATCGTATCTTTTCATATACTAAGAGTATTGTTTTATTTCCAAATACATAGAGTTGACATCCATGTTTTAAAAGCTTTTTTTTTATACTGCATTTAATTTATTACTTTATAGTTAAATGAGCTTAGTTGAGTTAAGTTGAGCCATGTAAGTTCTTTCAGTTCCTGTCAAGCTTATGTGTTGTTTTAGAATTCCCCTCGCATACTCGTACATTTAATGTACTGATGACATTTGGCTTGTATCTTTGAATGATGCAGGTATAGGTAACTAGGATCAACATCCAATGAATCGGTGATTCTAGTTGATCTCCAGACTTGTTGGTGAGCCTCCTTGCTTCCAGAGGAACCCTTTTATTGCTTTTAGTAGTTTTAGTTTCATTAGGATGTCATGGGTCTTGTTACGGCATCCATCTCAGTTGTTTAGAGGCTTCCTAGACAGTTAGATGTTAGTTCTTGAGTTTTCTATTTCCTGTTTTAATGGCTGAGACTTGAGTTGCCATTTTGGCTAAGTTTAATATTTCTTAAAGACATTTACATGAGTTATTCTTTGAGACTATTTCTTGTGTTTAAGACTTCCAGTGATTAAGTAAGTCAGGCTAAGGGTTCGTTTGGGGCTAGCAATGGTTCTTGAGTGTCAGTCCCGCCCAGGGTGTAGGCTCAGAGCATGAAAAGCTTCTTATAAGGCTAAGTTTTATGCCTTTTCCAAATATGCTACATAGTTGGTAACTATTGAGGACGAGAAAATTCACCTATTTATCAAAGGATTAAACTCTGAGTTTTAGGTATTGCCTGTTCACGTGACCTAGGTAGGTAAAAGTTTTAATGAAGTGACAGACTCTGTAAGAAAGTGGAAGGAGTTCGACATGATGGGCCAGCCAAGGCCTTGGCCATGAAGCCCAAGAGCACATGTAACTTCCATGGTTCCTACTCCAGAGGTTTAGGTAGGCCGACACTTGCAACCCGGCCAATTCAGTCAGCCATGCCCTCTTCAAAAGGTGGTTACTTGGGAACTCCACAATAGAATTTTATTCAGGATTGCCAGGGAGCTGCACCTTTAGATGGCAGTAGGCCATATTTTGATCGTAGTTTCTACAATTATGGAGAACCTGGGCATATGAGGAGAGATTGTCCCCATCCGCGAATGTGTGACCCCGCACTGCAATAGACTAGAGCAGTGGTACCCACGGACAACGGTAATAATGGCAGATGACATCCATAAGGTGGGCGAGGAGTGAATCAACAAGGCCATAAGGGGCTAGGGAAATGGTAATGTAGGTAGGGGAGCAGTGCAGCCAAGCAAAGGGTTGCCTGTCAAGACAATAGGGCTCATTTTTATGCCTTTTCGGGTAAGATCGATGCTAGGGCATCCGATGTAGTGATCACAAATACTATTCTTGTCTGTGACCAGATGGCTACTATTTTATTTGATCCGGATTCTACTTATTCATATGTGTCAGTTCAGTTTTCCTTGGGACATGATGCTATTGGTGATATACTTGATGCCCACATCCATGTTTCTAACCCAGTTGGAGAGTCTCTTATAGTCACTCGTCTGTATCGGGATGGTCCTGTCTTATTTATGGGTTTTTAGACTTGGGCTGATTTAGTTATTCTGGATATGACTGACTTTGATATCATCTTAGGCATGACTTGGTTGTCCCCCTATTATGTTGTACTAGAGGGTAATGCCAAGTATGCGACTCTAGAAATGCTGGGTAGGGAAAAGTTAGAGTGGAAAGGGGTGTACAAGCCTAAGTCAGCTAAGGTCATAGCATTCGTTCAGGCTAGGAAATTGGTGGGGAAGGGGTGTTTGGCATATTTGACTTATATTTGGGATGTTGATGCTAATTCTCCCTCTATTGAGTTTATTCTAGTAGTGTCTGAATTTAAGGAAGTGTATCCTACCGATTTGCCTGGTATGCCTCCTGATAAAGATATAGATTTCTGCATTGACTTGGAATCGGGCACTCGCCCCATTTTCATCCCTCCATATCGCATGGCTCTGTTAGAATTGAGAGAGATTAAGGCTTAAATCCAAGAGCTTCATGATAAAGGTTTCATTCGTCCTAGTGCTTCCTCATGGGGTGCTCGTACCTTGTTTGTTAAGAAGAAGGATAGTAGTATGAGGATATGCATAGACTATCCACAGTTTAGGGTCACTACTTGAAATAAGTATCCGTTGCCTCAGATAGATGGCTTTTCTTCAATCTATGTTGACTGCTGGTATGTAATTGCTTACTCCATTGCATTTGCTGCATACATGTTCTATGTATTTTGTTCCAATAATTTTGCAATATTGCTCTAGACTATCTTCCGAAATAAATCCCTTTCTGATAGCTTTCGTGATTGGCTCATGTTATGGCTTAAGTAATGATAAGGCCCAATGTTTTACTTCTAATTTGTTCATTGGCCGTAATTCTTTCGCTGTAGAATAAATCAATAAGTGGTTTCTTGAATAATACTTCCATATGTAGTTTGTTTCGTCATATGCGTTAGATAATTTTGCTAATATTGTGCTAAGTCTGATAATTCGTTTGTAGCATAGAACTCTGGTATCTCAGTCTTTTGTATAATTGGTTGTGTTGTAATTTCTTCTGGAATAATATAATCTTTTGTCATTCCTATTTTTATAACTGTAACGACTGGTTTAATTTCGTCAAATAATATCTCCGCTGGTGCTGAATAAAATCTGACGTAGAATAACTGTCCTTTTGTAACTCGTTTATAATTCATAATCGCTTGATGTAATTCCTGTATATGTATAAGTTCATCTCCTGTAGTTGTATAAACTGTTGAAATAAGTCCATAAGAGTAGCATGTTGCTACTAAATTAGGTTTTGTCCCTGGTAAAGCAATTAATTTATTGTAATTTTGTAATTTATTGGTAATGTATCCTTGGTGACTTTTTAATTTTTCTGGAGATTCTATACGTTGGGTATTTAAGAAAGTTTGGATTTTGTCAAGATTTTCAATATATGTACGGGTTATGTGGTTGTATGTTTTCTTTGTTTGGTTAATTGAAGTTGCATATGTATGTATTTGAGGTGGTATAAATAATTCGTCTTTTGGTATGTGAGGTGGGGCATAAAGCTTATCAAATACCTTATTCAAGTTATAATTTTTTCTTTTTATGACAGTTGTAAATGATTCTTTCGTATCTTCTGTTCCTGCATCAATAGGTAATTTGTTAGTAAGTTGGGTTTTTAGGTGTTTCCCATCGTCACCTTCTAGATCTGGTTTTTTAGAGTGCTCCGACTGCACTGCTAACTCTGGTTTTTTACCGTGGTCCTTCTCCACATATCTTTCCTCCATGAGGGATACTCTATTATTAAGCATCGTAATTTGTTCCAGTAATTTTTCCATAATTATAGTATTTGTAATTGTTTCTTCAAAATCTGTTTGTACTGCCTTGTCTTGATAGGTAGTCTGCAATAACATTCTTGTCAGTCTTAATTACCTCAATAGTAAAAGTAAAATTTAAGATATTTAATACTAGTCTTCTAATTTCTTTTGTAGTAACTGAGTCTTGTACTTTTCTCGTTAGCCACCACTTAACTTGTGTATTATCTGTTCTAACAATAAATTTATTATATACAATATATGGTTCAAATGCTAATAAACATTTATATAAGGCAAATAATTCTTTTCTATTAATTTCCCATTTTACCTCTGTTTCCATAAATGTTCCTGAGTAATATCTACAGTGATGTTCTAATTTATCATTTTCATATTTATATTTTAATACTCCACCGTAATTATTTTCACTTGCATCTGATTCTACTATGTAATTAAATTTTTTATTTTCATCTGGAAAACATAATTTTGGTAATTGCTTACATTGTTCTTTTATTCTTTTAATATGTTTTTTATCCTCTTCATTAAAATTATATTCTATATCTTTTTTCAATTTTCTTTGTAATGGTTTTAAATATTCTTCTAATTTGGGTATATATTCTCTTACTTGATTTACTAATCCTAAAAATGATTGTAGTTTCTTTTTTGTATCTAACATTTCTTCTGAATTTATAATGTTTTGTACTATGTGTTGTTGCATTTTAATTCCATTTTTATCTATTTGTATTCCTAGGAATTCTATTTGATTTTTCATAATTTCTGCTTTATTTTTGCTCAAACTTATTCCTGATTTTTCTACTATGTTTATAAATTGTATTAATAATTCTATATGTTCATTATACGTTCTTGAGTATAATAATATGTCATCTATGTATACTATACAGTTATGTAATTTTGTGAAATAAGTATCCATAAAGTGTTGAAATCTACCTGGTGCATTTTTATATCCAAATGGTAATACATTCCATTCATAAAATCCTTGTGGTACTGTAAATGTTGTTAATTTTTTAGCTTCTTCGTCTAATTTTAAATGGTAAAATCCTGATTTACAGTCAAATTTACTAAAATAATTATATCCTTGTATTTGTCTAATTTTTAATATTTTATTTGGAATTGGGTAGTTATAAGTTTTAGTTTTTGCATTTAAATTTCTATAATCTATAACCATCCTACTTTTTCCTCTTTTTTGTTCACTATGTTTATTAACAATAAATGTTGGGCTAGTATGTTTACTATTACTTTCTTGTATATATTCTTTTTCTAGTAATTCTGTTATATGCATCTTAAATTCCTCTAAGTCATCAAAATAGTATTTTAAAGGTTTCTGACTTATTATACTATTTTCATCTATTAATTCTATCTTTACAGTTGTTTTATGCTTATTCCATCCTTTTAATGGATCTTCACTATATAGTTGTTCTAATTTATTTTTTATTGGACTTAATTTGTCTATTGTGAATATTATATATTCTATATTGTTCGTACTATTTGGCATATTTTCTAGTTTTTGTGTAATTTTTTCACTTCCTTTAATCCATTCTGTGTTTTTTCGTATTTTATTTACTACTCTTTTTGCTCCTATTTTATGCTTACATGGTGTTGTTAACCACCAGTCTGTTTTAGTTATTATATATGGAAAATATTTTTCTAAAAAGGGTATTCCTAAAATTATATCTTTTGTAGGTAAATCATAATTATGTATTTCACCTATATTAAGTATCTTATCCCATATTTGTATTTTTATGTCTTTTGCTTTATAATGTATTAGACTTCCTTCATTATTAAATCCTTTTACTATTATAGGGGTTTTTAATTTTATCCATTTATCTTTTGGTAAACAGTTATATTTACATATGTTAACTTCTACTCCTATATCTATCATTGGTGTATAATATCTGTTATAATATCCCTCTATTATTATTTTCATAAGTACGTATATTTTCATAATATTATTCTTTTTATTATCATTATTTTATTATTATAAGTGATAATTATGTGATTAGATTCTATTCTATAAGGTTTTAATTCTTCTAACCATTTTAATCCAAATATAATATCTGCTTGTAAGGTTTCGCTAATTTCTAATTTTATTTTCATAGGTATATCTGCTATTATTATTTCTTTTTCTATTTCTAATTGAGCTACTATTAGTGCTGGTAAATCTGAACATTTTTGTTTTGTAACTTTATTTATTTCCATTTCATCTTTATTTAATAGTTTATCTATTATGTAATTGTCTTCTTGCTTAGTATCTATTAATATTAAATATTCTTTTTCTTCTATTGTTCCTACTATGTAGTATTTATCATATGCTAGCTTTTTTGTGTACTCTCTTTGCAAATAATTTTTAATTTTTCTTGCTCTTCCTATTCTTTCTTCTATAATGTCTAAATTTTCAACAGTGTCTATTTCTTTATATGAATAATTATTATTATCTATTATTTTTACAAATTGTTCAAATGGGATTTCTATTTCTATGCCTTTTATTTTACTTTTTGCACTTATTTTGTGTTTAATAGTTAGTACATATAAATTTTTACATCTGGCTGTACATATTTTACTTCCTGGGGTTAAGGTTATTCCATTAATTTTCCAATATAATACTAAAGCTTTATCTATATTTTGGTCTGTTAATGCTACTGAATAATTAGTATTTATTGTAAATTTAAACTTTTGATATATTAAGTTTCCTCTTACTGCTGTTATTACACTTTTTTCTATAGGTTCTAGTTTCCTGTCATCTGCTAAATATATTTCTATCGGGTTATCTATTCCTTCCTTAAAACAGGCCTTTATAAGTATTTCTATTCCTCCTAAATGCACATATTTAATTTGATCTTTACTGTTTATTTTTTGTACTTCTTTATTTAATTCTCTTTTAATTATAATTGGTACTTCAGCTTTTCCTTGAGCATATTTACAATCTATAAAGTGTTCTTTTTGGCTAATTATATAAAGGGTATTTTATTAATGGCATATTAAATATTTTTTCTACACTTAAGTCAATTTCTTTTCCTTTTACTTTTTCAAATATATTATTATCAAATATTATGTTTTGTTCTGAATATTCATCTGTTGTATATTCTTCTTGTATAATTTGTATATTTTCTTCAGTCATCTAGTTGTTCTATTTCATTATCTGTTTGATATTCTTCTTCATTATCAGATATTTCATAAATACTATCATCACTTTCTAATTCATAATCTATGTATTCTAATTGTAAACAAACTTCTTCTTCTATAATTACTTCTGATATTTGTTTTTTATTCGGATTTTTTGGTATTTTACAGTCTTTTGCTAAATGTCCTAATTTTCCACAATATAACATTTACATTCACTTATACTTTTCTTTTTTCTATACGGCGTTTAGATTTTGTAAAATATCTTTTTCTTGGATTCTTGTATTTATGTTTTGATTTTTTATATTTTTTAAACCTTTTCTTTTTATATTTTCTGTAATATTTATCGTTGCAACCAAATTGTGGTGCTATCTTATCTTTACAACATGCTAAGTTTTTTCTTATTGTTTTTTCCATTTTTATTTCTTCTTTATATTTTTCACATATATTTGCATACCATTGTTTAACAAATTTTATTCTAGCTCCTAATGTATCTTGTAATTCTGCTTCTTCCCATGCTTTTATTATTTTCAAACTAAATGGTTCTGGTAATTTTGTAAAATATAAGTGTCTTATTCCTGGACTTTCTTGTTTATTATAAACTCCTTTGTAATAATATTCTTTGTATGCACAAGTATATTCATCTAAATAACACATGTTACATATTCCTAATTTATTCATTAAATTTCTATTTATAATTTTATCTTTTTGGCGTTCTTCTTCCTCTGTTGTCATGCTACTAAATTCGTTTCTTATAGCTGTTTCATATTTATAAAGTATGTCCATTGCTGATGTTGTTTCTTTAGCTTGCGTATCTTTATTTGATCGTAATATCTTTTTACTTTCTTCTTCTAAATTTAAGAACCATAATTTTACTTCTCCTATTAGTGTTCTTTCTATGTATCCTGGTACTTCTGTTATATTAATTTTATTGTCTATTATTTGTTTTGCAATATGACCTATCCATAATTGTATAGTTTGATTTATATCTACTACACAGTCTAAGTCTAAATATTCAGGGTGTTCATTTATTTGTTTAGGACTCCATTTTTTTATATTTAGTCTTTTATTCCATAAAGTTTCATCTCTATCTGAACTAGTATGGTCTCGGGTAAATATTTGTGGTTTTTTATGTTTTGGATATGTTCTTGGATTACTGCTACTAGGTTCTTCTTTTATTTTTTCATCATAATTTATTTCTACTTCTGTATTTTCTATTAATTTTTTATTATTATCTATGTTAGTTATTATTTCTGTATATGTTTCACTTATTTCTGATTCACATATATCTGAATTTTGATCTATTTCCATATTTTCTTCTTTTATAGTTTCGATATGTAATTCCATTTTGTTTTCATTTTTATTTTCTGTTTCAGTATTTTCTTGGTTTTTTGTAAGTTTTTCTTTATAGTGTTGTATTTCTATTAGTAATTTTTCTTCTTCTTTTTGTTTGCTTTGTTTTTCATATAATTCTTTTAATGTTTGTAATTCTTTTTCTAATTCTCTTATTCTGTCATTTTTTGTATCAGTTATTTGTTGTATATTTTCTATTTCTTTTTGTCTATCTATTTCTTCATTTTCTTTGGCTATTCTTACCATAGCTGTCAAACTATCTTCTAATTTTACTTCTTCTTTTTCTAACATTAAATATAATTGGTTTCCTATCTTCTTATATTTTCTTCCTAAATTTGAGAAAACTATTTTTATTTTTAATCCGTCATAATTTTCATATGTTTTTTCATTTATTGCAAATTCTTCCTTATTCATGCTTATTTGTGATTTATTCTTTGTTTTAGTTGTATAATATATTTAGATTCTAATAATGATATTTTTGTGATTAGGGTATCTAATTTATGGATTTCTTCCGTAGTTTTGGTTATTTGTTTATTTAATCTTTTATACTCTATATATACATATTTTAACTCATGTTTTATTTGTTTATAGATTAGAGTATTTTTATGAGGTCTTCTCATCTTAATTTGTTAGTTTTTAGTTTATTTTAGTCATTAACTTTTTAATTATTAGCTCTGTAATTTTATGCTTATCTTTTTTAGTAATTAGCTCTGATACCAATTTGGGGGTAGGTCGGAATTTGGGTTAGTTTTATTTTTGTCATAGTCTCTTAATTAAATAAAGGTTTTTTTTGTAATATTCATCTTCTTAAGTTTTATTGGGGACTGAAATGTAAATAGTTAGGGACTTACTTTGTAAATTATGTTTCTTGTTTTGCATTCTTAGTCCTTAGCCCATTTGTATAAATAGGTTAGTCGTTTAGAAGAAAAGGATCATCGGGAATCCGACAATCCTCTCTAATCTCTCTAAATATTTCCAGCTTTGTAAATATTATTACTCAATAAAAATTTAACTTTTAATCCCCACATTATGGAGCAAAACTTACCAGATAATGCGAATCTCACTGGTGGTTAACAACACCATGTAAGCATAAAATAAGAGCAAAAAGAATAGTAAATAAAATACGAAAAAACACAAAATGGATTAAAGGAAGTGAAAAAGTTACACAAAAACTAGAAAATATGCCAAATAGTACGAACAATATAAAATATATAATATTCACAATAGACAAATTAAGTCTAATAAAAAATAAATTAGAACAACTATATAGTGAAGATCCATTAAAAGGATGGAATAAGCATAAAATAACTGTAAAGATAGAATTAATAGATGAAAATAGTATAATAACTCAGAAACCTTTAAAATACAATTTTGATGACTTAGAGGAATTTAAGATGCATATAACAGAATTACTAGAAAAAGAATATATACAAGAAAGTAATAGTAAACATACTAGCCCAACATTTATTATTAATAAACATAGTGAACAAAAAAGAGGAAAAAGTAGGATGGTTATAGATTATAGAAATTTAAATGAAAAAACTAAAACTTATAATTACCCAATTCCAAATAAAATATTAAAAATTAGACAAATACAAGGATATAATTATTTTAGTAAATTTGACTGTAAATCAGGAATTTACCATTTAAAATTAGACGAAGAAGCTAAAAAATTAACAGCATTTACAGTACCACAAGGATTTTATGAATGGAATATATTACCATTTGGATATAAAAATGCACTAGGTAGATTTCAACACTTTATGGATACTTATTTCACAAAATTACATAACTGCATAGTATACATAGATGACATATTATTATACTCAAGAACGTATAATGAACATATAGAATTATTAATACAATTTATAAACATAGTAGAAGAATCAAGAATAAGTTTGAGCAAAAATAAAGCAGAAATTATGAAAAATCAAATAGAATTCCTAGGAATACAAATAGATAAAAATGGAATTAAAATGCAACAACACATAGTACAAAAAATTATAAATTCAGAAGAAATGTTAGATACAAAAAAGAAAAATTTTGGGTCGAAAAACTTTTTCGTAGTAACTTGGGTTTTCCCAACCTAATCCAGATTTGGATGAAATCGGAGTCTGTGAGGTGTAGGGAAATCTGGTAGCAATTGGTTGATCTAATTATGCATTTGATTATATGAGTAGATAGATAAGACGTTAAAGAGCCCATACCACTTTACGAAATTGAATTTGGGAGAGTAGAACTCTCGAAATTGATCTTAGTATGAATAGATAGTTTCGGAATATCGTTGGTGGAAGGTGTGTTGTGAAATGGGTGTCTTGGAATTATTAATTTTGCTCACTGGTTCCGTGAAAGCTACTGAGGCGGGATTCTTCCCGCCAGCGCGGGGCCGCTGTAGCGAGGTGAGGACCGCTCTGGCGGGCCAATCGCGACTTAAGTCGGAAATAAACCCTAAAAATGTTTTATTCTGCAATTTTCAAACTTGAGAGCTAAGGAACGAACCCAGGTGTTTTATTGACATTTTTCCATCATTCTTAAAGCTAAAGGTAAGTTTTTAACTCCCCGAATCCATTTTTCAATCCGTAGAACGTAATCGAGTGGGTAACTATCGATGGGGGAGGGTTTTGATTTGGAAATTATGGTGTGAAAAGCCCTAAATTGGATATTGGGATCATGAGTTTGACCTAGGCTTGATAGAATTGTTGGTAATTTGGGTAATTAGTTATTGTTTATTGATTCCCGTGTTATATTAATTGTTTATAGACTAAGAACAAGCGGAACGAATCCATAAAGGGAAGAATCATGTTTCTTAGGGGATTCAAGCTTGTTTCAAGGTAGGTGATGGTTGTGATTTCATGATTGTGTGATATGTGTTTGTTCTTACTTCATTATAATATGTGTATGTATGGGAATATTGCATTTTTTATTACACAAGTTGTAAATGAGATAGATGAATGATAAATGCCATGAATCAAGACTTGATTGTATGATTTGAGAAATTACTTGTGATTGTGATTGTGGCTTGTTGAATTGATCGGGTGTTGCGTTCCAACACACTAACTTGGATAGGTTGCCATATTTCGGCATAAACATGGGATCGGTTGCCACATTCCGGCATAAACATTGGATCAAGTACCACATTATGGTATGCTAACAGTTTGGGTTAGGGTTTCATGAGAGGACCATTGACTTGACATAACTATATATCTTGAGAAATGTCAAGTACGTTGTTTCGTAAATAATGATGATATTGTATATGTTCGGTGTATACATGTTATTATTATGTTGTAATGACTTATGTATGTTGCACTTAGAGGGATAGCCGCGTGATCCTACCAATACATTGTGGTTGTGTACTGATACTGCACTTGCTCTTTCTTTGTTGAGTATAGGGCATCTTCAGACGGCTATAGGTATACCTCTCCTAGAAGATAAGTGATCGTTCAAATTCAAGGGTGAGTCAGTTCTTCCAGGCTGCCATGAGTTCTTTTTTTGTTTAGTTTATCTTATTCGGACTTAGACTAGTTCATTTGATATTCTTATGTTAGTTGGGTTGCTCCCATTTTCCTTTAGACTTTTGGTTCATTGTTAGAGTTTTGGTACATTGACTTTCAGGTTCTAGGCATTGTTTCAACATTTATTTAGTTGTTAGACTATTGGTTTAGAGTTTATGGGAACTCTCTATTTCTTTCCTTAGCATTTAAATATGCTTCTGTATCTTTAAATGTCTTAGTTGTTTGGTTCTTTGATTTGCTAATTAGTATTAATGGTTCTCCCACCGGAGGGTTAGTGTGGGTGTCAATCATGATGGTCTGGGTCGTGAAAAAGTTCGTATCAGAGCCTAGGTTCATTGATCTCGATGTACCAAAACAAGTCTAGTAGAGTCTTGCGGAATGGTATGGAGACACCTGTATTTTTCTTTGAGAGGCTATTAGACTTTAGGAAAATTCTCTGTCTTCTTTTGTCCCCTTTCGTGCTATAATTTGATTCCAATTGGTATTTGCCAATTCGAATTGGTATCTAACCTCCTTCACTCTTCTGTCCACAGATGGTTAACACTAGATGCAACGCATTAAGCCCCTAACTCCCGTTAATGTTCCAGATGAGGAATCTGCAGCGAAAGGTCGCGGTTGAGGGAGGGGTAGAGAAAGAGTTAGGGGTAGAGGCCAAGGAAGGGTGGCACCTACTAAGGATAGAGTACTGGTTTAAAATGCTCCCAGAAATGAGGCCCCTCCTGCGCATCATGAAGAGGTAGAGGAGAATATCGAGGTTGAGAATGAGGAGAATGTAGGATAAGAGGAAGAGGTGTAGACTGAGACTACAGGTATTCCTACCATAGACCTAGTGTTAGCTCAATATATCATGTCATTCTTGAAAGGATTGGTTAATCCTGGAGTACTTCTCTCTGATCAAACAACTCAAGCTCCCACCAACCCCCTTTTATTACTATCACTGTCCCTAAGGTGGGTGGGAATGTAGGTGATGATATTTTCTTTCATCCTTTATTGGGTCCTGTTATGACTGGTAATGAACATGAAATGCTGATTAAGTTCTTGAAGTTGAAACCGCCTGTGTTCCATGGTTTCGAGAGTGAGGATGCATATGAGTTCATCCTAGATTGCTATGATAGGCTTCATAAGTTGGGAATTTTTCATTTGCATGGGGTTGAGTTCATGACTTTTCAGCTTCAAGGTGAGGCTAAGCAGTGGTGGAGAGATTATGTGGAAAGCAGATCATCAAATTTACCCCCACTCACTTGGACCCAATTTCATGTTTTGTTTTTGGAGAAGTGTGTGCCTCAGACTTTGAGAGATCATAAGAATGATGAGATCATGGAGCAAGGTGGTATGTCTGTGGCTGCTTATGAGACCAAGTTCTATGCCTTGTCTAGATATGCTACATAGTTGGTTACTATTGAGAAAGAGAAGATCCGTTTATTTATTAAGGGACTAAATTCTGAGTTATAGGTATTATCTATTTATATGACCTCTGCAGGGAGGAGCTTTAATGAGGTAACAAACTGTATGAAGAAAGTGGAGGGGGTGAGGCGAGACAGTCAGGTTAAGGCATTGACAAAAAGGGTCAAGAACTTGGGTAACTTTCAAGGTTCCTACTCCAAAGGGTTAGGGAGGCCAACACTTGCAAGCAGGCCAATTTAGTCCGCTATGCCCGCCTCTACAGGTAATTACTCAAGAACTCCACCTCATGATTTGATTCAGGATAGCCAAGGAGTTGCGTCGTCGAAGGGCAGCAAGCCATTTTTTGATCGTACTTGCTTTAATTGTGGAGAACCTAGGAATATGAGGAGATATTGTCATCACCTACGTATGATGGATTCCGCGTAGCAGCAGACTAGAGCAATGGTATCTATAGAAAATAGTAATAATGGTCGAGGGAGTCCACAAGGTGGACGAGGAGGAAATCAGCGAGGCCGCGAAGGTAGGGGAAATGGTAACGCAGGCAGAGGTACAGTGCACCCAGGCAAAAAGTCACCCTTCACGATGATAGGGCTCAGTGTTACACCTTTTTGGGCAAGAATGAAGCAGAGGTGTACGTCTGACGCAGTGATCACAGATACTATTCTTGTTTGTGACCAGATGGCTAATGTGTTATTTAATCCGGGTTCTATTTATTCTTCTGTGTCCGTACGATTTACCTCAGTATTTTCTATGATTTGTGATATACTTGATGCCCCCGTCCATTTTTCCACCCCAGTTGGAAAGTCTGCCATAGTCACCCATATCTATCGTGCTTGTCCTATTTTGTTTATGATTTTCAGACTTAGGTTGATTTGGTGATTTTGGATATGACTGACTTTGACGTAATCTTAGGCATGACTTGGTTGTCCCCCTTTTATGCCGTGCTTAATTGTAAAACTAAGTTTGTAACTCTAGAAATTTCAGGAAAGGAAAAGTTAGTATGGGAAGGGGTGTACAAGCCTAAGCAAAGCTAAGATCATATCCTCCATTCAGGCTAGGAAACTGGTAAGGAAGGGTTGTTTGGCGTGTTTGGCGTATTTGGCGCATATTTGGGATATTAAGGTTGAGTCTCCATCTATTGAGTCTATTCCTGTGGTGTCAGAATTTAGAGAAATGTTTCCTACTGACTTGCTTGGTATTCCTCCAAATAGAGATATAGATTTATGCATTGACATATAACCTAGTACGCGACCCATTTCCATCCCTCCATATCGCATGGCTCTGACAAAATTAGGAGAGCTCAAGGCTCAAATCCAAGAGCTTCTTGATAAAGGATTTATTCGTCCTAGTGCTTACCCGTGGGGTGGTCCAATTTTGTTTGTTAAGAAAAATAATGGTAGTAAGAGGATGTATATAGATTATCGGCAATTGAATAGGGTCACCATTCCAAACAAGTGCTCACTGCCTCGAATAGATGATTTTTTTTTTACCAATTGCAAGGTGCATCACTTTTCTCTAAGATTCATCTAAGGTCAGGTTACCACTAGTTAAAGATTAGGCCTGAGGATGTGCCCAAGACAACATTTAGAACCCATTATGGGCACTACGAGTTTCTAGTTATGTGGTTGGGTTGACCAATGCGCCTGTAACTTTTATAAGTTTAATGAATGGTGTGTTGAAGCCATTTCTTGATTCATTTGTCATAGTCTTTATTGATGATATTTTGTTCTATTCGAAAAGTGAGGAAGAGTATGTCGACCATTTTCGTATTGTTCTCGGTGTTCTTGGGAAACAAAGCTTATAGAATGTCTTCACTCAAACGAATCTAAATTTGAGACAACGAAGGTGGATGGAGTTACTCAAGGATTATGATGTGACCATTCAATACCATCCAGGTAAGGCTAATTTATTGGCAGATGCTTTGAGTCAAAAATTGGTGAGTATGGTTAGTTTAGCTTGCTTGAGTGTAACTAGACGACCCTTGGCAGAGGAAATTCAAACCTTGGAGACTAAGTTCATGCAGTTGGGCATCTCAGAAAAAGAAGGGGTGTTAGCTAGCATTGAAGTTAGGGCCACATTTATTAAAGAGATCAAGGCCAAAAAATTTGAGGACAAAAATTTGAATGAACTTAAGAAGAAGATTGCGATTGGTAAGGCACAAGAGACCACTCTTGATGCAGAAAGTGTAATCTGTTTTAAAGGAAGAATTTGTGTTCCTCAAACTGATGACTTGATTTAGAAACTGTTGATAGAATCCCATGGTTCGTGATATTCCATTCATCCAGGTGTGATCAAGATGTACCTAGATTTAAAGCGAATTTATTAGTGGCCAGGCATGAAGAAGGATATAGTGCAGTTGGTGGCTAAGTGTCAAAATTGTCAACAAGTGAAATATGAACACCAAAGGCCTGCAGGTTTACTTCAAAGAATGTCAATCATGATGGTCTAGGTCGTGACAAAGTTGGTTTCAGAGCCTAGGTTCGTTGATCTCGATGTACAAAAATGAGTCTAGTAGAGTCTTGTGGAATGACGCGTGAAGGCCTTATATTTTCTTAAAGAGGCTATAGGACTTTAGGAAATCTCTCTATTTTCTCTTGTCTCTTTTCGTGCTATGACTTGATTCCAATTGGTAACTAGAGATTCAAATTGGTGTCTAACCTTCTTCACTCTTCTGTCTGCAGATGGTTAACACTAGATTCAACGGCGTCAGGCTCGTAGCTTCCGTCAATGCTCCAACAGAGGAATCTACAACGAGAGGTCGCGGTTGAGGCAGGGGTAGAGGAAAAGCTAGGGGTAGAGTTCGCAAAAGAGTAGTACCTGCTAGGTATGGAGCTTCTTTTGAGAATGCTCCTAATAATGAAAACCCTCTTGTGCATCATGAAGAGATAGAGGAGAATGTTGATGTTGAGAATGTTGAGGATGTTGGACTAGGGGAAAAGGTGCAGGATGAGACTACCGGTGTTCCTCACATCGACCCAGTGTTAGCTCAGCAGATCATGTCATTCTTGAAAGGGTTGGTTGGTCTTGGAGTGCTTCCTTCTGTTCAAGCAACTCAAGTTCACGCCAATCCTCCTATTGGTGTCACTACGCCTAAGGAGGGGGGGGGACTGAAGGTAATGATGATTTCTTCCGCCCTTTGTTAGGTTCTGTTATGACTGGTAATGAGCACGAGATGTTGACTATGTTTTTGAAGCTAAAGCCTTATGTATTTCTCAGTTCCGAGAATGAGGATGGTTGTGAGTTCATCTTAAATTGCTAAGAGAGGCTTCATAAGTTGGGAATTGTCCATCAACATAGGGTTGAGTTTGGGACTTTTCACCTTCAAAGTGAGGCTAAGCAGTGGTGGAGAACTAATATGGAATACAGATCTTCAGTTTTACCTCCACTTACTTGGACCCAATTTCATGCTCTGTTTTTAGAGAAATATGTGAATAGGACTTTGAGAGATCGCAAGAAGGATGAGTGCATGACTTTAATTTTGAGCAAGGTGGTATGACTATAGCTGCTTATGAGGCTAAGTTCCATGCTTTGTCTAGATATGCTACTCAATTGGAGACTATTGAGGAGGAGAGGATCCGTTTATTAACTATGGGACTAAATTATGAGTTTCAAGTATTATCTGTTCATATGATTTCTATAGGAAGGAGCTTTAATGAAGTAACTGACTTTGTGAAAAAAGTGGAGGGGGTTAGGCGAAAGGGTCAGGCTAAGGCATTGGCTAAAAGGGCCAAGAACTCGGGTAACTTTCAAGGTTTTTACTCCAGGGGATTCGAAAGGCCAACGCTAGCAGCCAGGCCAATTTAGTCTGATATGCTCACTTCTACAGGTAAATACTTCGGATATCCACCTTATAATTTGATTCAGGATAGCCAGAGAGTCGCACCTTCGACAGGTAGCAGACCCTCTTTTAATCGTACTTGCTATAATTATGGAGAACCTGGGCATATAAGGAGAGATTGTCCCCACTCACGCGTGTTAGATTCTGCGCAGCAGCAGTCTAGAGCAGTGGTACCCACGTGGAATGGTAATAATGGTCGAGTGCGTCCACAAGGTGTGTGATGAGGTAATCAGCGAGGCCATTGAGGTAGAGGAAATGGCAATGCAGGTAGGGGTAATGTGCAACCAGGTAGGGAGGTAGCTCAACATGATGATAAAGCTCAGTGTTATGCCTTTTTGAGCAAGAATAAGACAGAGGCGTCAGACGCAATGATCACATGTACTATTTATGTCTGTGATCGAATGGCTAATGTGCTATTTGATCCGGGTTCTACTTATTCTTATGTATCCGTGAGATTTTCCTCAAAATTATCTATGACTTGTGATGTACTTGATGCCCCCATCCATGTTTCTACCCCAGTTGGAAAGTCTGTCATAATCACCCATGTCTATCGTGCCTGTCCTATTTTGTTTAAGGATTTTCAGACTTGGGCTGATTTGGTGATTTTTGATATGACTGACTTTGATATAATCTTAGGCATGACTTGGTTGTCCCCCTATTATGTTGTGCTTAATTGTAATACTAAGTCTATAACTCTAGAAATTCCAGGAAGGGAAAAGTTAGAGTGGGAAAGGGTATACAAGCCTAAGCAAGCTAAGTTCATATCTTCCATTCAGGCTAGTAAACTGGTAGAATAGGTTTGTTTGACTTATTTGGCTCATATTAGGGATGTTGAGGTTGAGACTCCATCTATTAAGTCTATTCATGTGGTGTTAGAATTTAGAGAAGTGTTTCCTAATGACTTGCCTGGTATGCCTCTGGATAGAGATAAGATTTCTACATTGATTTAGAGCCTGGTACGCTCCCTATTTCTATTCCTCTATATCGTATGGCTCCGGCAGAATTAAGAAAGCTTAAGGCTCAAATCCAAGAGCTTCCTGATAAGTGATTTATTCAACCTAGTATTTCCCCATGGGGTGCCCCAATTTTGTTTGTTAAGAAAAACGATGGTAGTATGAGAATGCATATAAATTACCGGCAGTTGAAGAGGGCCACTATTCGAATCAAGTATCCTTTGCCTTGAATAGATGATCTTTTTGACCAATTCAAGGTGCATCAGTTTTCTCCAAGATTGACTAAGGTCGGACTACCATCAGTTGAAAATTAGGCCTGAAGATGTGCCCAAAACGACATTTAGAACTTGTTGTGGGCACTATGACTTTTTAGTTATGTCTTTTGGTTTGACTAATGCACTTGCAACTTTCATAAGTTTAATGAATGGGTTGTTCAAGCCATTTCTTGATTCTTTCTTCATAGTCTTTATTGATGATAATTTGGTCTTTTCGAAAGTGAGAAAGAGCATGTCGACTATCTTCGTATTGTTTTGGCTGCTCTTGGGAAACAAAGGTTGTATGTTAAGTTCTCTAAGTGTGAATTTTGGTTGACTTCGGTTGCATTTTGTGGCAGGTAATTTCAGAAGAAGGGGTAATGGTAGATTCTCAAAAGATTGAAGTGGTTAAAAATTGGGTTCGTCCTAGCTCTATGACGAAAGTTAGAAGTTTTTGGGGGCCTCGCTAGCTATTATCACCTATTTGTGAAGAACTTTGCTTTTATTGCCACTTACTTGACTAATTTGACCAATAAAGAGATACCATTTGAATGAACTGAAAAATGTGAGGAGAGCTTCCAAAAGCTCAAGACTCCTTTTACCATTGCACCCATCCTAGCACTATCAATTGAAGGTAAAGATTTTATTGATTATTGTGACGTTTCACATTCTAGTTCGGATGATGTATTGATGTAGGAAAAGAATGTTATAGCTTATGCCTCTCGTCAATTGAAGGTGCATAAGAGGAATTATCCAACACATGATTTGGAGTTGGCAGCGGTAGTGTTTGCTCTTAAGATCTAGTGGCACTACCTTTATGGTGTTAAATGTGAGATATTTACTGATCATTGCAATTTTCATCATGTGTTTACTCAAAAGGATTTGAATTTGAGACAACAAAGGTGGATGAAATTACTCAAGGATCATGATGTCACCATTCAATACCATTCGAGTAAGGCTAATGTATTAGCAGGCACTTTGAGTCGAAAGGCAGTAAGTATTGGTAGTTTAGCTTGCTTAAGTATATCCAAGCTACCTTTGGCTAAGGAAATTCAAATCTTAGAGTCTAAGTTCATGCAATTGGGCATCTCAAAAAGAGGTAGGGTGTTAGCTAGCATTGAAGTGAGGGCCATATTCCTTGAGGAAATCAAGGCCAAACAATTTGGAGATGAAAATTTGAAGGAGCTTAAGAAGAAGACTGCGATTGGTAAGGCACAAGAGACCACTCTTGATGCAAAAGGTGTGCTTAGTTTTAAAGGAAGAATTTGTGTTCCTCGAGTTGATGACTTGATTCAAAAATTATTGGTAGAATTCCATGGCTCGCGATATTCTATTCATCTGGGTGTGACCAAGATGTATCGAGATTTGAAGAAAATTTATTGGTTGTTGGGCATGAAGAAGGATAAAGCGGAGTTTGTGGCTAAGTGTCAAAATTGTGAACAAGTGAAATATGATCACCTAAGGACTACATGTTTGCTTCAAAGAATGACAATTCTGGAATGGAAGTGGGAGAGGATAGCCAATGATTTCGTGGTTGGTCTTCCCAAGACTTTGGGGAAGTTTGATTTTATTTGAGTAGTGGTTGATAGATGGACTAATTCAGCCTATTTTATTCCGATAAGAATAGATTATAATGTTGAATAATTGGCTAAGGTGTATGTGAAAGAGATAGTGAGGTTGCATGGGGTGCTCCCTCTATATCGTCTCTGATCGTGGTACTCAATTCACATCCAAGTTTTGGAGAAAATTACATGATGAATTAGGCACACAACTCACTTTTAGTACAACCTTTCATCCATAGACAGATGGATAGTCGAAGAGGACTATTCAAGTGTTAGAAGACATATTGAGGGCATGCGTAATCGATTTTGATGGGCATTGGGATAAGTTCCTACTTTTGTGTTAGTTCTCTTATAATAATAGTTGTCACTCTAGTATAGATATGGCACCACTTGAGACACTCTATGGAAGGGGATATAGATCACCCATAGGATGGTTTGAGACTGGGGATGTGAAACTTTTAGGGGGTTAATTTGGTAAAGGACGCCCAAGATAAGGTAAGGAGTATTCAAGCTAAGCTTCTAGCAACCCAGAGTAGACAGAAGAAGTATGCAGATCATATGGTAAGAGAAACAACATTTCAAACCGGTGAGAATGTTCTTCTTAAGGTATCGGCCATGAAAGGGTAATGAGATTTGGCAAGAAAGGTTAGCTAAGTCCGCGATACATTGGTCCTTTTGAGTTTCTTGAATGTGTAGGGTCGGTAGCATATAGATTGGCTTTACCTCCTAACCTATCGGAAGTTTGTCCGGTATTTCATGTGTCTATATTGAAGAGATATCATGGTGAAGGTGACAATATAACTAAGTGGGACTCAATTTTGTTAGACAAGGACCTCCAATATGAGGAGGAACCGATTGTAATTCATTATCGTAATGTGCGTAAGTTGAGGACCAAGGAGATTAGGTTCGTGAAAGTTCAATGGAAGTATCGTCCAGTTGAGGAAGTTACTTGGGAAACTGAGAGGGACATGCGAGACAAGTATCCCCAATTGTTCGTCGATTCAGGTACTACTGCATTCCTTCCTTAGCCTATTTTTCCTAAGTTTGTCACTCAGGAATGAGTGATGGGTAAATTGGTATCTATTGTAACGAATGAGTTCCGTCGTTATAAAAAAGCCAATGGAGAAAAATTTTGGGTTGGAAAACTTTTTTGTTTTAACTTGAAATTTCTCAACCTAGTCCGGCTTTGAACGAAATTGGGGTCATTAAGGCGTAGGGAAATCTGGTAACAATCGGGTGGTTTAATTATGATTCTATTTATATGAGTAGTTAGATAAGTTGTTACGGAATTCGTACAACTTTATGAAATTTAATTTGGGTGAGTAGAACTCCCGGAATCGATCTTAGCGTGAATGATATTTTATGAGCATCATTGGAAAAATATGTGTTGTGAAATGGTGGTCTTGGAATTATTAAAATAGCTCGTTGTTTCATGCTAGCCACTTTGGTAGTGGTTTTGGTCGCTTTGGCGATGCCGATGTAGTGGGGTGAGGTTTGCTGTGGCGAGCCAGACATGACTTAATGTCGTAAATAAACTCCAAAACATCTTTATTATGCACTTTTTAGTTTTTACAGCTAAGGAATGAACCAAGGTGATTCTTGATAGCTTTCCACCATTCTTGAGGCTAAAGGTAAGATTTTTAACTCTCTGAATCTATTTTTCGATCCGTAGAACGTAATCTAATGGGTAATTATCGATGTGGGGGGGGGGGGGGGGTTTGATCACGTTATACGGATCGAAAAATAGATTAACGAAGTTAAAGCCTTACCTTTAGCCTTAAGAATGGTGGAAACTGTCAAGAAAACACTTGGGTTCGTTCCTTAGCTCTCAAGTTCGAAAATTGCAGAACAAAACATTTTTGAGGTTTATTTTCGACTTATGTCGCGACTGGCCCACCACAACAGTCCTTACCCCGCTACATCAATGTCACGACCCAGACCATCATGATTGACACCCACACTAACCCTCCGGTTGGAGAACCATTACTACAGTTCAACTAACAATTTAATGTTATGGAAGCAGGTTTAAATAACTAAATAATGAAGGTCCCATAAACTTTAAACAAGAGTCTAAAAACAAACTAAACAATGCGGAAGAAATAACCTAGAATCTGAAAATCAATGTACCAAAAATTCTAACAATGAACCCAAAAGTCTAACAAAAAGGTTCGTAATTCCAAACTAATGAACTAATTAACTAACTAGAAAAAGTCTAAGTCCAAAATGTAGACATAGACGAAAGGAGAACTCATGGCAGCCCGGAAGAATTGGCTCACCCATGAATTCGAAATAATCACTGATCTTCTAAACGAGGTCTGTCAATTGCCTCCTGAAGATGCTTTGTACTCAATTAAAAATAAGAGCAAGTGCAGTATCAGTACACAACCACAGTGTACTGGTAGGATCACGTGGTTATCCTACTAAGTGTAACATACATAAATCAATAGAACATTACAATCAAAGGCATATATCGAACATATCAATATTATCAACATTTACGAACAACGAACAACTTCACATTTCTCAAATATCACAGTTATATCATGTCATTGGTCCTCTCATGGAACCCAAACCCAAACTGTTAGCATAACCAAAACGTGGTACCTGATCCAATAGTTATGTCGGAACATGGCAACCGATCCCATATTTATGCCAGAACGTGGAAACCGATCCCAATTAGTATGTCGGAACGTGGCAACCGTTCCATTGAACACACCACAATCACAAATACAAGTACATTCTCATAATTATACAATCCATTCATGATTCAATGGCATTTGAAAATCATATATCCTTATTTACAACAAGTGTGATTAATAATGCAATATCCACATACATACATGTATCATAATGAAGCAAGACAAACCTAAATCAGACAATCATAGAATTATAACCATCACCTACATCGAAACAAAATTGAAACCCTTAAGAAAGTTGATCCTTCCCTTTCCAAATTTATTCCGCTTGTTCTTAGTCTATAAACAATCGTAATAACACGGAAATCAATAAACAATCACTAATTACCTGAATTACTAACAATTTTATGAACCCTAGATAAAAAACCCATGATCCCAAGTATCCAAAACCAAATCTAGAAGGTGACGATGGGAAACACCTAAAAACCCAACTTACTAACAAATTACCTATTGATGCAGGTACAGAAGATACGAAAGAATCATTTACAATTGTCATAAAAAGAAAAAATTATAATTTGAATAAGGTATTTGATAAGCCTTATGCCCCACCTCACATACCAAAAAACGAATTATTTATACCACCTCAAATACATACATACGCAACTTCAATTAGCCAAACAAAGAAAACATACAACCACATAACCCGTACATACATTGAAAATCTTGACAAAATCCAAACTTTCTTAAATACCCAACCTATCGAAAGCCCAGAAAAATTAAAAAATCACCAAGGATATATTACCAATAAGTTACAAAATTACAATAAATTAATTGCTTTACCAGGTACAAAACCTAATTTAGTAGCAACATGTTACTCTTATGGACTTATTTCAACAGCTTATACAACTACAGGAGATGAACTTATACATATACCGGAGTTACACCAAGCGGTTATGAATTATAAACGAGTTACAAAAGGACAGTTATTCTACGTCAGATTTTATTCAGCACCAGCGGAGATATTATTTGACGAAATTAAACCAGTCGTTACAGTTATAAAAATAGGAATGACAAAAGACTACATTATTCCAGAAGAAATTACAACACAACCAATGATACAAAAGACTGAGATACCAAAGTTCTATGCGAATAAACGAATTATCGGACTTAGCACAATACTAGCGGAATTATCTAATGCCTATGATGAAACAAACTACATATGGAAGTATTATTCAAGAAACCACTTATTGATTTATTCAACAGCGAAAGAATTACGGCCGATGGACAAGTTAGAAGTAAAACAATGGGCCTTATCATTACTTAAGCCGGAACATTAACCAATCACGAAAGCTATCAGAAAGGGATTTATTTCGGAAGATAGTCTAGAGCAATATTGTAAAATTATTGGGAAAAAATATACGGAACACTTATGCAGTAGATGCAGTGGAATTAACAATTACATACCAGCAGTCAATATAGACTAGAGGATACAAAAACAAGTGGACGGACAACAATTAAAGAAGAAACAATTATTGACAAGGACATAAAGGAAGAATCTACTTTTCACAAAGTGGACTAACAGGTGGACGACTACAAATTAAAGGCACTTAATCAACTTTGATGGAAAGAGATAAAGATAAAGGCGAAAGTGACTAAAAGAAGAAAAAGATGTAAAGTTTTGTCGGGGACTAACATGTAAATAGTTAGGGACTTACCTTGTAAATTAATTTTCTTATTTTGCAGCTTTAGTCCTTAGGATGTTTGTATAAATAGGATAGTCATTTGGAAGAGAAGATCATCGGGAATCCGACAATCCTCTCTAAAATCTCTCTAAAAAATTCCAGTTTTTGTAAAAATTATATTACTCAATAAAAATTTAATTTTAAATCCCCAAAATATGGAGCAAAACTTAGCAGATAATGCGAATCTACAACAGGTATGATTCATGAAACTTATAATGTTATGATATTCATAACTTTTTTATAATATATATATTGATATTTATAATTATGATACTTATAATATTGATGAATATGCTTAGCTAAATTAATTAATTTCTGTCAACCATATTATATTATGTGATATGCTTATGCTTGTTATTACGATTTAAAATTATTCAATGCTTTATTATCTAGTTTGCTAGCATAGAGAAAAGTAGGAGAAAACTTCCAAAACTATGCCATCCAAAAATGGGAAACCAGTGAAGGCAAGAAGGCCGTGTTAGGGGAGTACCTAAGTGTTGAGGCGCTGTTTAGGAAGATAATATCTGAAAAAGGTATCATGCTAGTAGTGACAAGATAATAAAAGATGAATACTTTAAGTCATAATAAGCTATCATAAGAGTACCATATGATAGACATGGAAGGCAGGAATGATAAATAATTTGATAAAAACACTAATAACATGAACATAACAAACCCAATAACTGTAGTAGTAGACAATAGTTATTTTGACGATAATCATAAGATACTTATTTTTAAAATATTAGAAAAAATAACAGAACCTAATCTAAGAAAATTAATCTAGGAAAAAATATTAAAACACGAAGAAGACGAGATAAATCACTTATTAAAACAAGAATGGTTTACTGACATAAGACATATAATACAAAGTATAGACTATTTAAACTTCATATATTCATCAGATTACAATAGTGATTAATATATAATGATAAATGAAGAATATTTCCAGCTATGGAAAGAAATAACAACTGAAATAGATTCATGGGAACAAATTATAAAAACATACATAGAAATGTATTTTAAAACACAGGACCTACAATACTTAAAATTGTTGATAGAAGGAGCCCAAATTATTTTATATAAAAAGGAAAAAGAAGATGAATATTACAAAAAAGCCTTTATTTAATTAAGAGACTATGACAAAAATAAAACATAGCCTAAATTCCAACCTACCCCCCTAAATTGGTATTAGAGCTAATTACTAAAAAAAATAAGCATAAAATTACAGAGCTAATAATTAAAAAGTTAATGACTAAAATAAACTAAAAACTAACAAATTAAGATGAGAAGACCTCATAAAAATACTCTAATCGATAAACAAATAAAACATGAGCTAAAATATTTATATATAGAGTATAAAAGATTAAATAAACAAATAACCAAAACTACGGAAGAAATCCATAAATTAGATACCCTAATCACAAAAATATCATTATTAGAATCTAAATATATTATACAACTAAAACAAAGAATAAATCACAAATAAGCATGAATAAGGAAGAATTTGCAATAAATGAAAAAACATATGAAAATTATGACGGATTAAAAATAAAAATAGTTTTCGCAAATTTAGGAAGAAAATATAAGAAGATAGGAAACCAATTATATTTAGTGTTAGAAAAAGAAGAAGTAAAATTAGAAGATAGTTTGACAGCTATGGTAAGAATAGCCAAAGAAAATGAAGAAATAGATAGACAAAAAGAAATAGAAAATATACAACAAATAACTGATACAAAAAATGACAGAATAAGAGAATTAGAAAAAGAATTACAAATATTAAAAGAATTATATGAAGAAAAAAAAAAGCAAACAAAAAGAAGAAGAAAAATTACTAATAGAAATACAACACTATAAAGAAAAACTTACAAAAAATCAAGAAAATACTGAAACAGAAAATAAAAATGAAAACAAAATGGAATTACATATCGAAACTATAGAAGAAGAAAATATGGAAATAGATCAAAATTCAGATATATGTGAATCAGAAATAAGTGAAACATATACAGAAATAATAACTAACATAGATAATAATAAAAAATTAATAGAAAATACAGAAGTAGAAATAAATTATGATGAAAAAATAAAAGAAGAACCTAGTAGCAGTAATCCAACATATCCAAAACATAAAAAACCACAAATATTTACCCGAGACCATACGAGTTCAGATAGAGATGAAGCTTTATGGAATAAAAGACTAAATATAAAAAATGGAGTCCTAAACAAATAAATGAACACCCTGAATATTTAGACTTAGATTGTGTAGTAGATATAAATCAAACTATACAATTATGGATAGGTCATATTGCAAAACAAATAATAGACAATAAAATTAATATAACAGAAGTACTAGGATTCATAGAAAGAACACTAATAGGAGAAGTAAAATTATGGTTCTTAAATTTAGAAGAAGAAAGTAAAAAGATATTACGATCAAATAAAGATATGCAAGCTAAAGAAACAACATCAACAATGGACATACTTTATAAATATGAAACAGCTATAAGAAACAAATTTAGTAGCATGACAACAGAGGAAGAAGAACGCCAAAAAGATAAAATTATAAATAGAAATTTAATGAATAAATTAGGAATATGTAATATGTGTTATTTAGATGAATATACTTATGCATACAAAGAATATTATTACAAAGGAGTTTATAATAAACAAGAAAGTCCAGGAATAAGACACTTATATTTTACAAAATTACCAGAACCATTTAGTTCGAAAATAATAAAAGCATGGGAAGAAGCAGAATTACAAGATACATTAGGAGCTAGAATAAAATTTGTTAAACAATGGTATGCAAATATATGTGAAAAATATAAAGAAGAAATAAAAATGGAAAAAACAATAAGAAAAAACTTAGCATGTTGTAAAGATAAGATAGCACCACAATTTGGTTGCAACGATAAATATTACAGAAAATATAAAAAGAAAAGGTTTAAAAAATATAAAAAATCAAAACATAAATACAAGAATCCAAGAAAAAGATATTTTACAAAATCTAAACGCCGTATAGAAAAAAGAAAAGTATAAGTGAATGTAAATGTTATAATTGTGGAAAATTAGAACATTTAGCAAAAGACTGTAAAATACCAAAAAATCCAAATAAAAAACAAATATCAGAAGTAATTATAGAAGAAGAAGTTTGTTTACAATTAGAATACATAGATTATGAATTAGAAAGTGATGATAGTATTTATCAAATATCTGATAATGAAGAAGAATATCAAACAGATAATGAAATAGAACAACTAGATGACTGAAGAAAATATACAAATTATACAAGAAGAATATACAACAGATGAATATTCAGAACAAAACATAATATTTGATAATAATATATTTGAAAAAGTAAAAGGAAAAGAAATTGACTTAAGTGTAGAAAAAATATTTAATATGCCATTAATAAAATACCCTTTATATAATTAGCCAAAAAGAACACTTTATAGATTGTAAATATGCTCAAGGAAAAGCTGAAGTACCAATTATAATTAAAAGAGAATTAAATAAAGAAGTACAAAAAATAAACAGTAAAGATCAAATTAAATATGTGCATTTAGGAGGAATAGAAATACTTATAAAGGCCTGTTTTAAGGAAGGAATAGATAACCCGATAGAAATATATTTAGCAGATGACAGGAAACTAGAACCTATAGAAAAAAGTGTAATAACAGCAGTAAGAGGAAACTTAATATATCAAAAGTTTAAATTTACAATAAATACTAATTATTCAGTAGCATTAACAGACCAAAATATAGATAAAATTTTAGTATTATATTGGAAAATTAATGGAATAACCTTAACCCCAGGAAGTAAAATATGTACAGCCAGATGTAAAAATTTATATGTACTAACTATTAAACACAAAATAAGTGCAAAAAGTAAAATAAAAGGCATAGAAATAGAAATCCCATTTGAACAATTTGTAAAAATAATAGATAATAATAATTATTCATATAAAGAAATAGACACTGTTGAAAATTTAGACATTATAGAAGAAAGAATAGGAAGAGCAAGAAAAATTAAAAATTATTTGCAAAGAGAGTACACAAAAAAGCTAGCATATGATAAATACTACATAGTAGGAACAATAGAAGAAAAAGAATATTTAATATTAATAGATACTAAGCAAGAAGACAATTACATAATAGATAAACTATTAAATAAAGATGAAATGGAAATAAATAAAGTTACAAAACAAAAATGTTCAGATTTACCAGCACTAATAGTAGCTCAATTAGAAATAGAAAAAGAAATAATAATAGCAGATATACCTATGAAAATAAAATTAGAAATTAGCGAAACCTTACAAGCAGATATTATATTTGGATTAAAATGGTTAGAAGAATTAAAACCTTATAGAATAGAATCTAATCACATAATTATCACTTATAATAATAAAATAATGATAATAAAAAGAATAATATTATGAAAATATACGTACTTATGAAAATAATAATAGAGGGATATTATAACAGATATTATACACCAATGATAGATATAGGAGTAGAAGTTAACATATGTAAATATAACTGTTTACCAAAAGATAAATGGATAAAATTAAAAACCCCTATAATAGTAAAAGGATTTAATAATGAAGTCAGTCTAATACATTATAAAGCAAAAGACATAAAAATACAAATATGGGATAAGATACTTAATATAGGTGAAATACATAATTATGATTTACCTACAAAAGATATAATTTTAGGAATACCCTTTTTAGAAAAATATTTTCCACATATAATAACTAAAACAGACTGGTGGTTAACAACACCATGTAAGCATAAAATAGGAGCAAAAAGAGTAGTAAATAAAATACGAAAAAACACAGAATGGATTAAAGGAAGTGAAAAAATTACACAAAAACTAGAAAATATGCCAAATAGTACGAACAATATAGAATATATAATATTCACAATAGACATATTAAGTCCAATAAAAAATAAATTAGAACAACTATATAGTGAAGATCCATTAAAAGGATGGAATAAGCATAAAACAACTGTAAAGATAGAATTAATAGATGAAAATAGTATAATAAGTCAGAAACCTTTAAAATACTATTTTGATGACTTAGAGGAATTTAAGATGCATATAACAGAATTACTAGAAAAAGAATATATACAAGAAAGTAATAGTAAACATACTAGCCCAACATTTATTGTTAATAAACATAGTGAACAAAAAAGAGGAAAAAGTAGGATGGTTATAGATTATAGAAATTTAAATGCAAAAACTAAAACATACAATTACCCGATTCCAAAAAAAATATTAAAAATCAGACAAATACAAGGATATAATTATTTTAGTAAATTTGATTATAAATCAGGATTTTACCATTTAAAATTAGAAAAAGAATCTAAAAAATTAACAGCATTTACTGTACCACAAGGATTTTATGAATGGAACGTATTACCATTTGAATATAAAAATGCACCAGGTAGATTTCAACACTTTATGGATACTTATTTCACAAAATTACATAACTGCATAGTATACATAGATGACATATTATTATACTCCAAAACGTATAATGAACATATAGAATTATTAATACAATTTATAAATATAGTAGAAGAATCAAGAATAAGTCTAAGCAAAAATAAAGCAAAAATTATGAAAAATCAAATAGAATTCCTAGGAATACAAATAGATAAAAATGGAATTAAAATGCAACAACACATAGTACAAAAAATTATAAATTCAGAAGAAATGTTAGATACAAAAAAGAAATTACAATCGTTTTTAGGATTAGTAAACCAAGTAAGAGAATATATACCTAGACTAGCAGAATATTTAAAACCGTTACAAATAAAATTGAAAAAAGATATTGAATATAATTTTGATGAAACAGATAAAAAATAAATTAAAAAGATAAAAGAACAATGTAAACAATTGCCGAAATTATGCTTTCCAGATGAAAATAAAAAATTTAATTACATAGTAGAATCAGATGGAAGTGAAAATAAATATGAAGGAGTATTAAAATATAAATATGAAAATGATAAACTTGAACATCACTGTAGATACTATTCAGGAACATTTACAGAAATAGAGGTAAAATGGGAAATTAATAGAAAAGAATTATTTGCCTTATATAAATGTTTATTAGCATTTGAACCATATATTGTATATAATAAATTTATTGTTAGAACAGATAATACACAAGTTAAATGATGGCTAACACGAAAGGTACAAGACTCAGTTACTACAAAAGAAATTAGAAGACTAGTATTAAATATCTTAAATTTTACTTTTATTATTGAAGTAATTAAAACTGACAAGAATATCATTGCAGACTACCTATCAAGACAAAGCAGTGCAAACAAATTTTGAAGAAACACTTACAAATACAATACTTATGGAAAACCTATTGGAACAAATTACGATGCTCAATAATAGAGTATCCCTCATGGAGGAAAGATATGTGGAGAAGGACCACGGTAAAAAACCAGAGTTAGCAGTGCAGTCGGAGCACTCTAAAAAACCAGATCTAGAAGGTGACGATGGAAAACACCTAAAAACCCAACTTACTAACAAATTACCTATTGATGCAGGTACAGAAGATACGAAAGAATCATTTACAACTGTCATAAAAAGAAAAAATTATAATTTAAATAAGGTATTTGATAAGCCTTATGCCCCACCTCACATACCAAAAAACGAATTATTTATACCACCTCAAATACATACATACGCAACTTCAATTAGCCAAACAAAGAAAACATACAACCACATAACCCGTACATACATTGAAAATCTTGACAAAATCCAAACTTTCTTAAATACCCAACCTATCGAAAGCCCAGAAAAATTAAAAAATCACCAAGGATATATTACCAATAAGTTACAAAATTACAATAAATTAATTGCTTTACCAGGTACAAAACCTAATTTAGTAGCAACATGTTACTCTTATGGACTTATTTCAACAGCTTATACAACTACAGGAGATGAACTTATACATATACCGGAGTTACACCAAGCGATTATGAATTATAAACGAGTTACAAAAGGACAATTATTCTACGTCAGATTTTATTCAGCACCAGCGGAGATATTATTTGACGAAATTAAACCAGTCGTTACAGTTATAAAAATAGGAATGACAAAAGACTACATTATTCCAGAAGAAATTACAACACAACCAATTATACAAAAGACTGAGATACCAAAGTTCTATGCGAATAAACGAATTAACGAACTTAGCACAATACTAGCGAAATTATCTAACGCCTATGATGAAACAAACTACATATGGAAGTATTATTCAAGAAACCACTTATTGATTTATTCAACATCGAAAGAATTACGGCTGATGGACAAGTTAGAAGTAAAACAATGGGCCTTATCATTACTTAAGTCGGAACATGAACCAATCACGAAAGCTATCATAAAGGGATTTATTTCGGAAGATAGTCTAGAGCAATATTATAAAATTATTGGGACAAAATATACGGAACACTTATGCAGCAGATGCAGTGGAATTAACAATTACATACCAGCAATCAACATAGACTAGAGGATACAAAAACAAGTGGATGGACAACAATTAAAGAAGAAACAATTATTGACAAGGACATAAAGGAAGAATCTACTTTTCACAAAGTGGACTAACAGGTGGACGACTACAAATTAAAGGCACTTAATCAACTTTGACGGAAAGAGATAAAGATAAAGGAGAAAGTGACTTAAAGAAGAAAAAGATGTAAAGTTTTGTCGGGGATTAACATGTAAATAGTTAGGGACTTACCTTGTAAATTAATTTTCTTATTTTGCAGCTTTAGTCCTTAGGATGTTTGTATAAATAGGATAGTCATTTGGAAGAGAAGATCATTGGGAATCCGACAATCCTCTCTAAAATCTCTCTAAAAAATTCCAGTTTTTGTAAAAATTATATTACTCAATAAAAATTTAATTTTAAATCCCCAAACTATGGAGCAAAACTTAGCAGATAATGCGAATCTACAACAGGTATGATTCATGAAACTTATAATGTTATGATATTCATAACTTTTTTATAATATATATATTGATATTTATAATTATGATACTTATAATATTGATGAATATGCTTAGCTAAATTAATTAATTCCTGTCAACCATATTATATTATGTGATATGCTTATGCTTGTTATTATGATTTAAAATTATTCAATACTTTATTATCTAGTTTGCTAGCATAGAGAAAAGTAGGAGAAAACTTCCAGAACTATGCCATCCAAAAATGGAAAACCAGTGAAGGCAAGAAGGCCGTGTTAGGGGAGTACCTAAGTGTTGAGGTGCTGTTTAGGAAGATAATATCTGAAAAAGGTATCATGCTAGTAGTGACAAGATAATAAAAGATGAATACTTTAAGTCATAATAAGCTATCATAAGAGTACCATATGATAGACATAGAAGGCAGGAATGATAAATAATTTGATAAAAGCACCAATAACATGAACATAACAAACCCAATAACTGTAGTAGTAGACAATAGTTATTTTGACGATAATCATAAGATACTTATTTTTAAAATATTAGAAAAAATAACAGAACCTAATCTAAGAAAATTAATCTAGGAAAAAATATTAAAACACGAAGAAGACGAGATAAATCACTTATTAAAACAAGAATGGTTTACTGACATAAGACATATAATACAAAGTACAGACTATTTAGACTTCATATATTCGTCAGATTACAATAGTGATTAATATATAATGATAAATGAAGAATATTTCCAGCTATGGAAAGAAATAGCAACTGAAATAGATTCATGGAAACAAATTATAAAAACATACTTAGAAATGTATTTTAAAACACATGACCTACAATACTTAAAATTGTTAATAGAAGGAGCCCAAATTATTTTATATAAAAAGGAAAAAGAAGATGAATATTACAAAAAAGCCTTTATTTAATTAAGAGACTATGACAAAAATAAAACATAGCCCAAATTCCGACCTACCCCCAAATTGGTATCAACATGAATGCTTGAGTTCCATTTAAGAAAAAATGTAATATTTTAATGAATTGAAAATCATTCATACTCCAAGATCTTATTTAAAAATTAAAAATTCTCTTTAACTTTAACTAATAGACATTTTTTACTCTTGTCCCCCCTCCCCCCCACCCCAACTCCCACCTCCACGACCTTATTTCATGTCAAGTCTATTTTATCCTACTATATCAGTCATTCATTTATACAACATTTTTTTTTATATTATATATAATATTATATATTTTTAAATTTGGTATTTTATCAATAGATTATTTTTCTATGATTGTTACTTTAATATTGCATGCATTAAGTATATATTTATGTATTTATGTGCATGCATTCTTATGGTTAGATTTAAGTATCACTGTTTTTCTCATTGTATGTTATCTATTTTATAAGTTATTTTCTTATTGGCATTGATGAAATGCTTTCTAAAATTAAAATTTATAATTCATTTACTTTATGGATAACTTTTTTTTTTTTTTTTTGAAAATTTATTATAAATAGACCTTTATTTTTGTTAATTCTATTTTATATTTACCTACTTTAAAATATGTTAAAAAAAGTTATGAATCAATTTTATTTTCAATTTTGTGTAACAAATATTAGGGTTTCAATAATTATAAGTAAAAAGAAGCCTTCTCATTATGCTCAATTATTTAATGATAGAACACCATCAACTCTATACCCAATTAGTATTATTTTTTTTCTATTTTCATATACAAAATAACATTTATTTTTCTATAGATAAAATTTGTTCTATAGATTAAGCATATATTAAGTTAAAAGTAGTAAACCTTCAAATGATATGCAACGTGTCTGCTAGTCAATTCATGAATATCCATCAGTTTAATAATTTTCTTTGGATAAGTTCCTGTAGTAGAAAAATCAAAAATAGAATTAAATATTTTACGCGATATACATGTAGATAATCTTTGAATGATCTCATATTTTACACAATATATGTTGGGGAAAACTTACTCTTTATGCCTAGTGTTGTAATGGCTTCCAAAAAATTTTCTTGAAGGGAATCTGTCCAAAGAAACATACTTTTCTCTGGTGGTGGAACTAAATTATGTTTATTTTCAATCTCATCATATTTTTGCACGGACTTGTCCCTCTTAGCAACTCATTTGCCTATATGCTTTTTCTTTTGCAATGTTGCATATTCCCATAAATAATGTATGTCATCTTGTGATATGGGCGTCAGTATGAAGAAAATAACTCCACTCTCTAATGCTTTAATAGCTGTAATTTCATTTTCATCCGCTGATAAACCTGGTCACATTCAATAATAGAGATTTGAGTCATATACTTTGATCAAAAATAAAATAAAAGGGAGGGGGTTACTATGATAAAAGATACATTTAGTGTAAGTAGATTTTTCTTTTAAAGGCAATGTTTATTGCCACCAAAATATTTAGCATCAATTGAGTTAATGTCATTACATCCAGATACGCTAAAACCTTCAGAGACATTTATATATAAGGAGTGTTAGTTATAACAATCTATATTTATTATTTCCTCTAAATATAATAGAGAGACAATTATATTATTAGTTATCGCTAAATAAATGCTCCTAACTCCTTTAATTTGTAGTGAGTTATGAGAGAATAAGAATAACACACCCTTATAAAGTTAATAGTTTCTTGAATCCATCCCTAAATAATTTTGATCCGCTAAGTTAATTAAAACTGGACATTCTTAATAATCTTTGAGTATTTAAAAACTCAATGATTATAAGATATAACAAAAGGACGTGAAAATAAAACATTTAATGGAAACTCTCAATTAGACATGCATTTTTTTCTATGTTAGGTATATTTTCAATATTGTCTAGTGCACTTTTGATGTTGTAATGTTTAAGGTTTGATGGGATATTTCTAATATTTCTAATTAAACCATTTATTCTCATAGTTCTTTTAAAAGCTAATAACTAGAGTTATTTAAATATTAATGGTGAGAATAAAATTCCTTAGTTTTAACACCTTAAAAATATATAAAATAATTCAAGAAAATATATAAACATAAGTGAAAATTTTAGAATTTGGGCTAGCTCATACTAGGGAAGGTTTTCACTTTGATATTAAATCAATGTTATGTTAAAGAAATCATAAAAATCAAGCTTTCAAGTAAAACAAGATAAATAAAAAAGAAGAGAAATGTACATACGTGCATACCTTAGGAGTGTTTAAGATTTTTGTTACTTTTTTATAGGCTAAGCATAAATGTCCTTGTTTCCGTGGAATGGTAGATTTGATGAATGATAGAGATATTTTCTTACAGCATGAAATACTCATGTTAGCTTGGATTACGTTTTGGTTAGTTATCCATTAAACCTTTCTTTAAGTACAGCATAGCTAGGTGATTTGTGTATGAGTTTTCTTCCTCCTTTCATTCAAAAATATTCATGCTCTAAATTTTTCAATTATAAATTTATCTTTGTAAAATAAATAGGTAAATTCGAGATTTAATTGTGGGCTTTAATTGGGAATTGGTTAGTGACTTTGTTTGAACCAATGTTTATTGAAAAATACTCTCGATTCCAGCTGAAAATTTAAATTTTAGTATTGAAGAACTTGAATTGAGTTTTGAAATCTAAAATTAAAATATCTTTTTTTATTGTAAGTGTTTAATGTCAGCATGAAATACTCATGTTAGCTTGGATTACGTTTTGATAGTTATCCATTAAACCTTTCTTTAATGACAGCATAGCTAGGTGATTTGTGTATGAGTTTTCTTCCTCCTTTCATTCAAAAATATTCATGCTCTAAATTTTTCAGTTATAAATTTATCTTTGTAAAATAAATAGGTAAATTCGAGATTTAATTGTGGGCTTTAATTGGGAATTGGTTAGTGACTTTGTTTGAACCAATGTTTATTGAAAAATACTCTCGATACCAGCTGAAAATTTAAATTTTAGTACTGAAGACCTTGAATTGAGTTTTGAAATCTAAAATTAAAATATCTTTTTTTATTGTAAGTGTTTAATGTCATTGAAACTTGTTCTATATTGTTAGGGATCTTGAATATGAATTTGATCTTGATTGAAGTTGATTTGTGTACTTTAGGTTCAAATTTTTTTTTACTATAGAGAAATTTTGACCTTTGATCATAAATATGAAAGCTGTTGACATTACTTGTGAGGTCCTATTTTGACAAACCAACATTCTTACTTGTGATATTATGTTTTTAGTTATGATGAGCTATAAGGGAGATATGAATAGTCATTGGAGTTTTTGTAGAAGTTCTATGATAATTATGCTATCTTTTATTAAGTTTAATTTAATTATGTTCTACAACCTCTCTTAAATTGCACAATAGCTATATGTGATTCATGTATGATTTTCTTATTTCTATTTATATAAATAATAAATGATTGTCATAATTGAGTGTTATTCTAAGTAGTGTCAAGTTCTCTTTTGATTATTCTTGATATTTGTAGCTTAATTATTTCATTTATCCCTTGTTTATTAGCAATCGTAGAACTTGGGTAGTGATAATTATTGCTAACTCCAATGTCTTTAATTAGTTCTTATTGGAATGCTTGAAAGTTCTAGCCTAACTCCTATTAAACATATCTTTAATTTCATTGCATCATCATTGATAATTTTCTTACGGTGAGTTTTTATTTCATATATAATATGTTATTTGAATCTTCAGGCGCCAAAGTTACAAATAAGAAACTAATTCTAGTCTTGTGAAGAATATAAAACATTATAAACTCACAAACAACAAGAATGCCAAATTCTTTGGTTATCTCTTGTTGAAGTTGAAAGTTGTTCATTTCAGGAATGCTCACTTTTGTGATAACAAGATCGAATAAGAGGCCACTGCTGAGAAGGACACTCAAAGCATCTTTTGCGCTCTTCACTATCGTTCATTTCAGGCATGTGGAGTTCTGTGATAATTGAATTTGCTTTGTTTCATTCAGTTACGATAGTGAAGAGCTCAAAAGATGCTTTGAGTGTCCTTCGCAGCAGCGGCCGCTCATTCGATCTTGTTATCACAGAAGTGCACATTCCTGAAATGAACGACTTTCAACTTCAACAAGAGAAAGCCAAAGATTTTGGCATTCCTGTTGTTTGTGAGTTTATAATTTTTTATATTCTTCACAAGACTAGAATTACCTTCATTTCAAGGTATCATGAATAGTTTTGATTTATATAAATCTAGATCTACATAAATCTCAAATAAAAAAAATGATAACATGTTAAGAACACCAAAAAAATCCTACTTTGAAATGAGATAGTTATCATCACAATCCTATATTTTGGATCGTAACACACACAAAAATTTTAAAAATGAAAAAGATAATTTAAATACCGTCGAATTTGGACTGCTTGAGTAAAGTAGAAATAATGAGAAGGCTACTGTCATCATCATCTACCACCAAAGTTCTGATTTTTTCAGAAAATTCGCTATTTTGTACCTACATTGATTCTTCCCAAGAAAATAATTGATAACAATTGATTGTTTTAGATGCTTTTTGTTGAAAGGAAACCACAAACTTAAATAAATGAGCAAGAAGATTGAAGAGAGCACTTTCTAATTATTATTTAAACAAATATTTGAGTCTATCCTGTTGCACAAGACCCCATCTTAGATTTTCTTACCAAGTACTGCACTCTTTTTTAGTAGCTTATTTATTTTCTTTACGTTTTTATTTATTTATTGTCCTTTTCTGTTCTAATGCAATTGACAACATGAATATATAAAATCTACAATAATTTAGTGTAACGACTCGAACTATTGTTATTTAAGAGAAGCAAAAATCTGGAAAAATTCTGGGCCATTGTCCCACCAGAGCAGGCCAGTTGCCGTTAGGGTGGCAGCACAAGGGCGGGGTAAGTTGGTGGCATAGAGGGATAGGCAAGGTAGAATGTAAATAACACGAAATCATATTTTCTCCTTCTTTCTAAAATACCGAAATAAGTCATACCCTAGAAACCCTCAGAAAGCTGATATAAGCTTGTGAAGGAAGGAAAAGGAGATTTCCAGTGTGAGGGTGGTGACATCGTATGGATTCTTAGCCAAATTCATTGTCACGAAGCCTGAAAAACATGAATCGAATTCAAAAACTCCGTGCAACTGCTTGGCACCTAGGTAGGCTAGGATTTATGAATTTAGTAGTTTAAATCTGTACTCACTGCGTAATATAAGTAAATCAATGTTAGGATTTATGCATAGGCCTTCATGCACCAAATGAGTTATAATTAAACCCTAGAAAGAAGCCTTAGAAGATGAACTAGGGTCAAGTATGGTCGAATCAATGTTTACATGATATACGTCAATGAATGGGTCATTGGAATGGTTGTGATTCTATGATTGTGTGAGTTATGTTTGTTCTTGCTTCATTATGATACTTGTATGTATATGAATGCATTATTGATCACACTTGTTGTAAATGAGATAGAGGAATGATGAATGCCATGAATCATGACTTGGATGTATGATCTTGAGAATATACTTGTGATTATGATTGTGGTGTGTTGCATGGATTGGTTGTCACGTTCTGGCATAGTTAAATTGGATCGGTTGCCACGTTTCGGCATAGCTCTGGGATCAGTTACCACGTTCTAGCATAATTATTGGATCGGGTACCACGTTCTAATATACTAACATTTTAGGTTTAGGTTCCATGAGAGGACCAATGATTTGTCATAATGGTGTATAGTGAGAAATGGTGAGGTTGAACCTTGTTCGTAAATAATAATTGACATTGTATTTTCCGAGAGGGCTATAAGGTGATGAGGACTTTAATCTTAAATGTTGATAATATGGTATATGTTTGATACAGGCATGTGATTATATTGTTTCAATGGAAAGAAGTGGGGGGGGGGGGGGTGTTCATGATGTAAATGGTTAGGAGGATTGCACACTTGAGAAAGGAAATTGTGGTTAGTAGTTAGTAAGCTTGATATATTGTACCACGCGATGAAGGTGGGGTGATAAAATAAAGAGGCAGTGATGGTATGACGTGAGCATTACTTGGAATGTTATAGTGGTATTTTTGGACTTTTATATGTGTTAGAATGGTTAAGATATGATCAAGAACCTAGTAAGTAGGTTGACCAGGAATGTGGTTAGTAATTAAGCGTACTAGTGTGATTTGGAGGTATTTCGAGTAAGGGTAAAGGTGGAGAAGCGAGTGGTTATATTGCATGATCTTGCTAATTGATTTCTTATGTTATATGGTGGGCATCGAGTTGACCGATGATGCCTACCAGTGTGTGTGGTTCGTACTGATACTACTCTTGCTATGTCTTTTCGACATAGTCTGGATACAGGTTAGTGATGTTTCATTAGGTGAAGAAGAAAAAATTCTCCAACAGCTTCTATCTTTCTTTCCGCATGGTTGGAGATGTGTCTTTAATTATTATGTCCAGTTGTACTCTTTGTAGCTCTTGTACCTGTTTAGACTAGATCATTTTGGGGTGTTAACTACATTGCAAATTTTAACCAAAATTGTGTTAAAGGAATTCTAATTATAAAATATCATTATTGCACTTTATTCTCGTCTTATTTAATTTTTCGCATGTTTAAATTATTGGAATATGAGGGTTCTCCTACTTAGGTGGTAATACATAGGTGCCTGTACAACCCGGTGGGTTGGGTCGGGACAAATTGATTTTAGAGCCTAGGTTACCGGTCTCTCAGTACAAGAGCAAAATGTGGACTAGACTCTTGCGGATTGGCGTTTTGACGTCCACATCTAATCTACAAGAGGCAAGGAAGCATTCAAGAAAGTTGTTCCACTTGTTCTCTCCTTTCATGTATGTGTCACTTATGGTATGAGTTGGGTCCAATTGGTATCTCCCGATTTGAATTGGTATCTTAACAGGGTAAATCGGACGTCGTGATCATGACGGAGGGGCCACAAGCAAGGTAAATTGGAACTGGGAAGGTTCCAATTGGTATTTGTCGCTAGGGACGGTATAAATGCATGGATGATCAGTAATGGTTACCCATGGAGTGAAGTAACTGATTAAGAACTTGGTTTTGTCTGTGAATGTGTGTTTCGTGTTTATGAAATTAACCGTGAATGTAAAGTTGAACTTGTTGAATGTTACGATGTGATTACGCGTACGATAAATATGTGTCTGAAACTTGTTATGTTCAATGTGTTGACCAATTGGTTTAAATTACGCAAGTTGTAAATGCTCGAGTATTATGGAACTCGTTGTGAAAAGAATGTCCTACTAGGTTTGATGTGAGGGTTTGGACAAGACTACAAGACCACTTGTGAGGAAGATCTGAACATGTCTTGTGCTTGTGTAATAACCGCTTGAATGTCTAGGTGTATCCTGGGGGGGTGTGGGTTGTGGTACTAAATTAATGGGAACGAATTGGTTCGAGTATCGTGGGATTGACTGGAGGTAGACAATTATTATCCTAGTATAAGAAGTATCCTAAAATTTCAGGATAAAGCTGGAACATTTGGGAATTTTTAGAGAAGCAAAAACCCCAGAAAAATCTTGGCAAAGGTTCTGTTTCCATTTTGACCACTAGGGCGGGACCGCCAGAGTAGGATTTCTCCCGCTAGAGCGGGATGAAGCGAGGCACTCCCTGGCTCTTCTAAAACTATTTATAAGACCTCAGATGATATCCGAACAATCTCGACACCCCAAACAATGTTCAACAATAGAAGTAAATTGATTATAAAACCTTAAGATTAAATATAGGGTTGTATCAAACAACAAATAAAAAAAAAAAACTAGCATCCATGTGCTTAAAAAAACTTAGAAAAGTCAAAAGATAAAAAAAAGTTGTCTCTAAATTTACAGGCCAAAGGAGCGAAACAACAAACCAAATCAAGAACCCTGAGACTGAGAAGTGTCGGTATCAGAATCTAGCTCCTCTGGGGCACCAGGTCAGTCATGGCCTCCTGCAGACTAATGCACTAACAGAAATATCCCATATCAATGATAGGAATCTCCTGCCCAAGAGCGACACAAGTGCACATGATCTTCACTACCTTTCATAACCAAACCAGTAGATGGTCCCTCGCTAGACCCTTCTTCCTCTCCCGACGCAGCTCGCGATGAAGCATCTCAAGCTCTAGGGACATGCTGGGGAACCGGGGTATTAGGAGTGATAGGACACTACATCCTCTTCCGCACAGCTACCAAGTCCTCCTCTACCTGTGCTGCTGAAAATAGAGGCTGAGACCCGAAGGGACGAGTGTCGTCACCTCCCTCATCGTTCGACCCTGCGGTCGCCTAGTTGTTACTAGCCCTGTCGATCCTCCTCCTCTTATTCCTATATGTGGAACCTTGTCTAACAAAAAGAGGGTGACAAGGGGGATCCATGGGAAGTACCTCATTAGTGTCGAGAAGCGGCACTCCCGCCCACTTGCACAAAGCAGTGATAAGACCAGGGAGGAAGAACTCCTTCTTGTTACACCGGTAAAACATCTTCCACTCCGAGATAATCTAAGCCCCTACATCAAGCTCAACGCCCTGTATGGTACACGCCACCACCAAAGCCCGAGAGAAGGTCACGTTGATGCGGTTGCCCGACAGTTGGATCCTCCTGGTAACCAAGTGTATCTAGCTCTTAGCATCAGGTGACCAATCTGTACTAGTGATGCCCTCTGTCATAACCCAGCAGACCCGTACTCAGCACACAGGCTCAATCAGGGTGTCCCTTAGCCAGCCTTGATCCATCTCCCATAGCTTAGCCTCATACTCCGCATTCAACACCTCGGGCAACTCCAGCGCCTCATCAATAGTTATGGCATTTAGGGGGATGTCAACTCCCCGGATACGGATGACGGGGTGAGGGTCATCCCAGCGAACAATAGGGAGGATAGTGTAGAACTCCCTCACCCAAGTAAAACGTGCATCCGGGTTAGCCTCCATCTGTGGGGCCCATCCAAACTCCATAAGTCGAGCGTGGAAGGTAGGAGCTTTATCCTCTAAATTCAGTAAGTAGAAACCCCACTCATAATAGAATTTAATATTCCAATGGTCATGATATCGTTCCTGACTAGCAGCATCGAAAAACCATACAAAAGGCAGATTTTCCTCGTTGATGCCAACCATTTAGATAAGCCTGCAAGTTATGAAAGATTTATGTTAAAGCGTGACAGGATAGTCGATTTAAGGGTAAAATAAGAAGAGAGAAAATTCGGTGTTAAGGATGTAGGACACTGTCTAGCATATCCCGCCACAGCGGCCATAATCCTGCCTTGGTAGGATTATGAAGGCCGCCATAGCGGGATGAAGACCACCAAAGCTGCCTTCATCTGGGACGAACACCAGGCGCGATAATGGCGCCTCTTAGTCCTAAAACCTCCATTTTCGACATAATTTCAGTAGATTAGAGTAGAACCTAAATAAGTAATTATTTCAAAAAAATAACTCCTAAGTGAAGCCTAAATTGGAGTTTTACACCAAGAGACCTTTCAAATCCCCCAACCCGTTGTTTGTATTGATTTAATGGTATTTTTATGAAATCCTTACGCCCAGGACATTCTAAAGACATTGGGGACGTAAAGGAAGTACCCATGCTACGTTTTCCTAACAAATCAAGCAAACTAGTTCATTTTCTAATAACTACCCAGAAACCGTTTCTACATAATTAGAAAAGTAGCATGCAATCATTGTTAATAAAATACGGAAGTAAAGGGTGTAAAAACAAGTAGTTTACCTTAATTTGACATTCCGAGCAAGCGAGTTGACAGGATTTTTGGGGGAGAAGTTTTGAGAGAATAGGAGGAAATAGGGGAAGTTTCATTTTCTCCCGTATGTAGTGGTTCCTGATCTCCCGCTCTAGTGGGAGATCTATCGCCACAGCAGCCTCGCCTTAGCGGGAGGGCTGCCGCCCTGGCAGGGTCAGGCTATGTCATTTGGGATGCAATTTTTTTTCTTTCTTCGAGCATTGCATCATATCCCTAACCGGTCTCTTAAAGTATAGAACCTGACGTGGATTGTTCGATAAATAAAAACCATCCCCATTCGTGAATTGGTAATGGACCGAGTTGTTAGACAAAAACAATACGAGATAGGATGTGTGATGACCCATGCACTAGTCATTCGGGGACGAACGAGGGGTGAATTATTATCTATTGTAACGACCCAAACCATAGTTTTATTTAGGACAAGCAAAAATTTGGGAAAATTCTAGGCCATTGTACATCTAAAGCGGGCCAATTGCCGTAATGGGCAGCGGCGCCAGGGCGGGGAAAGTTGGTGCTAGAGCAGGATAGGTGAGGCAGAACGTAAATAACATGAAATTCTATTTTCTCCTTCTTTCTAAAATAAGTAAATAAGTCGTAAAACACCCTAGAAACCCTCAGAAAGCTGCTCTAAGCTTGGGAAGGAAAGAGAAGGATATTTCTAGCATGAGAGTGGTGACATCTTGCAGATTCTTGGCCAAATTCACCATCACGAAGCTTGAAAAACAAATATCAAAGTCAAAAACTCCATGCAATTGCTTGGCAACTAGGTAGACTAAGTTTTATGAATTGAGTAGTTTAAATTTGTGCTCACTGCGTAATATATGTAAATCGATTGTAGGATATATGTGCAGGCCTTCATGCACCGAATGAGTTATGATTAAACCCTAGAAAGAAGCCTTAGAAGATGAACTAGGGCCAAGTATGGTCGAATCAACATTTACATGATATACATCGATGAATGGGTTATTGGGATGGTTGTAATTCTATGATTGTGTGAGGTATGTTTGTTGTTGCTTCATTGTGATACTTTTATGTATATGAATGTTGCATTATTGATCACACTTGTTGTAAATGAGATAGAGGAATGATGAATGTCATGAATCATGACTTAGATGTATGATCTTGAGAATATACTTGTGATTGTGATTGTGGTGTGTTGAATGTATCGGTTGCCATGTTTCGGCATAACTAACTTGGATCGGTTGCCATGTTTCGGCATAACTATGGGATCGGTTACCATGTTCTGGCATAAGTATTGGATTGGGTACCACATTTCGGTATACTAACAGTTTGGGTTTGGTTTCCATGAGAGGACAAATGATTTGTCATAATGGTGTATAGTGAGAAATGGTGAGGTTGCACCTTCTTCGTAAATAATAATTGACAATGTATTTTTTGGGAGGGCTATAAGGTGATGAGGACTTTAATCTTAAATGTTGATAATATGGTATGTGTTTGATACATGCATGTGATTATATTGTTGCAATGGCAATAAAGGGGGGGGGGGTGTTCGTGATGTAAATGGTTAGGAGGATTTCACACTTGAGAAGGGAAATTGTGGTTAGTAGTTAGTAAGCTTGATATATTGTACCAAGCAACAAAGATGGGGTGAGAAAATAAAGAGGCAGTGATGGTATGACGTGAGCAGGTAGTTGGAATGTTATAGTAGTATTTTGGGACTTTTCCATGGGTTATATTGGTTAGGCTATGATCAAGAACCTAGTAAGTAGGTTGAACAGGAAGGTGGTTAGTAATTAAGCGTACTAGTGTGATTTGGAGGTATTTCGAGTGAGGGTCAATGTGGAGAAGTGAGTGGTTATATTGCATGATCTTACTAATTGATTTCTTATGCTATAAGGTGGGCATCGGGTTGACCGATGATGCTTACTAATGCATGTAGTTTGTACTGATACTGCTTTTGCTATGTCTTTTTGACATAGTCTGGATGCAGGTTGGAGATGTTTTATTAGGTGAAGACGAAGAAATTATCCAGCAGCTTCTATCTTTCCTTCTGCATGGTTGGAGCTGTGTCTTTAATTATTATGTCCAATTGTACTCTTAGTAGCTCTTGTACCTGTTTAGACTAGATCCTGTAGGGGTGTTCACTACTTTGCAAGTTTTAACCAAAATTGTGTTAAAGAAATTATATTTATAAAATATCGTTAATGCATTTTATTCCTGTTTTATTTAATTTTTCGCATGTTTAAATTATTGGAATATAAGGGTTATTCTACTTAGGTGGTAGTACGCAGGTGCCCGCACGGCCCGGTGGGTTGGGTCGTGACATTTATAATAAGTTTGTATATATCTACAATCTAATTCATGATTTAGACAAGTTATATTCCATATATTTGCTTTAAAATTTTTTGTAATCTCAACCATTGTGACATATTATTTTATTTATAAATATATTTTTTTAAAACTCACTTTCTCTTTTTTTTTTTTTCCAGCACCTTCATAGTATCTATCTTAAAAAAGTTAATTATTTTTGAGTTAATAACTTACTGTCTATCGAATTCAATTTATTTGTGAGTTAAATTTTGAATGATAAAAATAAAGTTAAGAAATGTATCGTATATATTTAAAAAATGAAGAAAATATGGCACGATCTGAAAACTCAAGTAATAATGGAACCTACAAACACCCACAGGTGGGTAAGCCGATCCGTAGGCATAAATGGCAAGTAATGGGCATAATGGAAGGTGTCACGACCCGATTCCTCTACTCACAATGGCACTACACCTGTTATAATTCATCATTAGGTAAGCGCCATAGCCTAGAACAACAAATAATTTGTATAAGGGTAGAACTAACATAAATAACACTTAAAACAACAAAATGAGACAAAAGTGGAAGCCAACCAAAAACTACAGACAAACGATTACTCCCAGAACCTCTAAGTCACAAGTACGGAGTTGTCTAACATGAACGAACAAGTCCCAAAAGTGGACCACAATCAAGCCATGACAAAAGTAAGAAAACTACCTAAATATGTACACAAGGACAGAGGTTGATCTAAGAAGGCAAGTGCTCACCCACATATTTGAGCCCAAAAGTTGTTGAAGATGGCATGAACAATCACCGTCAGTAGCTGGTACTAGGAGTTGTATCACGAAACAAATGCAGAGTGTAGTATGAGTACCAAAACAAAGGTACTCAGTAAGAATTATAGGTCGACTGAGCAAGAAAGGTAAAGACAATATGAAAAGATAGAATCTAGACACAAACTGAGGTCAAAGCGGATATGAAAGGAAGCACACGAGCATATCGAACGTAAATCAAAGTACAATCAAACTAAAGCTAACTAGACCCCATAAGCCCCAAACCCCCATAAGCTCAATAGGTACACACAATAGCTAAGTCTACTGAGAGAAGAGTATCATGAATCAAAAGTTGAGCTTCCAGCCCAAGTAACCTCAAATACTTAACAATCCAGTCTAGTCCCAACCAAGCCAACAAGAGTGACATTCATTCTAGGCTGCCCAACTAGCTTGTCCATTCCTAGGGATATAAGCCACCTAGCTAGCAAGAGTGACATGGGGATGTGTCATATCCGAATAGAATCTCATATATCAAGGCCGCCTAGCAAGCCGGTCCACTCACATGGGCGTAAGTCGTCTAGCTAGTAAGAGTGACCCGAGGGCGTCTTGACTCCAAAGCGTATCTCAAATACCAATACCAGGCCACCCTCAAATGACTTCCTATGACAAAATTTTTACCAGAAGGCTCTAGCCTAGAAAATCCAATCCCTTGACATCGCAATAGCACAAAACCTCTGGTAATGCACCGCAACGGCAGATATAGAGAGAGAAGATAGAAGATCCGTAAATCATTGAAAACGCCTAGACTAAGGCTCATACTATAGACTCAAGTCTTTTACTCAAGTCTACAAGGATCTAGTCTGCCCAAATTGACATCGTAGAAGAAGCAAGCAATTAGGAGTCTAAGGCAAAACTAGTCTAATCATAGTCAAAGGCCAAACATGCTCAAATATATAACAAGTAACAACAAGAAATCAAGCCACAACAACATGGAACATATACAATCTCTAACTAGAATGGTACTACACCTAAAAATACAGCCAGTCAAGCCAAAGCTTTATATCTAATGTAGCAAAAAAAAAAAAAAAACAACTAGGTACTCGCCCCTAATTCATTCAAATCAACATGTATTTATATATTCAATCTCAATCTAATAATAAGGAAGGCATAGCCTACTAGTAGCTTGACCGCACACACTCCAATCTAATTAGCTCTGAACACTATGGGGTTTGTGTAAAATTCCCTAAATATAAACTAGCTCCTAGGCCTATGGTAACTGGATGACTTTGGGGTTTTGCTTTTTAGTTAGCCTTTAATTAATTTGGTTTAAAATTAAAAGATACTATAATAGATACTCCATCAAACTATACAACAAATCTATGCAAATACTCCTATTAAAAGTTTATGATCAAATCATACGGCAACAAAGTTTTAAATTCTTGACTTCTTGGTGAAGAACTGAAGTGATTCTTCAAGAACACACTTGTGAAATAAATGCTTTAATAATGAAGTATTTTGAAATGATATAAAAGTAAAAAAATGAAAATTAACCGAAAAGTACCGATATCGAAGAAAAACTGATATTATTGCAGTGATTTTTAAAAATATAATTTTGATTATATATTATAAAATATGAAAAAAAAAATAGGATGATATAACTTTTTTAAAACTAAATGCACCCCCTAGTCAAGTATATCCTCCATTGTATTAGTAAACTTTTATATTACTAAAGTCACTAAATTTTATCCATTGACTTTGTAAGGGAAAAAGTCATAAGTGTAGGAGCAAAATAATCAAATATCCCGTGGATGATAACAAAGTAATTAACGTCAGAAGATTGTAAGTAAGAAGATAAATGAGAAAATTAACAAAAAAAAAAAAAAGAAATATTTAACGTAGTTCGGCCAATCTACCTAATCCATAAGAGGATATAATCAATCTACCATATAAAAAAAGATAAAAAATATCAAGAGAAATAATTTCACAAAATTTACTAAGAATAAGAAGTTCACACAAGTGATAACATAACACTCATGTTTCACAAATTCTCCTCCTAAATAGAACTCTCCATGCCCTTAGTCCTTAGATATAGATTTCCATTAAATTTACATTTGCACACAAATGTAACACTCTGATAAAAAAATTCAAACAAAAATCATTGTTACCCTCAAATAAATTACGATTAAAATTGAACTTATCAAGTTGAAGGAAAATCCTATTAAGGCTAAAGTTGAACCTATCAAGATGAAGGAAAATCCAACCAATAATAATGAACTAGGTATACACACAACGATAAATATCCTTGAACTATGATCAAAATCTCAAAAACACCGTCTGACAGTCTCACTAGGCATACACCATCAAAATTTAATTCTCAATAGCGTCTATCTTAGATTCATCAACCTCAACACCCCTTGAACTCACAACAAATACCAAGAAAACAACTTCATCAACATAGAATGAACACTTTTCAAAATTAGCATAAAGTTGTTCCTTCCTAAGCACATCAAACACACATCTCAAATGATCTATATGCTCATGCATGATTTTACTATAAATCAAGATATCATCAAAATAAACAACCACAAACTTCCCTATGAAGGGCTTCTTCACATGATTCATGAGATGCATAAAATTACTAGGAGCATTGGTGAGACCGAATGACATCACCAACCATTCTATAAGAAGATTAGATTAGTCTCACTAAATCTATTTTCCTATCATTTTCTTCTTAAAGCACCGTATAATATTTAAAAAAACTCTCGTTATAGTGTAGTGTTTGAGAAACACTTGAATTTGTTTTCATACAAAATGATTAAACCCATCACAAAACATGTAAAATTGATACACAATTTCTTACTTAGATACCTAGGTTTAGAATTGTTTGATTGTGCACTCAATATTTTCAAAATGTTGCATATTAAACACAGAGTACTGACATGGCGAGATAATGTTGCTCACTTTCTTAGATAATTTAAGTGGATCTCAAATAATAATTTTCTCTTTATCTATCAAAGAATTTATCTCTCTCTTTCACAGACATAACAACAAAAACATTTTAAAAGAAAACTTGCGGTAGTTTCTACTCATGTTCAAAGACCTTTGGAAATCTCCGATTTTAAACCTAGTTCTTTAAAAAATTTAGAAGAATTTCTTGATAAGAAATTCTCATATTTAGATATTAAAGAGCTTGTTGATAAAAAGCTTTCAGTATTAAACTTTGGGCCTCTGGACTTATCGCAAGATTTTGCTGATAGAAGGGAAAATATTGTTGATTTTAAAAATCAAGTCTCTTCAGAGTTTAATAAACTCAGGGGTTACCCCAAGAAAAACAGTAGATATGCTACCAAGCCTAGTATGAACACATATTATTATCCTCATCCGACTCCACAAGATGTTTTAATTGAGAAACGTGACTGGAATCAGACTAATACGTCTTACAGTAGTTTCAAAATTTATGAATGGAATCTGGATGGGTTGACATATAGGCAATTGACTAATACGTCTTACAGTGGTTCCGAAGAAAAAACTTTAGTCGTGAATGCTATAGCCACCGATGAAGGAATTGATAATCTAGGTATGGCTTTGGTAAAAAACAGAGAATATGTTGTTTATACCTTGGTTCTTACCATTTTGGAGTATTTTAATGGTAGATTTACCAATCAACATGAGACAGTAAGAACTCTTCTTACGATCTTCGATGTCGGACCTTGGCACACTTTAGATGGTATAAAGATACCTATCTTAGAAGGATTATGGAATTACCTGAAAATAAGCTTGAATATTGGAAAGCCAAGTTCATAGATGGACTTCCACCTCTTTTTACTGAAAGAGTTTGAAAAACTCTGAGAGGAAGTCAAATTGAAATTCCTTACATATTATGTTTATCATTGTTCGTTACAGATTGAAACACAAACACACCTGGTTCGTTAAAGTGTGTGCAAAGAACTCTGAATTTTACATATTGTGTTTATCATTGTTGTAATATAGCACTTTACCAAATGCTCGAATATAATCCCAATACGTAAAATTCATTCGTGTATTGTTAAGACTGATCTGTCTTTTCTTCATGGCTGACATGCCCCTGTCTTCAACAGATATAATTTTCTTTATAATCATTTTAGAAAAGTTATAACTTTTCTCATGTGGATTATGACCCATGCCGGAAAAGTGTTGAAATTCCACACTTCCTGTACTCATCAAGATTTCTTCATAGTAAGATCTAGTCTTCTGTGACTCTCCTGGATAATATAATCCATTTACAAGATATCGTTGGAATATCTTCCAAGGTTCATCCTTTCGTTGTAGATCAGAATTTTCTAATAGAAATATCATTTCTTTTTTCTGTAACTTTTCATAGGATTTGATATCATCAGAATCCTCTTTTATAACTGAAACAAAAGTATCTTTTTGCTTCTGACCTTCCAAATAGGCTTGCATATGAGCATATAATGGACTATCTTTTGGAATATCTTCCAAATTCACCAATTGCTGCGAACTGGATGAAGATTCTGCTTGAGAAGTTCTTTCTATTGATCAAAGTTCTTTTTCCCACCTGTATAACCAGGGAATTTGATTTGGATCTATATGACAATCCTTGAGATGATCTGGCTTCATATGATGGATTACCATAATTACCTCTGCTTGGAGCTGTTCTTCTCCTTCCTCTTCCTTTAACATAAATCCATGGTGGATCCATCCTGCAAACGTAGCAACTTTTTGTTATTATTCAGAAAAATAGTCTGTCAGATAATTATCATCTGAATAATATTCTATCTGAATATGAGAAAAATCCTCACTTAAGATCTTATCAACAATCTTTGTAATAATAAGAGTTTTCATATCCCTAGATAAAGGTGCGAGAACTATTAGTATTTCAACTAGAGTTTCATCATCAAGAAAGGTTTGGAAAAACATAATTTATTGAATATATTCCCTAGATAAAAAATCAGGTAACAAGTTATCAACTCCTTTTTTATATTGAATCTCGAAATCCAAAGGGGCAAATTGCACTTGCCACCTGGTGAATATTAATTTTGAAGCATCGTGCTTGAAGTCTTTGTCAAACATAAATTTGACCGATTTAGCGTCAGTTTTTATCAAAAACTTCTAGTTGTATAAATTGTCCTGAAATTTAAGAACCCATTTAACAATAGTTAACATTTCATGTGCTACTGTCGCATATTTCTTCTAAGTTTCATTCCATTTACCAAAATGTAATCTAATAAATTATTCTATTTTGTCATGAGGACTAATCTGTTTAAGAATTCCTCCATAACCAATATTGGACGCATCCGTCTCGATAATCTTTTGCTAAGTCCTTCTACTCATACCATCTACTTCCACAATTTAGGCGGCGCAAAGGAGGCTCGAGGGCTTCTTAAGGAAGGCGGCAAGGGCCGACGAATGGTGGAAAACGAAAGGCGAGCTAAACATGGCAGTGATTGTATTCGCCGCTTAATTTCTTTTACCAGATTGGTAAGAGTCTCATTCCAGGGAGACTTATTATCCTTCTTCAACCTATCATATAATGGAGCTAAGTCTCTAGAAAGATGTTTATAGAACCGAGAGCTATAATTTAAACTTTCCGAAAATCTCTGTAGCTGAGTCCTGTCTGTAATAACATCCGAAAACTTGTCAGCAAAATCAATAGCCCTTTGAATGGGAGTAATCCTCCCTTGACAAATTTGATGTCCTAAAAATCGAACATTTGTTTAGAATAAACTCATTTTGGGTTTTGAAATAACCAATCCATTTTATATTACAACTTTTTTGAAAATGTGAAGATGCTTGATATGCATTTCAAAAGTTTTTGAGAATAATAGAATGTCATCAATATAGACAATAATAAAATTCATATAAGGATTAAAACTATCATTCATTATTTTCTGAAATTCAGAAGGGGCATTTTTTCAAACCGAAAGGCATGACATTCCATTCGTATTGTCCAAATGGGACATTAAAAGCAGTTCTATAAGAATGCTCCTTAAAAATTTGAATCTGCCAATATCCTGATTTTAAATCAAACTTGGAAAATATATTGGCATCATTTAATCGCGATAAAAGATCTCTTTTATTAGGAATAGGATACCTGATCCACTTTAAGTGTTTATTGAAAGGTTTGTAGTTAATAACCAGTCTTGGAACTCCTCCTTCCCTTTCAGCCGCGTTATTAATATAGAAGGTTGTGCAAGACCAAGGAGACTTGGATGGTATTATCAAACCTTTTTGTCAGAGATTATCAATCTCAGTTTTGCAGAACTCTACTAACTAAGATTCATCTGACAAGGCCGAGATTTAGTAGGGATATCATCCTCTAAAACTCCTTCTTCATAAGGAAGAGTCACAATATGCATCTTGCGATTCCAAAAAGTGTTGGGATGATCTGCACAAATATCCACAACAATCTGCTCTAAAATAAATTTGATTTTGTCCTTTACCCTGACAGATTTTAGAGAGTCTAAAATATTCATGCTGAACAACTCCAGTTATAATGAGTCCATATGCCTCTACTTCATATTAATCAAAGCATTAATATCTCTAGTTACCAGATCTGTAGCAAAAGAATAATAAGTTATCTCATTATCCTTGCATTTCGTTGAGAATCCTTTCGCATCGATTCCTGTGAAAGGATCAATTACATTTATAAAAGGAGTTTCAAGTATAATTGGAGGGTTTAACTAATTCTTAACCGAAAAGAAGAAATGAGGAATGCCGACTTTTTTCTGACAAATCTTAACATTAGGTAACTTATACTATATCCAGATCATGGCCAGAGGCAGATTTCACCAAATACATAGTTTTTTGAAAGTTTTTAGTTGGTACTAAACCTTCCTGAATACAATTAACATTTGCACCGCTATGAATCTTCGCAATGTTAGTAATCAGAAAACTATCATCAATTAAAATAGTACATTTAACATACCACTTATGAGCTGTAAAAATCAACATCATTCCCAAAAACATATCTTGTTTAAGATCAAAATTATTGAGTTGGAGAGTTTCATCTTCAACTTGCTGTCCTTTATTTTTTGAAAACCGATCTTCTTCAGTATTATTAATCTCAATTTGAGTATTACGGTGATCAAAAATCAATTGTTTTTGTTTAAGAGATTTAATCTCCTTTTCCAAATTTTTAACCTCAATTTTTAAATCGTCGAAAGAAAGATTCTTTTTCAAGAAAAGTATTTTTCTTTAAAATACGACCATCTACTTCTTTTAAATAATAAGGTGCTTCATATTCAGATATGATTAAAATCATTCTTTTTGTTTTCAAGAAATTTTGAAGAACTAGCTTCATTTGAAGTAGTATTTGAAGTAACTAATTAATAAACTTTTCACGAAGCTTACTATCAGTAATTTCTTTTAAAAGTTCAATCACATTATCAGATGTGATGGTATGCATATTAAAATCTTGAAACTGTGACTGAAGTTTATAAATTTCGTCAACTTCACAATTGCAATCATGACCCTGACAAGTATCACAAGCATTAGTACGGTTATTATCATAATCAGAGGAATCAAATAATTCAACTTCAGAATCTGAACTTGATTCATAATCATCTTCGGATCTAGAAGTGTATAATAAACCATAAACCTTTTCATAAGTATCATTATCCAGTTCTAGCGTTTTCAACTTGTTTAACTTGAAATTTAGAGCAATATGCCCAAGTTTTCCACACTTGTAGCACTTTACTTATGAAAGATCTCTCCCAGATCTATCTTTGGTAAATCTTTTAGATTTACGATAGTTTTTTCAAGCATCCTGATCTTCTTTTGATCTATGCCTACGCTGAGATCTTTTCTTTCTCTGCGAATCGACATCTTTTGAAGACCTGTAATACTTATCTTCTTTAGCAGTGGGATTTGGTAAACCAAATTGTTCACAAAAATCTCCCAATTGAGATCGTTCCTTCAGCTTATCTATCTTAAGATGTCGAGACATTTTTAGTTCATTACACAAGTTCAAACCTTCTTGCGTACAAATTCCTAAAATCTTCCCATAACTTAAATTACCGTAAGGAATTTCAATCTAACATCCTCTAAGAGTTTTTCGAACTCTTTCAGCGAAAAGAGGTGGAAGTCCTTCTATGAACTTGGCTTCGCAATATTCAATCTTATTTCGGGTAATTCCATAACCCTGCTAAGATAGGTATCTTTATACCATCTAAAGTGTGCCAAGGTCCGACATCGAAGACTGTTAAGGAGAGTTCTTACTGTATCATGTTGATTGGTAAATCTACCATTAAAATGCTTCAAAATGGTAAGAACCAAGGTATATACAATATCTTCTCTAGTTTTTACCAAAGCCATACCCGCATTATCAATTCCTTCATCGATGGTTGTAGCATTCACGACTAAAGCTTTTTCTTCAGCTCTAAGATAATTATCCCACCGTCCGCGAAGCTGGCCAGTAAAACCTGCGATAATAATTTTACTGATTGTTTTGTCTATGTTCTTAACACTCTTACAAATAGTTGCATACATCAACACACGATGCACCAAGATTGTCAATTGCCTATCTGTCAACCCATCGAGATTTCATGCATAAATTTTGAAACCACTGTAAGAAGTATTAGTCTGATTCTAGTCACGTTCCTCAATTAAAACATCTTGTGGAGTCGGACGAGGATAATAATACGTGTTCATACTAGGCTTGGTAGCATATCTGTTGTTTTTCTTGGGGTAACCCTTGAGTTTATTAAACTGTGAAGAGACTTGATATTTAAAATCAACAGTATTTTCCATTTTCTTAGCAAAATCTTAAGATAAGTCCATAGGCCTAAAGTTTAATCCGGAAAGCTTTTTATCAACAAGCTCTTTAATATCTAAAAAAGGGAATTTCTTATCAAGAAGTTCTTCTAAATTTTTCAAAGAACTAGGTTTAAAATCACAGATTTCCAAAGGTCTTTGAACATGAGTAGAAACTACCGTAGACTTTCTTTTAAAAGTAGAAGCAATATCGGTAGTACTAGCAATATTTGTTTTAGCCATATCGACCTTAATATCTTTTATCAAAATAGTTAAATCATCGAGTGTTTTGTCAAGAGAGCTGATATGCTTACCCAACAATTTAACATAAAGACTCAAATAATTATTTTGAGTAATAAGTTTGCTAATTTCAGTAATACTAATTGAAGTAATATCTTCCTCAATAAATTTTTGAAAAGCTGAGAAAGTAATACCAGTATGATTTGGTAAAACAAACGATGACTGAGGAGGGTAGACAACTTTCAAAAGATTACGACTCCCATCGTTATAAGTTCTTTCAATAACGTTAATATATAACGGTAAATAGGTGGCTATAAACCAAGGAACAAAATATATAATTTGATTATGTAAAGAGCAAGTTTCATAAAACTCTTGAGAAATACTATTTAGATCCTCTTTGCTATAAGCATCAAAGAACCAAGTGTTAAACCGATTCCATTTTTCATCAACAAATTCTTTTTGAATATGTTGTCTTGCTAGAGAACCTGAACTAAAATTAATTTGGTGTGAAAACATTAAGAATCGTTTAAATCAAACTCCACTTCAGAAGCTGAAGGAATATCCTTATCAGAAACATCATTACTTACCTGAACTAAATTAGTTCGTGGGTCTATCTTTATCTTTTCGACCACTGAGTTTCCATCAAAACCAGTAGTATGTAACGAAGTCGCACGATCTCGGGCTGGACCATAAATTGGATCGATAGGGGAAATATGATGAATCACAAGTAAAAGTCTACGACTTGATAAAGAGTGTCTATTCATACTGTGATTCACAAAAGACATTAACCTGTTATTAGTAAAAGACTGCCTTTGAGGCACATAACTCTGATCCATGAATTGTATACAAATTCTTCCATCAGAATTTTGAGAGATATGAGAGATATCAGAATTAGTAACAACATCAGTTAAATGATTTGGGGGTATAACCAAATTTAAAGTCCATGAAGTTGGGAAATCTATTTCTTCCCACCTAATAGTTCTTCTAGTAGTGACCTTGGACCTTGTAAAATTGGTTTCAACCAAAATAGTTTGATTGGATTGAAATACACAAGAATTTTGGCACAGTTTTTCAGACTGCATGGTAAACCTTTTACCTGAGCAAAGGGTCTGTCAGAATCTAATACATACAACTTATTGAGCCTATGTGTCTGATAGTTCTAATCGGGTATGAAGTGTCCTACTTATCAAACTCCTTTTCAGGCTAAAACCATGACTTGCCAGACGGAGTCTATAAGACAAAGCCAATAAGAGTAGTACTAGATTCGACTGTACCTCGATCTCGAAACCAAGTCGAAAAGCCGTACTAAAATTCCTCTATATTTAAATAAAGCTTAGATCCATTCATGGTTTATATAGGAGAGAAGTTAGTTTTTTGACATAGATAAACTAAAATTAAAGACTAAAATAATTACCTTATAAAGGATGACATCTACAAGATCCAAGAACTCTGAAGAACTGACCGGTTTATTTATATGAATATCGGAATAGTGATTGAAGATAGTCTTTACAAAAGATGCACAAAGCTTAAGAAAAGAGAGAGCATTTTCTAAATTTTTCTGATTTTAAATCAAACTTGGAAAATATATTGGTATCATATAATCGCGATAAAAGATCCCTTTTATTAGGAATAGGATACCTAATCCACTCTAAGTGTTTATTAAAAGGTTTGTAGTTAATAACCAATCTTGGAACACCTCGTCCCCTTTCAGCCAAGTTATTTACATTAAAGGCTGTGCAAGACCAAGGAGACTTGGATGGTTTTATCAAACCTTTTTGTAAGAGATTTTGAATCTCAGTTTTGCAAAACTCTACTAACTAAGCATTCATCTGACAAGGCCGAGATTTAGTAGGGATATCATCCTCTAAAAATCCTTCTTCATAAGTAAGGTCACAATATGCTTCTTGCGATTTCGAAAAGCGCTAGGATGATCCGCACAAAGATCCACGCAATCTGCTCAGAAATCAATTTGATTTTTTCCTTTACCTTGGGAGATTTTAGAGATTCTAAAATATTCACGCTGAACAACTCAGTTGTAATGAGTCCATATGACGCTGATTCATATTAATCAAATCATTAATATCTCTAGTTATCGGATCTATAAAAAAAGAATAAGTTATCTCATTATCCTTGATTTTCACTGAGAATCCTTTCACATAGATTCCTGTGAAAGGATAAATTGCATTTATAAAAGGAGTTCCAAGTATAATTTGAGGGTTTAACTGATTCTTAACCAAAAGGAAGAAGTGAGGGATGCAGACTTTATTCTGACAAATCTTCACATTAGGTAAGTATACTCTATATCTAGAGCATGGCCAGAGGCAGATTTCACCAAATGCATAGTTTTTTGAAAGTATTTAGTAGGTACTAAACCTTCTTGAATACAACTAACATCTGCATCGCTATCAATCATTGTAATGTAGTAATCTAAAAACTATTATCAATCAAAATAGTACATTTAATATACCATTTATGAGCTATAATAATCTGTATCATTCCCAAAAACATATCCTGTTTAAGATCAAAATTATCGAGTTGGAGAGTTTCATCTTCAACTTGCTTTCCTTTATTTTTTGAAAACCGATCTTCTTCAATAATATTAATATCAATTTGAGTAATACGATGATCACAAATCAATTATTTTTGTTTAAGAGATTTAATATCCTTTTTCAAATTTTCAACCTCAATTTTTAAATCGTTGAAATAAGATTCTTTTTCAAGAAAAGTATTTTTCTTTAAAATATGATCATCTACTTGTTTTAAAGAATAAGGTGCTTCATGTTCAAAATTATTAAAATCATTCATTTTCTTTTAAAGAAATTTTGAAGAACTAGATTCATTTGCAGTAGATAAATTACAAAGCTTTACACTAAGCTTACTATCAGTAATTTCTTTTAAAAGTTCAATCACATTATCAGATGTGATGGTATGCATATTAAAATCTTGAAATTGTGATTGAAGTTTATAAATTTTGTCATCTTCAAAATTGCAATTATGACACTGACAAATATTACAAGCATTAGTACAGTTATTATCATAATCAGAGGAATCAAATAATTCAACTTCAGAATCTGAACCTGATTAATAATCATCTTCTGATTCGGAAGTGTATAATAAACCATAAACCTTTTCATAAGTATCATTATCCAGTTCTAGCGTTTTCAACTTGTTTAATTTGCAATTTGGAGCAATATGCCCAAGTTTTACACACTTGTAGCACTTTACTTTTGAAAGAACTCTCCTATATCTATCTTCGGTAAATATTTTAGATTTATGATGGCTTTTTCTAGCTTCCCGATCTTCTTTTGATCTATGCCTACGCTTAGATCTTTTCTTTCTGTGCCTATCGACATTTTTTAAAGACCTGTAATACTTATCTTCTTTAGCAGTGGGATTTGGTATACCAAATTGTTCACAAAAAACTCTCAACTGATATCATTCTTTCAGCTTATCTATCTTAAGCTATCAAGCCATTTTTAGTTCATGACACAAGTTCAAACCTTCTTGGGTACAAATCCCTATATTCTTCCAACAACTTAAATTACCGTAAGGAATTTCAATCTAACTTCCCCTCGGAGTTTTTCGAACTCTTTTATCGAAATGAGGTGGAAGTCCATCAATGAACTTGGTTTCCAATATTCAAGCTTATTTTCAGGGAAATCCATAACCATGCTAAGATAGGTATCTTTATACCATCTAAAGTGTGTCAAGGTCCGACATTGAAGACCGTTAAGGAGAGTTTTTACTATCTTATGTTGATTGGTAAATCTACCATTAAAATGCTCTAAAATGGTAAGAACCAAGGTATAAACAACATCTTCTCTGTTTCTACCAAAGCCATATCCACATTATCAATTCCTTCAACGGTGGCTATAACATTCACGACTAAAGCTTTTTCTTCAATGCTAAGATAATTATCCCACCATCAGCAAAATTGACTAGTAAAACCTGCATTAATCATTTTATAGATTGTTCTGTCTGTGTTTTTAACACTCTTACAAATTGTTGCATAAATCAATGTATGATGCACCAAGATAGTCAATTGCCTATTTGTAAACCATCGAGATTCCATTCATAAATTTTGAAACCACTATAAGATGTATTAGTCTGATTCCAATCACGTTCCTCAATTAAAACATCTTGTGGAGTCGGACGAGGATAATAATACGTGTTCATACTAGGCTTGGTAGCATATCTACTATTTTTCTTAGGGTAACCCCTAAATTTATTAAACTCTGAAGAGACTTGATTTTTAAAATCAACAGTATTTTCCATTTTATCAGTAAAATCTTGGGATAAGTCCATAGGTCCAAAGGTTAATCCAGAAAGCTTTTTATCAATAAGCTCTTTAATATCTAAATCGGAGAATTTTTTATCAAGAAGTTCTTCTAAATTTTTCAAATAACTAGGTTTAAAATTGGAGATTTCCAAAGGCCTTTGAACATGAGTAGAAACTACCGTTGGTTTTCTTTCAGAAGTAGAAGCAATATCGATAGTACTAGCAAAATTTGTTTTAGCCATATCGGCCTTAATATCTTTTATCAAAATAGTTAAAATACCTCATATTTATAGGATCAAGGACATGGTGGTAATCCGCCCAGTCATCAATCTAGCAAGTCAAGCATCCTTAAGCTAGCGGTAGTCTACCCGCGAAAGAATCGAAATACACAAGAATTTTGGCACAGTTTTTCAAACTGCATGGTAAACCTTTTACCTGAGCAAAGGGTCTGTCAGAATCTAATACATACAACTTATTGAGCCCATGTGTCTGGCAATTCTAACTGGGTATGAGGTGCCCTACTTATCAAACTCCTTTCGGGCTAAAACCACGGCTGGCCAAACGGAGTCACTAAGACAAAGCCAATTAGAGTAGTACTAGATTCGACTGTACCTCGATCTCGAAACCAAGTCAAAAATCCATACTAAAATTCCTCTATATTTAAATAAAGCTTATATCCATTCATGGTCTATATAGGAGAGAAGTTAGTTATTCAACATAGATAATCTTTAGCCGGACATAGTTCTGGCAAGGAGAGACATACTAAAATTAAAGTCTAAAAATAATTAACTTATAAAGGATAATGTCTTCAAGATCCAATAACTTTGAAGAACTGGCTGGTTTATTTATATGAATATCGAAACAATGATCAAAGATAGTCTTTACAAATGATGTACAAAACTTAAGAAAAAAGAGAGCACTTGCTAAATTTTTCTGATGCTCTTTCTAAAATAAACTAAGACTTATATAGAAAAAATAAAAAGACATAAGAAATCTATATACAGTGAAAAAGGGTCCACTTCTGGGTCCCTGAACAGTATATCAACTGTTTAGTGGGGCTTCAATAGTAAATATTCTGTTGAGTAGACTCGTCTTCACATGGCTACGTTTGTTTTGTCGTATTCTTGCCTTTATCTAAGGCCTTTATTTATTGTAGAAAATCTTCTGCATCTTGTAATTCGGTGGACGATAGCATATGATCTGATTCAGCACGTTGTGAGTCTTCCACATCATTGCTAGTTTCACTTTGCATTGAAGTGTCGGATTTATCAATCTGAGTTATAGTTTGAAGTAAATTCTTTCTTACTTCCTCAAGATAATCCTGAATCATTTGTTCTTTATCGCCTTCTTGAAAGGAGATTCTTCTAGCAATATATAGCGAACTGAGTTATCCACAATAATTTTCTCTGGACGAATTTTCTTATAATCATTAATTTTATCTTTAATTGAATCTATAAGTTCTTGACCAATTAATTGTTTGCTCTTGGGATCTTGTTTTAAGAGTTTATCTCAGAAATTATTACAATAAGTCTTGTAAAGACAAGGAATATTTTCCTCATTGAACCCTACTTCAGGTGTCCATTTATGTATCCAAGGTATTGAAAATTTGATGAAGAAATAGATTTGATCTATTCTTTCAATCCAGCATACATGATCTTCTCGATATAATCTATTCAGATCTGGTGATTCTTTAGTCCATTCTTTACATAAATTTTTCTGGTAAAATTTGAACAGTTGGGCGGTGGTATGACCACTAATTAATAAACCAATTTGGTATTAGTTCTGGAAATATCTTTGCGCACACTTTAACGAACCAGGTGTGTTTGTGTTTATCGTTGTTGTAATATAGCACTTTATCAAATGCTCGGATATAAAACCAATATGTAAAATTCATTCGAGTATTGTTAAGACTGATTTGTCTTTCCTTCATGGCTGACATGCCCCAGTCTTCAATAGATATAACCTGCTTTATAATCATTTTAGAAAAGTTATAACTTTTCTCATGTGGATTCTGACCCATGCCGAAAAAGTGTTGAAATTCCGCACTTCATGTACTTATCAAGATTTCTTCATAGTAAGATCTAGTCTTATATCACTCTCCTGAATAATATAATCCATTTACAAGATATCGTTGGAATATCTTCCAAGGTTTATCCTTTCGTTGTAGATCAAAATTTTCTAATAGAAATATCATTTCTTTTTTCTGTAACTTTTCATAGGATTTGATATCATCAGAATCCTCTTTTATAACTGAAACAAAAGTATCTTTTTTCTTCTTACCTTCCAAATAGGCCTGCATATGAGCATATAATGGACTATCTTTTGGAATATCTTCCAAATTCACCAATTGTTACGAACTGGATGAAGATTCTTCTTGAGGAGAAGTTCTTTTTTTAATCAAAGTTCTTTTTCCCGCCTGTATAACCGGGGAGTTTGATTCGGATCTATATGACAATCCTTGAGATAATCTGGCTCCATATGATGGATTACCATAATTGTCTCTGCTTGGGGCTGTTCTTCCCCTTCCTCTTCCTTTAACATGAATCCATGGTGGATCCATCCTGCAAACGTAGCAACTTTTTGTTATCATTCAGAAAAATAGTTTGTCAGATAATTATCATCTGAATAATACTCTATCTAAATATGAGAAAAATCTTCACTTAAGATCTTATCAACAATCTTTGTAATAATAAGAGTTTTCATATCCTTAGATAAAGGTGCGAGAACTCTTAGCATTTCAACTAGAGTTTCACTATCAAGAAAGGTTTGGAAAAACATAATTTATTGAATATATTCCCTGGATAAACAATTAGGTAACGAGTTATCAACTCCCTTTTTATACTAAATCTTGAAATCAAAAGGAGCTAATTGCGCTTGCCACTTGGAGAATATTAATTTTGAAGCATCGTGCTTGAAGTCTTTGTCAAACATAAATTTGACCGATTGAACGTCAGTTTTTATCAAAAACTTCTGGTTGTATAAGTCGTCCTTAAATTTGAGAACGCATTTAACGATAGTTAACATTTCATGTGCTACCGTCACATATTTCTTCTGAGCTTATTCCATTTACTAGAATGAAATCTAATCAAATATTCTCTCTTGCCATGAGGACTAATCTATTTAACAATTCCTCCATAACCAATATTGGACGCATCCATCTCGATAATCTTTTGCCAAGTAGGGTTGGCTAGAGCTTAACATGGCAGGGATTGTACTCGCCGCTTAATTTCTTTTACCATATTGGCAAGAGTCTCATTCCAGGGAGACTTATTATCCTTCTTAAACCTATCGTATAACGGGGCTAAGTCTCTAGAAAGATGTTTATAGAACGGAGAGATATAATTTAAACTTCCCAAAAATCTCTATAGCTGAGTCCTGTCTGTAATAACATTCGGAAACTTGTCAGCAAAATAATAGCTCTTTGAATGGGAGTAATATTCCCTTGACAAATTTGATGTCCTAAAAATTGAACATCTGTTCGGAATAAACTCATTTTGGATTTTGAAACAACCAATCCATTTTGTATTAAAACTTTTTTTGAAAATATCAGGATGTTTGATATGCATTTCAAAAGTTTTTGAAAATAATAGAATGTCATCAATATAGACAATAATGAAATTCATATAAGGATTAAAACTATCATTCATTATTTTCTGAAATTCAGAAGGGGCATTGTTTAAACCAAAAGGCATGCCATTACATTCGTATTGTCCAAATGGGACATTAAAAGCAGTTCTATAAGAATTCTCCTTAAAAATTTGAATCTGCCAATATCCTGATTTTAAATCAAACTTGGAAAATATATTGGCATCGTATAATTGCGATTAAAGATCCCTTTTATTAGGAATAGTATATCTAATCCACTTTAAGTGTTTATTCAAAGGTTTGTAGTTAATAACCAATCTTGGAAAACGTCCTTCCCTTTCAGCCGAGTTATTAACATAGAAGGTTGTGCAAGTCCAAGGAGACTTGGATGGTTTTATCAAACCTTTTTGTCAGAGATTGATATCTCAGTTTTGCAGAAATCTACTAACTAAGATTCATCTGACAAGGCCGAGATTTAGTAGGGATATCATCCTCTAAAAATCCTTCTTCATAAGGAAGAGTCACAATATGTATCTTGCTATTCCAAAAAGCGTTGGGATGATCTGCACAAATATCCACAGCAATCTGCTAAAATATTCATGCTGAACAACTCCAGTTGTAATGAGTCCATATGCCTCTACTTCATATTAATCAAAGCATTAATATCTCTAGTTACCGGATCTGTAACAAAAAGAAGAAGTTATCTTATTATCCTTTCATTTCGCTGAGAATCCTTTCTCATCGATTCCTGTGAAAGGATAAATTGCATTTATAAAAGGAGTTCCAAGTATAATTGGAGGGCTTAACTGAATCTTAATTGAAAAGAAGAAGTGAGGAATACAGACTTTATTTTGACAAATCTTCACATTGGGTAACTTATACTCTATATCCAAAGCATGGCCAGAGGCAGATTTCACCAAATGCATAGTTTTTTGAAAGTATTTATTTGGTACTAAACCTTCCTGAATACAACTAACATTTGCACCGCTAAAAATCATTGCAATGTTAGAAATCGAAAAACTATTATCAATCAAAATAGTACATTTAATATACCAGTTATGAGCTGTAACAATCTGTATCATTCCCAAAAAACATATCTTGTTAAGGATCAAAATTATCGAGTTGGAAGTTTCATCTTCAACCTACTTTCCATTATTTTTTGAAAACAGATCTTCTTCAGTATTATTAATCTCAATTGAGTAATACGGTGATCACAAATCAATTATTTTTGTTTAAGAGATTTAATCTCCTTTTCCAAATTTTCAACCTCAATTTTTAAATCGTCAAAAGAAGAATCTTTTTCAATAAAAGTATTTTTGTTTAAAATACGATCATCTACTTCTTTTAAATAATAAGGTGCTTCATATTCAAAATAATTAAAATCATTCTTTTTCTTTTCAAGAAATTTTGAAGAACTGGCTTCATTTGAAGTAGTATTTGAAGTAGCTAAATTAATAACCTTTTCACTAAGCTTACTATCAACAATTTTTTTTAAAAGTTCAATCAGATTATCACATGTGATGGTATGCATATTAAAATCTTGAAACTGTGACTGAAGTTTATAAATTTCGTCAACTTCACAATTGCAATCATGACCCTGACAAGTATCACAAGCATTAGTACGATTATTATCATAATCAGAGGAATCAAATAATTCAACTTCAGAATCTGAACTTGATTCATAATCATCTTTGGATCCAGAAGTGTATAATAAACCATAAACCATAAACCTTTTCATAAGTATCATTATCCAGTTCTAGCATTTTCAACTTGTTTAACTTGAAATTTAGAGCAATATGCCCAAGTTTTCCACACTTGTAGCACTTTACTTATGAAAGATCTCTCCCAGATCTATCTTTGGTAAATCTTTTAGATTTACGATAGTTTTTTCAAGCATCCTGATCTTCTTTTGATCTATGCCTACGCTGAGATCTTTTCTTTCTCTGCGAATCGACATCTTTTGAAGACCTGTAATACTTATCTTCTTTAGCAGTGGGATTTGGTAAACCAAATTGTTCACAAAAATCTCCCAATTGAGATCGTTCCTTCAGCTTATCTATCTTAAGATGTCGAGCCATTTTTAGTTCATTACACAAGTTCAAACCTTCTCGTGTACAAATTCCTATAATCTTCCCATAACTTAAATTACCATAAGGAATTTCAATCTGACTTCCTCTCAGAGTTTTTTCAACTCTTTCAGCGAAAAGAGGTGCAAGTCCATCTATGAACTGGGTTTCCAATATTCAAGCTTATTTTTGGATAATTCCATAACCCTGCTAAGATAGGTATCTTTATACCATCTAAAGTGTGCCAAGGTCCGACATCGAAGACCCTTAAGGAGAGTTTTTACTGTCTCATGTTGATTGGTAAATCTACCATTAAAATATTCCAAAATGGTAAGAACCAAGGTATAAACAACATCTTCTCTATTTTTTACCAAAGCCATATCCACATTATCATTTCCTTCATCGGTGGCAATAGCATTCACGACTAAAGCTTTTTCTTCAGTGCCAAGATAATTATCCCACCATCCGCAAAATTGACTAGTAAAACCTGCAATAATCATTTTACAGATTGTTCTGTCTATGTTTCTAACACTCTTACAAATTGTTGCATAAATTAATGTACGACGCACCAAGATAGTTAATTGCCTTTCTATCAAACCATCAAGATTCCATTCATACATTTCGAAACCACTGTAAGACGTATTAGTCTGATTCCAGTCACGTTCCTCAATTAAAACATCTTGTGGAGTCGGACGAGGATAATAATACGTGTTCATACTAGGCTTGGTAGCATATCTGCTGTTTTTCTTGGGGTAACCCCTGATTTTATTAAACTCTGAAGAGACTTGATTTTTAAAATAAACAGTATTTTCCATTTTATCAGCAAAATCTTGTGATACGTCCATAGGCCCAAAGTTTAATCCGAAAAGCTTTTTATCAACAAGCTCTTTAATATCTAAATCAGGGAATTTCTTATCAAGAAGTTCTTCTAAATTTTTCAAAGAACTAGGTTTAAAATCGGAGATTTCTAAAGGTCTTTGAACATGAGTATAAACTATCGTAGGTTTTCTTTTAGAAGTAGAAGCAATATCGGTAGTACTAGCAAAATTTGTTTTAGCCATATTGTCCTTAATATCTTTTATCAAAATAGTTAAATCATCGAGTTTTTTGTCAAGAGAGCTGATATGCTCACCCAACACTTTAACATAAAGACTCAAATAATTATTTTGAGTAATAAGTTTGTTAATTTTAGTAATACTATTTGAAGCAATATCATCCTCAATGAATTTTTAAAAAGCTGAGAAAGTAATACCAGTATTGTTTGGTAAAACAAACGATGACTGAGGAGGGTAGACAACTTTCAAAAGATTACCACTCCTATCTTTATAAGTTCTATCAATAACGTTAATATATAACGGTAAATAGGAGGTTATCAGCCAAGGAACAAAATACATAATTTGATTTTGTAAAGAGCAATTTTCATAAAACTCTTGAAAAATACTATATAGATCCTCTTTGATATAAGCATCAAAGAACCAAGTTTTAAACCGATTCCATTTGTTATCAAAAAATTCTTTTTGAATATGTTTTTTGGCCAGAGAACCTGGACTAAAATCGATTTGGTGTGAAAAGATTAAAAATCATTTAAATCAAACTCTATTTCAGAAGCTGAAGGAATATCCTTATAACAAACATCATCATTTACCTAAACTATATTAGTTTGTGGATCTATCTTTACCTTTTCGACCACTGTGTTTCCATCGGAGCCAATAGTATGCAACAAAGCCGCACGATCTCAGGATGGACCATAAATTGGATCGATAGGGGAAATATGATGAATCGTACGTAAAAGTCTACAACTTGATAAAGAGTGTCTATTCATAATGTGATTCACAGAAGACATTAACCTGTTATTAGTAAAAGACTGCCTATAAGGCGCATAACTCTAGTTCACGTATTGTATACAAATTCTTCCATCAGGATTTTAAGAGATATAAGAGAAATCAAAATTAGTAACAACATCAGTTAACTAATTTTGGGGGTATAGCTGAATTTTGAGTCCATGAAGTAGGGAAATATATTTCTTTCCACTTAATAGGTCTTCTAGTAGTGACCTTGGACTTTGCAAAATTGGTTTCAACCAAAATAGTTTGATTTAAAATATCATATAATCTATATATAGGATTAAGAGTAGATAATAATTTAAAATAAATTTGATAAGATAAACAAATAAGTTTTGAACCAGGTGCATAATTATATCCATGAGTTTTAACATCCAATGTTCAAGCATCGAGAATATTCGCATCAGTGAGAGATAATTGCAAATTAGACTGAGTATTAAAATAAACTGGACCATAGGCTACCGTAGATTCTATTGAACCCATAATAGACTGTAGGAAATTTAAATTTCTAGCATCGCAAAGAGCAGCTAAAAAAGTCTCAGGCAACCCTTTAAGAGTCAAAGGTTTGAATGCAATTTGAACCATACCAATATGCAAATAATTATACTAATTTTTATAAAAAATCACATCTCGTTCGTTTGGCAAACGAATAGTCAGTTTAGAAGAATTCAAAGCAAGAGACTGCTCAGAAGTTTTAATCAATTGTTTCGAAGATAGTTTATCAAACCAACCATAATCATAAATAGTTTTTATAGGGATTTTAGGAATTGTCCACCTGTTTAACAAGTCAAGGTTATGAGGTATATCTACCTCTTCTAGTCTAATACTTTTAGTACTTGTTTCTCCTAGATCCATGGGTGAAAATATAATATTTATGTCGAATAGTTCACCTCTTATCTCATATATATACCATGAAAAGTTCTTCGCTCTGATACCACAGGTTTACAGGATCAAGGACCTAGCGGTAATCCACCCAGTCATAGATCTAGCAAGTCAAGCATTCTTAAGCTAGTGGTAGCCCTCCTGCGAAAGAATCGAAATACACAAGAATTTTGGCATAGTTTTTTAGACTGCATGGTAAACATTTTACCCAATCAAAGAATCTGTCAGAATCTAATACATACAACTTATTGAGCCCATGTGTCTAGAAGTTCTAACCGAGTATGAGGTGCCCTACTTATCAAACTCCTTTTCGGGCTAAAACCACGGCTGGCTAGACGAACACTAAGACAAAGCCAATGAGAGTAGTACTAGATTTGACTGTACCTCGATCTCGAAACCAAGTCGAAAAGTCATACTAAAATTCCTCTATATTTAAATAAAGATTAGATCTGTTCATTATCTATATAGGAGAAAAGTTAGTTATTCGACATAGATAATCTTTAGCAGGACACAGTCCTGGCTAGGAGAGACATACTAAAATTAAAAACTAAAATAATTACCTTATAAAGGACGATGTCTTCAAGATCCACTAACTCTGAAGAACTGACCGGTTTATTTAAATGACTATCGGAATAGTGATCAAAGATAGTCTTTACAAAAGAAGTACAAAACTTAAGAAAAGAGAGAGCACTTGCTAAATTTTTCTGATGTTCTTTCTAAAACAAACTAAGACTTATATAGAAAAAATAAAAAGACATAAGGAATCTATATACCAAGATAGTCAATTGCCTATCTGTCAACCCATCGAGATTCCATTCATAAATTTCAGAACCACTGTAAGACGTATTATTCTAATTCCAGTCGCATTCCTCAATTAAAACATCTTGTGAAGTCGGATGAGGATAATAATACGTGTTCATATTAGGCTTGGTAGCATGTCTGCTGTTTATCTCGGGGTAACCCCTGAGTTTATTAAACTCTTAAGAGACCTCTTATTATTTCAACTAGAGTTTCATTATCAAAAAAGGTTTGGAAAAACATAATTTATTGAATATATTCCCTGGATAAAAAATCAAGTAACGAGTTCTCAACTCCTTTTTTATACTGAATCTCGAAATCAAAAGGGGCAAATTGCGTTTGCCACCTGGCGAATATTAATTTCAAAGCATTGTGCTTGAAGTCTTTGTTAAACATAAATTTGACCGATTGAGCATCAATTTTTATCAAAAACTTCTGGTTGTATAAATCGTATTGAAATTTGAGAACACATTTAACGATAGTTAACATTTCATATGCTACCGTCGCATATTTCTTCTAAGCTTCATTCCATTTACCAGAATGAAATCTAATCAAATATTCTCTCTTGTCATGAGCACTAATTTGTCTAAAAATTCCTCCATAACCAATATTGGACGCATCCGTCTGAATTTGGAAGATATTCCAAAAAATAGTCCATTATATGCTCATATGCATGTCTATTTGGAAGTTAAGAAGCAAAAAGATACTTTTGTTTCAGTTATAAAAGAGGATTATGATGATATCAAATCCTATGAAAAGTTACAGAAAAAAGAAATTTAAGTTGTTATTAGTAAAAGACTGCCTATGAGGCACATAACTCTGATTCGCGAATTTTATACAAATTCTTCCATCGGGATTTTGAGAGATATAATAGAAATCAGAATTAGTAACAACAACATGGATGATCTGGCTCCATATGATGGATTATCATAATTGCCTCTACTTGGGGCTGTTCTTCCCCTTCATCTTTCTTTAACATGAACTCATGGTGGATCCATCTTGCAAACGTAGCAACTTTTTGTTATCATTCAGAAAAATAGTCTATCAGATAATTATCATTTGAATAATATGAGAAAAATCAGAACTTCTTAATAAGAAATTCTCCGATTTTGATATTAAAAAGCTTGTTGATAAAAAGCTTTCCGAATTAAACTTTAGGCCTATGGACTTATCGCAAGATACTTATGAAAAGGTTTATGGTTTATTATACACTTCTGGATCAGAAGATGATTATGAATCAGGTTCATATTCTAAAGTTGAATAATTTGATTCTTCTGATTATGATAATAACCATACTAATGCTTGTGATACTTGTCAGGGTCATGATTGCAGTTATGAATATGACGAAATTTACAAACTTCAATCACAATTTCAAGATTTTAATATACATACCATCACATCTGATAATGTGATTGAACTTTTAAAAGAAATTACTGATAGTAAACTTCATGAAAAGGTTATTAATTTAGCTACTTCAAATACTACTTCAAATGAAGTTAGTTCTTCAAAATTTCTTGAAAAGAAAAAGAAGGATTTTAATGATTGTGAATATGAAGCACCTTATTCTTTAAAAGAAGTAGTTGATCATATTTTAAAGAAAAATACTTTTCTTGAAAAAGATTCTTCATTCGACGATTTAAAAATTGATGTTGAAAAAGGAGATTAAATCTCTTAAACAAAATCAATTGATTTGTGATCACTGTATTACTCAAATTGAGATTAATAATACTAAAGAAGATCAGTTTTCAAAAAATAAAGGAAAGCAAGTTGAAGATGAAACTCTCCAACTCGATAATTCTGATCTTAAACAAGATATTTTTTGGGAATGATGCAGATTGTTACAGCTCATAAATGGTATATTAAATGTACTATTTTGATTGATAATAGTTTTTCTATTACTAACATTGCAATGATTGATAGCGGTGCAGATGTTAGCTGTATTCGGGAAGGTTTAGTACCAACTAAATACATTCAAAAAACTACGCATTTGGTGAAATCTGCCTCTGGTCGTGCTCTGGATATAGAGTATAAGTTACCCAATGTGAAGATTTCAGAATAAATTTTGCATTCTTCACTTCTTCTTTTTGGTTAAGAATCAGTTAAACCCTCTAATTATACTTGGAACTCCTTTTATAAATGCAATTTATCCTTTCACAGGAATCGATGCGAAATGATTCTCAGCGAAATACAAGGATAATGAGTTAACTTATTCTTCTGTTACAGATCCAGTAACTAGAGATATTAATGCTTTGATTAATATGAAGCAGAGTCATATGGACTCATTACAACTGGAGTTGTTCAGCATGAATAATTTGTTTTTATCAAAAACTTCTGGTTGTATAAATCGTCCTGAAATTTGAGAATGCATTTAACGATAGTTAACATTTAACCTTCTTGTGCACAAATTCCTATAATCTTCCCATAACTTAAATTACCGTAAGTAATTTCAGTCTGACTTCCTCTCAGAGTTTTTCAAACTCTTTCAGCAAAAAGAGGTGGAAGTCCGTCTATGAACTTGGCTTTCCAATATTCAAGCTTATTTTTGGGTAATTCCATAACCCTGCTAAGATAGGTATCTTTATACCATCTAAAGTGTGCCAACGTCCAACATCGAAGACCATTAAGGAGAGTTCTAATAATAATAATAATAATAATAATAACAAAAACAACAACAACAATAACTGGTTTGACTTTTCCATTGGAACACTAAAAACTTTTTTTAAAAAATCATGTCAACTTTAGATATCTCCGATGAGTTCAGCCTTACAAAAACAACGTGACAACGGAGGGTCCCCATGGTGAAACGTCTTCAATCTCTCACTCTATCGATTATTGTTTGTAGTTCCCTTCATCTAGCAACCAGGTGCTTTTAGAAATCAACCACACTGCTCAAACATAATATATAACATCTTCAAAAACTCTAAAACTTGTTAGAACAGACTACCAACCACCCTCCCTATTACAAGCTAGGGAATAACTCTTACACAAAATGTCAAAGATCATTATTGAAAAACCATCACAAACACATCTAGACCAAAATCCACTTGGAAAACTACACGACAATCACTACCGATGACGAGATCACCCATACTAATAAAACAAGGAAACTCTAAACACATTGCTACTTGAAAATATAAATGAATTGCACAAAAGTGAGTGAAAACTGGAGAGAACAAAGCATGACCTACATGAAGTTCCACAAGGAAAACTAAAAGGTTAGGGATTATTAAGTTTGGTGAATTTGTTTCCATATATGCAGCACGTGACTGTTAACACAAGGTCACATGAAAGTAGGAACAGAGAAAAGAATGTCCATCCCTACCTAAAAGAGAATCCAGGATTACTTAGCAATCAGTAGCTAGCAAAGAAAGCTAGTGCCAACTGTAAAACTCAAACCTGCAAGGAGAACATAAAAAATATTCATAACTCAAAGTCACAAAAATCTTCAGAAACATAGTACCAATGATTCCTTGAGTCATAAAAATGCAAAGGTACCACACCAAGCTAATGATTCCACATGTCGAGAACAATTCAGAAATATGACTACAGTTGAGCTCATTAGTTTTAGCGCCCTATGGCTCTGCTACCGTGATGCTTGACCAAGCCTCGTTAACAGTGATACATATATCCCCCATATGTAGTTCAGTACTAGAGGGCAAGACAAAACTACCCTTAAAAATCCAGGCACAATGGTTTCTCTGAATATTCACAAAGATAGCAATGGTTTTTAATAATACATCATGTGTACCCAAAATAAGCTACATTGATGAATTAGACCTGTAAAATCTTAATATGTGTAGAACTATCATAGTGCATTAGAAAAGAGACTAAAAGGACATCATAAGGAACATGCTCGAACAAAAATTCCAAGTACCATGTCATGATGAAAAGCAACGTATTAATTTGACCATATTTCCAGAATTAGTAGCCTACAGATACTGCTTAGACTATGCCCCATGACAACATGGATACTGCTTAGAGTTTTTCCTAGTTTCTGGGCCTGTACAAAAAATTTCTATCTCAAAAACCAACAAAACAACTAACCAACATAATCAAACAAGACATTTAGCCCGTCTGAGTCCTTCTAAATTGTACTAACACTTTCTATTGATTCTAACTACTCTAAATGACTTCTAAAAATTTAGAAATCATTCGTAAACACGAAACATAACCTTGAATCCATAAATTCAAATTCAAGAAAAGTTAAGAGCCAAGTCTAGAGAGTTCTTAGAGTCTTTTCAAAAGTCTTTTACAAATGTTTTAAACTTATTTTAAAAACTTGAGTATTGAGTTGGGTAAGATTAAGAGTGGAGTTCATTTCTTCAAAAGATTGTATGGGAACTAAGTATTCCTAAGAGTAAAATGTTTTCACATTTAAATAAGAGGAAACACCGATTTCCAAGAGAGCTTTTGAGCTAGTTTTTGAGTAATAATCTCAAACCACAGAGAAAGAGTTATGTTTTGAAACAGATGAGCTGAGTATATTTTGGTAGAAGTATTGAGCACTGACATGGGGAAGATTTCATAATAACTCTAGTCTCCATAAACCATGTAGCCATCGTGGGTATAAAGGGTTATACTTTTTAGATGATTCCTTAATGATTTTTAACATAGACTAGTGGATCCACTTAGTTGAGGCGTCCTATATCCTAGCAAGTTATAGGAAAGTTCTGGCAACGTGGGCGAGATGTTGTACCATCACATAGCTCGTAGTGATGATTGCCGGTTAGAGAAACTCTTACAGAAGTATATTAATTTATTATATATATATATAGAGAGAGAGAGAGTGAGAGAGAGATACACACACACACATTGAGTTGTTATTGTAATTTTCAATTCATTGAGTTACTACCTACTATTTAAATGCTTTATATAAATTGCATCTTTACTGTTGTTTATTTATGCATTGAGTTGAGTGTCCATGAGTTGAGTAGAATTGAGGGAAGTGTTTCTTTAGAATTCAGTTTAATCTAATGTTTAGTTTAGTTTTCCCCTCACATGCTCGTACATTCAATATACTCATGCCATTTGGCCTGTAACATTTTATGGTGCAGATACATGTAATCAGGATCAGCATTCAGTGCCTCGTTGATCCAGTCGATCATTAAAAGTTAGTTAGTGAGCCTCCTTGCTTTTCCGAGGGTCCTTTTTTTACATTGTTTTTAGTATTTTTAGTTGTTAGGATGAGAAGGGGTTTTGTCCCGACATCCCTCATAGTTTAGAGGCTTCATAGATAGTTAGTTATTTGTTTTTTAGTCTTTCCATTTTCAGTTGTTTATGTTAAGACTTGAGTTTCCACTTTGGCTAAGTTGAAGGTTTGTTTATAAAACATTCTAAGTTTAGTTTGAGACAGTTGAGTTTAAATTGCATTTGAATTCTCTTACTAATGCTTAAAGTCTTCTGCTGAGAATCTAGCCAGGCGAAGGGTTTGCTTAGGGCCAGATATGGTTCTTGAGTGTTGTCACGACCCAGACCATCGTGATTGGCACCCACACTAACCCTCCGGTAGGAGAACCATTATTACAATCCAAACCCAACAACTAATCCAAAACTGAAGTATTTAAGTTACGGAAGCAAGTTAAATAGCTAAAAACTGAAATTCCCATAAACTTCCAAAAGATCTAACAACTAAACAAATGTGGAAGAAATATGCCTAGAACCTGAAAGTCAATGTACCAAAACATCTAACAAGATCTATAATTCTAACAAGAAGGGTTACAACCCCAAGCTAATGAACTAATAACTAACTAGAAAAGTCTAAGTCCAAAATGGTGGACACAGACGAAAGAGAACTCATGGCAGCCTGAAAGAACTGGATCACCCATGAATTCGATCAGTGATCACTAAGAGAGGTCTGTCAATAGCCGCCTGAAGATGCCCTGTACTCAACAAAGAAAGAGAAAGTGTAGTATCAGTACATAACCACAGTGTATTGGTAGGATCACGTGGCTATCCCACTAAGTGCAACATACATAAGTCATTACAACAGTATAATCACATGCATATATCAAACATATACAATATTATCAACATTTACGAATGAGGTGCAATTTCACATTTCTCAAGATACACAATTATATCAAATCATTGTTCCCTCTTGGAACCTAAACCCAAATAGTTAGCATACCAGAACGTGGTACCCGATCCAATGTTTATGCCGGAACGTGGAAACCGATCCCATAATTATGCCAGAACGTGGCAATCGATCCAAGTTAGTGTGTCAGAATGCAACACCCGATCCATTCAACAAGCCACAATCACAATTACAAAGTACATTCTCATAATCATATAATCAAGTCATGATTCATGGCATTCATCATTCATATTTCCTAATTTAGAATTAATGTGATCAATAATGCTGCATTCACATACATACACGTATCATAATGGAGCTAGACCAAACATACATCACACAATCATCACCAACTTCAAAATAAGCTTGAAACCCTTAAGAAACTTGATTCTTCATTTTTTGGATTCGTTCTACTTGTTCTTGGTCTACAAACGATCAATATAATACGGGAATCAATAAACAATAACTAATAACCTGAATTACTAATAATTCTATCAATCCCAGATCATAAATATAGTACGGGAATCAATAAACAATAACTAATAACCTAAATTACTAATAATTCTATCAATCCTAGATCATACTCATGATCCCTATACTATGATTAGGGCTTTCTTCACCACATTTTCAAGATCAAAACCCTTCCCCATCGATAATTACCCATTAGATTACGTTCTACGAAACAAAAAATGGATTCGGAGAGTTAAAATTTTACCTTTAGCCTCAAAAGTGGTGAAAAACTATCAAGAAAAGCCCTGGGTTCGTTCCTTTGCTCTCAAGTTTGAAAATTGCAGTTTTGAGGTTTATTTCCGACTTAAATCATGACTGTCCTGCTATGGCGGCCCCCATCCGCCACAGCTGCCCCGCCCTAGAAGCAAAATTCCCACCCAAGCTGCTTGCACAAAACAAGTGAGTTGATTTAAGTATTCCAACCTCCCATTTCACAAAATGCCTTCAACCAACGACACTTAGAAACTACCCGTTCATGCTAAGATCAATTTCAAGAGTTCTACTCACCCAAATTCAATTATGTAAAATCATACGGGTTCCTTAACGACTTATCTATCTAGTCATGTAATAGGATTCATAATTAAATCACCCAATTGTGACTAGATTTCTCTAGAGTTCAATGACTCTGATTTCATCCAAATCTGGATTGGGTTGGGATATTCCAAGTTACTAAGACCCAAAATTTTTTCCCATTGGCTTTTTTATAACAACGAAACCCAGTGTTACAATGGATACCAATTTACCCATCACTCATCCCCGAGTGACAAACTTAGGAAAAATAGTTTAAGGAAGGAATGGAGTAGTACCTGAATCGACGAACAATTGGGGATACTTGTCTTACATGTCCTTCTTAGTTTCCCAAGTAGCTTCCTCAACTGGGCGATGCTTCCATTGAACTTTCACGGACTTAATCTCCTTTGTCCTCAATTTACGCACATCTGATAAAGAATTGAAATCGGTTCCTCCTCATATTAAAGGTCTTTGTCTAACACAATGGAGTCTCATTTAATGATATAATCCCCATCACCATGATATATCTTCAACATGGACACATGAAATACCGTGTGAACACCTGATAGATTAGGAGGTAAAGATAATCTATAAGTTATTGGCCCTACACATTCAAGAACCTCAAAGGGACCAATGTATTGTGGACTTAGCTTGCCTTTCTTTCGAAATCTCATCATCCCTTTCATTGGTGATACCTTGAGAAGAACATTCTCACTAGTCTAAAATGTCATGTATCTTACCTTATGATCCGCATACTTCTTCTACCTACTCTGGGCTGCTAAAAGCTTAGGTTGAATACTCCTCACCTTATCTTGAGTATCCTTCACTAAATCAACCCCCAAAGGTTTCACATCTCTAGCCTCGAACCATCCTATAGGTGATCTATGTCCCCTACCATAAAGTGCTTCAAATGGTGTCGTATCAATGCTGAAGTGATAACTATTATTGTATGAGAACTCACACAAAAGTAAGAACTTATCCCAATTCCCTCCAAAATCAATCACATATGCCCTCAACATGTCTTCTAACACTTGAATAGTCCACTCGGACTGCCTGTCTGTCTGTGGATGGAAAGTGGTACGAAAAGTGAGTTGTGTGCCCAATTCATCATGTAATTTCCTCCAAAACGTGGAGATAAATTGAGTACGACAATTTGAGATGATAGAAAGGGGCACCCCATGCAACCTCACTATCTCTTTCACATAAACCTTAGCCAATTGTTCAACATTAGAATCTATTCTTATCGAAATAAAATGGGTTGACTTAGTCAATCTATCAACCACTACCCAAATAGAATCAAACTTCCCCAAAGTCTTAGGAAGACCAACCAAGAAATCCATGGCTATCCTTGCCCACTTCCATTCCGGAATTGGCATTCTCTAAAGCAAACCTACAGGCCTTTGATGCTCATATTTACTTTTTGGCCACAAACTCCTTTACGTCTTTCTTCATGCCCTTCCCACCAATAAATTCGCTTGAAATCTTGATACATCACCAACTTTTCGCCCCAAAATATTCTCTCTCTACACTCCATTGAAGAACTAGGTCAAAGCTCAATCTAGAGGTTCAAAAATGAGTCTTTCTTCTCCAAATTAGTGAGGAATTCAACCTAAGGTATGGATAGTCTTCATTCTTGGGTATCTATCCCCTAAGAAGTCCCTTCAAAGTGTGTTTTTAAGGCTTACTAAATCTAGGGTTTTACTCTAAACGTGGGTATTATTCCAAAACGATTTCTATGGTTCAATAATGATTTATTATGATGGTTTGTGGTTAGGTTGTTATAGTATCGATGGTTTTTGGTGAAAATCTCTCTTGGACCCATGGTTTCCCGTTCTTCCTAAATTGTGAACTAAGATGTGACTTGATTGGCCATGGAGGTTGGTAATTGATTATGTTTATGTTTAATTGATGGTTGAATCATGAAATCTCTCTATCTATTGTGGTAATTCTATAATGTTAGGGTTGACATTGATTCATGGCCTTGAAGGGCAATTGGCTATGGTTTGTATATGTTGATGTTGATTCTAAATGAGTATGTGGTTTACTTGGATGGTAATGATCCTATATCTAATGTTGTGGTATTGATGTAAGATTCTTCTTCCCTATACCCTATGCACTTGATTATGTATGAAGTATGTATGTATACTTATAATGAACTTGTTGGGTTGATTGAAAGGACATTCTCATGCTCACAATCCGACTACAATGTCAAAGGTTTACTCACATGCTAGTGTTTCTAAAGTGAAATGAGCATTCTCACTTAAGGAACCTATGAGCTATTATGATGATATGTTGACATGAGTGTCTAATACACTCTATTGTGACTAATGAACCTAAGTAAAAGCTAATGGTGACTTTTAAATGGAATAGTGCTTAGCACCGAGAGGACATGAAAGTGAGATGGGGGCTTTTACGTTTAGCAAGTCCGGCTTCCCAATGTAGGATATCTCATGAGATGGAAACCTTCTACATTTAGCAAGTTCGGGTTTCTAGTAGCAATCTCCTTATCCCATAACTATGTGCCCACATAGGTCTTAGTTAGTGGATCTACCTAAATAGCTAGAATGTATGTTCTACCTTAGGCAAGTAGAACACCTCTTTTTGGTGTGGGGGTAGAACACCGGATTCCATGTAGCTCACATGTTCTATGTCGGTTAATGCAATCCTTCCCTAAATTAATATGAATGCTAATGATGGTAAGGACATGGACTTTAACTATGACCTCTTAAGGGGTATTACTTGGTGTGAGTGGGGGTATGGGACTTCACTTATGCATTGCACAAGTAGACTCTAAGAGGGGTTAGTATAAGGTTCTCTTATATTATGATGACTTATGAATTATGCATGAATGGTATGGATGGATTTTATGAATATGAATGCCTTCACATTTATGTATATTGTTGGTGACCTAAATGTGATACTTAGCATTTGGTAGGGTTATGAGACCTTACCTTTGCATTGCACTAGTGTGGCTTTGGGTTGCTCATATGTTGAATTGGCTTATGTTTCTTAGTAAATATGCATAATGGTTTCTAAACTTAAGTAAATGCATGATTTCAATTAAATGTCCCTTTTATGAATGTTTCAAGGATTTTGTGCATGGTATCCATACTTAGTACAATTCATTGTGCTAACCCATATTTTCTACTTTACTATGGGTGTAGGTTCCGGTCGTTGATACTTACTACTTCCTTCAAGGTGAAGCTTGGGTCGACAATTCCCTAGGCTTGGTGAGTCCTCAAGTTTGAGGACAAGTTGCTATTGATTCTAGTTCCTAGTTTACTTCCTATGTTCAAGACTATATTGTATTTCCTATTGTGGAGACTTCATTTATGTAAAGGGCTTAGAGCCTATTTGTACTCTTATGTGTAGATGGTGATTGAGACAAGTCTATTTCCTATTTTCCTTTATGAAGAAGATGACTTCTATTGTAAAAGTTTTTAATTTTTCCATATTTTTCTATGTCTTTATGTGATGAAGATGCTAAGGGCTTGTATGCGACCCCTTCGGGGTCAATTATGCTGTGTCATGCATAGGGGTAACTCTTGGGTCATGACAACTCAACTTGAAAGACTCAACTCCTCATACTCAAGGGTAAAGCAATAGTAAAAGATGCAATATATATGGAAACTATAGAATTGTAGATAGCAAGTCAATGAATTGAATAATATAATAATACTCAATGTGTATATTTAAATTAAAATATAACTCTGTGGGAGTTTCTCTAACCGACAACCACCACTATGAGCCTAAGTGATGATGCATCGTCTTGCCCACGCTGCTAGAACTATCCTATAATTTTCCATTATATAAAATGCCTTAACTAATTGGATCCACTACTCTATGCTAAAAAGCACTAAGGAGTCATCTAAAGAGTGTTATCCTTTCTACCTATGATGGCTACATGGTTTATGGAGATGTGAGTTATCTAAACTCAAACTCGTCCCCATATCAATGCTCAATACTACTCCCAGAATACTTAACTCATATGTTTAAAAACATAACTTTTTTTGTGGTTTGAGATTATTACTCAAAATCTTTCTCTAAAAAGAGATGGTACTCAAATTGCTCAGAACTCTTTGGAAATCTCAGTTTCCTCTCATCTTAAATGTGAAAAAATTTACTCTTGGGAATACTTAGTTCCCATATATAATTTTAAAGAAAATAAATTTTACTCTTACTCTTTACTCAACTCCAAGCTTAAAGTCTTTAAACAAAGTTAAAACGTTTGTAAAAGACTTCTTAAAATATGGTTCATGCCGAATTATGGACGTGAACAACTCAATGCAAGGTTTTCAATAACCATAGATAATACTTGGAACTCAAGAACTTCAATGATACTACTCATTTCAAGACTTCTCAACTCAGAGGGTTCATGCGGAATTATGAGAATGAACTACTCAAATCAAGGACTGAAAGATACTTCTCATCTCAAGATTGTTCGACTTATAGGATTCATGCGGAATTATGGGCATGAATAATTCAACTCAAGGTCTTCATGGGTTACATGCAAGAGTCCCATGATTAGAAATATAATCTCAAAGGGGAATAGGAACTCAATACTCAAGACTTAGAACTTGAAGATACTACTCCTCTCAATGATACTCAATTTATGAAGTCCATGCGGAATTTTTGAACATGAATGACTCAACTCGAAGGTCTACATAACTAGCTGGAACTCATGTATACGACTCTTCTCATTATGTTACTTACTTCCTCAAAACTTAGTTCAAATCAATAGTTGATATCAAAGGATTCACAATTGAACTCAAAGGCTTTCTTGAATTTTACTCTTAACTCTCTTGAATGTGAATTATGAATTCAAGAGTTATGGTTCATGATATGAAGGATATCGTGATGACAAAGTAGACTCATGAATACATTCTCATCATTCTCATACTCACTTGCTCGAGTCATGAAACAAGTTACTAGAAGTTGTAGAAGACTCCACAAAAGGACTCAAAGGGACTTTCTTAGAATGTTTGAAAGAATTCTCAAAACTTAACTCTTAACTCTACCTTGAATTTGAATTATGAATTCAAGGTTATGATTTGTAATAGGAAAGACCTCATGATGTTTAGGAGTGGTTTTAGATAGTTAAACATGAGAAACGATCAAGAAATCACTGTCTGGAAGCAAGTCCGCGACGCGGAGATACATTTTTATATGTGGTCGTGAAATAACTTTTGAGGCAGACTATGACCGCTTCGAGACGCAAAGAAAAATTTTATGAAATAAGGAGGTAGGTCCACGATGCGGACTGCGTTGCCAGATTCACCTAACTTTTTCCTTCTTCGTTTTATAACCCCAATTCGCTATATTCGATTCTTTTACTCAATCCCTCTTTAGATTTAGATACCCAGCACATAAACAAAAGAACCTATTCATATACAACTCTAAAATCGACATTATTTCATCAAGAACTCAACAATCCCATCTAAACTCAAGAACTAAAGCCAATTTCAAGAACATAATTCAAGAACATCATACTTTCAACTTTCTAGAAGAATTTAACATTGAGATTAACATGATTGGCATGTGGGTTAACAAACCCAACACTATGGAAGCTTACATACCTGAAAGAACCATCTTCTTGAAGCAACTTGAAGGAAAATCTTGAAAGATGAACCCTAGCCTTAGGGTTTCTTGAATTCCCTAAGCTTAGAATTTTTGGAGTGGATGAGAGGGTTTGATTTATGAAAAATTGATTTTCTAAATGTTTAGGGCAATTTAGATGACCTCCTAAGGTTTTTTAGGACTAAAATACCCCTAAAGAAATAAATAAAATGAGCTGGGAGTCGGAATGATTTTTCACCAGGCAGTGAGGTCCATATTGGCTCCATAACGTGGAGCCATCGCAGAGCTATTGCCAGGTTTGAGCGTTGTTAGTAAATCAGTCATAACTTTTTACTCAGAGCTCGGAATTTAGCAAAATTGGCAGCATTGGAAAGAGGATTCGAAGACCTTTAATCTTCCATCTTGTAGCTCACTTAACTCATCATGTACTAGGGGTTATGGTTGTTTGACGCTGACCCAAGACTTACGAAAAACTTAGGAATGACTTGAATGCTTTTCTCTTTGGTTCTTCTTGGAACTTAAAGTGCTACATCTAGCGACCTTAACACTCAAGAAATTTTAAATTCCTTGCAAAAATCTCACTCACTACGAAAAATGGTTCGAGTCTTAGTTCAAAAAATTTCTAGGGTGTTACACAATAGCACGCCCTTATAAAGTTAATAGTTTCTTGAATCTATCCCTAAATAATTTTGATCCTTTAAGTTAATTAAAACTGGACATTATTAATAATCTTTGAGTATTTAACAACTCAACTATTATAAGATTTAACAAAAGGATGTGAAAATAAAACGTTTAATGGAAACTCTCAATTAGACATACATTTTTTTCTATGTTAGGTATATTTCCAGTATTGTCTAGTGCCCTTTTTGATGTTGTAATGTTTAAGGTTTGATGGGATATTTCTGATATTTCTAATTAAACCATTTATTCTCATAGTTCTTTTAAAAGCTAATAACAAGAATTATTTAAATATTTATGGAGAGAATAAAAGTCCTTAGTTTTTAACACATTAAAAAAATATTAAAAAATTCAAGAAAATATATAAACATAAGTGAAAATTTTAGAATCTGGGCTAGCTCATACTAAGGAAGGTTTTCACTTTGATATAAAATTAATGTTATGTTAAAGAAGTCATAAAAATCAAGCTTTCAAGTAAAACAACATAAATAAATAAAAAGACGAAATGTACATACATGCATAACTTAGGAGTGTTTAAGATTTTTGTTATTTTTGTCTAGGCTTAGCATAAATATCCTTGTTTCCATGGAAGGGTAGATTTGATGGATGATAGAGATATTTTCTTAGAACATGAAATGCTCATGTTAGCTTGGATTAGGGTTTGCTTAGTTATCCATTAAACCTTTCTTTAATTACAGCATGGCTCGGTGATTTGTGTATGAGTTTTCTTCCTCCTTTCATTCAAAATATTCATGCTCTAAATTTTTCAGTTATAAATTTATCTTTGTAAAATAAATAGGTAAGTTTGAGATTTAATTGTGGGCTTTAATTGAGAATTGGTTACTGACTTTGTTTGAACCACTTTTTATTGAAAAACACTCTTGATACCAGCTGAAAATTTGAATTTTATTGAAGAATTTGAATTGAGTTTTGAAATCTAAAATTAAAATATCTTTTTTGATTGAAAGTGTTTAATGTGATTGAAACTTGTTCTATATTGTTAGGGATCTTGAATATGAATTTTGATCTTGATTGAAGTTGATTTGTGTACTTTAGGTTCAAATTTTTATTTTACCATTGAGAAATTTTGACCTTTAATCATAAATATGAAAGCTATCGACATTACTTGTGAGGTCCTATTTTGATAAACCAACATTCTTACTTGTGATATTATGTTTTTAGTTATGATGAGCTATAATGGAGATATGAATAGTCTTGGAGTTTTTGTAGAAGTTCTATGATAATTATATTATCTTTAATTAAGTTTAATTTAATTATGTTCTACAACCTCTCTTAAATTGCACAATAGTTGTATGTGATTCATGTATGATTTTCTTATTTCTATTTATATAAATAATTAGTCCTTAGGAAATATTATTGAATTATTATATAGAAAATGCTGAAATTAACAATATTTACTTTATCATTTACATCATATTCATTAAATGATATCCATAACAGTGGAATGTTATATTTGCCATCAAGCAAGAAATATGTGAAGCTAATTAAGATAATATAACATGTAATGGTATGATTATGTCGATGTAATTTATCCTCAATAATCTCTCATTATGCACTTTACACGTAGATCCCATGTCCAATTTGAAAGCATAAAAAGAAAATTTTAAGAATAAACATAAAAATCACTTACAAAGGAACCAATTTACATGAAATAATACCAAAATTTGAATTCTTGGAACATTTCCAAACATTTTCGGGAGATATGTATCCTTCATCTACATCAATTAGAATAAAAATTAAAATATAAAAACTATCAGTGTATAAAAGAGTATATATCTTTATTTTATTCTAATTCAAACATAGTGATAAAAATTTATTACCTTCCAAACATTCATTCTCTATCTATCAATATTATCAGATATGATGACGTCTTTGATCCAAATGCAACACTAATGGTACTATCCCTAACAGTTCTAAAAAGTCAATGGTATTTTCTTTCTTCCGTACCTAGAAGATCTACTATAAAGGAACCAAAAAGGTAAAAATAAAGAAAAAAATGATAAAAGAAAAATCAGAAAATGGTTCTTAATTGGAGAGAATTTGACATATTGGAGCAAGATGTTCAAATGAGATTTGCAAATTCAGTGCTCTTTTATGTGACTTTAAATAAGGGGCCTTAGGTAAGGGAAGTTGAAGAGAATCAAATTATTAAAGATATTTTAACCAAAAATAAAAAAAGACTCATCAATTCCATAATTAATTGTTGGGAGTATCATTGGTCTTCATCAATTATAATTGAAGGTAATTTAAGCAGCATCGTGCCTGCAAAGAAGAGTTTATAGGCTTAACCATAATTCTAAGCATTAATGTAGAATATATAGTTGATCTATTTTTTATGTTTTTTTAGAAAGGGTATATATATATATTCCAAAACTGAAGAGAGTCTATGCATCAGTTATACCATTCAATTAGTTAAATGATTGAAAACCGAAAATATTTAATTTAGTACTCAAAACTAACTAAATGCTTTTGAAATAGAAAATAATATACGGTTTAAGTAGCTGAAGTTGTATGATTGCTGGAAAATGGGATTGAGCCATTGAACGGACATAACTCACAGTAATTGATAGATAAGAAATTAACTTTTGAGTTGGATTAATAATTAATTAATATATGTAATTTATAATATTTTTATATAGTGTAGGGGTAAAATGGTAATCTAACTTTGCACTTTGGAGCTTCCCACTTTTAGTAATATATATGATGACATATGATAAATGATTGTCATAATTAAATGTTATTCTAATTAGTGTCAAGTTCTCTTTTGGTTATTCTTGATATTTGTATCTTAATTATTCCATTTATCCCTTGTTTATTAGCAATCTTAGGACTTGGGTAGTGATCATTATTGCTAACTCCAATGTGTTCAATTAGTTCTTATTGGATGCTTGAAAGTTCTAGCCTAATCCCTATTAAACATATCTTTGATTTCTTTTCATCATCATTGAAAATTTTCTTACGACGAGTCGTTATTTCATATATAATATGTTATTTAAATCTTCAGGAGCCAAAAGTTATAAATAAGAAACTAATTCTAGTCTTGTGAAGAATATAAGAAATCATAAACTCACAAACAACAGGAATGCCAAAATCTTTGGCCATCTCTTGTTGAAGTTGAAAGTCGTTCATTTCAGGCATGTGCACTTCTGCGATAATTGAATTTGCTTTGTTTCATTTAGTTACGATAGTGAAGAGCACAAAAGAAGCTTTGAGAGGCCGGTGCTCCGAAGGATACTCAAAGCATCTTTTACGCTCGTCACTATCGTAACTAAATGAAACAAGCAAATTTAATTATCACAGAAGTGCACATGCCTGAAATGAACGACTTTCAACTTCAACAAGAGATAGCCAAAGATTTTGGTGTTCTTGTTGTTTGTGAGTTTAAAATTTTTATATTCTTCACAAGACTAGAATTCCCTTCATTTCAAGTTATCATGAATAGTTTTGATTTATATAAATCAAGATCAACAAAAATCTCAAATTAAAAAAATGGTAACATGTAAAGAACACAAAAAAATACCCTACTTTGAAATGATATAGTTATCCTCACAATCCTACAGTTTGGATCATAACACTCACAAAAATTTTTAAAATGAAAAAGATGATTTAAATACCTTCGAATTTGGACTGCTTGAGTAAAGTAGCATTAATGAGAAGGCAACTGTCATCATCATCAACTATCACAGTTCTGATTTTTTCAGAAAATTCGCTATTTTGTATCTCCATTGATTCTTCCCAGGAAAATAATTGATAACAATTGATTGTTTTAGATGCTTTTTGTTGAAAGGAAAGCACAAAATTAAATAAATGAGCAAGAAAATTAAAGAGAGCACTTTCTAATTATTATTTAAACAAATATTTGAGTCTATCATGTTGCACAAGACCCCATCTTAGATTTGCTTACCAAGTTTTGCACTCTCTTTTAGTAGCTTATTTATTTTCTTTACGTTTTTATTTATTTATTTTCCTTTGTTGTTCTAATGCAATTGACAAAATGACTATATAAAATCTGCAATAATTTATAATAAATTTGTATATATCTACAGTCTAATTCATGATTTAGAGAAGTAATATTCCATATATTTGATTTAAAAATATTTGCAATCTCAATCATTGTGACATATTATTTTATTCATAAATATATTTTCTTAAAACTCACTTTCTACATTTTTTTCCAGCACCTGCATAGTATCTATCTTCAAAATTATAATTATTTTTGAATTAATAACTTACTGTCTATCGATTTCAATTTATTTTTGGGTTAAATTTTGAATGATAAAAATAAAGGTTAAGAAATTTATCATATAGATTAAAAAAAAATTAAAATGAAGAAAATATGTCACGATCTGAAAACTCGAGTAATAATGGAACCTACAAACGCCCACAAGTGGGTAAGCCGATCCATAGGCAGAAATGGCAAGTAATGGGCATAATGGAAGGTGTCACAACCCGATTCCTCTCTTCACGATGGCACTACACCTGCTATAATCCATAAGTAGGTAAGCGAACCCATAGCCTAGAACGACAAATAATTTGTATAAGGGTAGAACTTATAACAAAAGAGTGAAGGCAGGAACAATAAAGAAGGAACGAAAAGAAAACAGCCAAAAGGTATTCTTGAATAGAAAATATAGTTGTTGAACTACAAGAGAAAACAAAGCGTGTATATTCTCTGTATTAACTGACTCCTACTTCTAATATGACTCCTAACCTATAGTGTTTTTATTCCACTAAACAAACTCCAAAACTTACTCCTAAAGTTCCTAACTCTTAGCCCGCTTCCTAACGTGAACAACCTTACCTGGATAATTGTTTTGACCTGGTAAATTCAGTAAACAAGTAACACAATAAGTTGCACTAATTTGTTACACTCCCCCTTAGTGCAAGTTCACGATCAACAACTCCTAGAGCATCTCGAAAGTATTGAAACTTAGACTTCTCCAAAGCTTTAGTGAATATATCAACAACTTGAGTGTTGGTATGAACAACTCGCAGTTCAATCTCTTCACTTAGAACTTTCTCACGAACAAAATGATGGCGGATCTCAATATGCTTCGTTCAAGCATGAAAAACTAGATTTGACGCAAGTTTAATGGCACTTTCGTTGTCACACTTTATTTGCACAGCATAGTCTACTTTGTGGGACATGTCTTTGATCAATCTTTTCAACCAAATACATTCTTGTGCAGCCATGGTTGCTGAAATATATTCAGCTTCGGTGGTAGACAAAGCAACAACATCTTGCTTCTTACTGCACCAGGAAACCACTGTTGACCCAGTACTAAAATAGTAATTTGAAGTCGAGCGATGATCATGTAAGTCAGCTGCCCAAATTGCATCAGTAAATCAACTCAATAAAAAAATTGCACACCTCTTGTACCAAAGTCCATGACTAAGAGATCCATTCACGTAACGCAAAATCCTTTTTGCTGCATCTAAATGAGAAATTGTTGGACTATGCATAAACTGAGAAACAACACCAACTGAATAATATTCTTCTGGGCCTTGTCATAGTTAAATAGATCAAACTTCCAACTAGTTGTCGAAATTTCATCGCATCCTTCAAATACTGGCCTTCATCCTTCTTCAACTTGAGATTTGGCTTCATAGAGTAGTCTTTTCTTTCGACTCCCCCATGCGAAATGCTCTAAGAGACTCTCTACGTAACCTTTTTGAGACACAAAATAGCCTTGATCTGATTTTTCCACTTCCAAACCAAGAAAACATCCAATCTGCCCCAAATTTTTCATCTCAAAATGAACAGACAAGTCAATCCTTAAATTAGAAAATTCTGATTCATTATCTCTAGTTATTATCATATCTTCAACATATAATAGTTCAGGAGATGCACATTTGATTCTAATTTCATAAATAAACTAGAATATGAATCAGAAACTCTAAAACCACAAAAGATTAGGTATTGCGCAACTTTACCATACCAAGCTTGTGGTGCTTGCTTGAGGCCATATAGAGCTTTCTTCAAACGGCAAACATGACTTGGAAATTACTTAGAGACAAAACCATGAGGTTGCTCTATAAATACTTCTCGATCCAACTCTCCATAAAGAAATGCATTATTTACATCGAGATGACACAGATTCCAACCTTTGAAAGCAACTAGAGAAATAAGTGACCTTACAGTCACCATCTTCGCACCGGACTAAATGTCTTCTCATAATCTAATCCATAGTTTTGAGAGAACCCACGAGCAACTACACGAGCTTTAAACCTGTCGATGTTACCACCTGATTTTTTCTTCAAATAAAATACCCATTTGCAAGTAACTGGAACACATTTTTCTGGTTTGGGTACCAATTCCCAGGTTTCATTCTTGTCTAAAGCATCAATCTCTTCTTGCATTGCTTTTTCCCAATCTGGACAGTTGTTTGCTTCTTCATAACTTAATGGTTCTTCTCTAATTGATGCTCTTGTAAAGAAACATGAGGTCACGAAATAATTTTTAATTTTTACCTCATAATCTTTGAGGTAGTCCGATTGCCTTTTCTCCCTTATTGACCTTCTCGTTGCTTGATGTTCACAATCTCCTTCCCTGGAAATGTTCTGACTCAGAGATACACTTTCTGCCTCTTCATTACTAGGTGTCGGCCCATTTACTTCAGGAAATAATAGCTTTAAATAATCTTGATCATCCCCAGGAACTACAACCTTTTGAGCAGAAAATAAGGATGACACTTTATCAAATACCACGTCTCTAGAAATGGTAAACTTATTTGTCTTCGTATCCATGCATCTCTAACCCTTCCTATAAGAATCATAGCCAAAAAATACACATTTTCTTGCTTTCAAATCAATTTTGGTTCTATTATTTCTGGGACCATGAACATAACACACATAACCAAAAACTCAAATATAGTTCACATTTGGCTTCTGACTATATAGAATTTCGAAAGGGGATTTTTTGTGTACCTGGCCAAGGAGGCAACCTATTTATCACATGGAATCCACATTGAATAGCTTTAGCCCAAAGCTCTCGAGGAAGATTTTTGTCATGCAACCATGAAAGACAAACTGAAGTAAGATAGGCAAGCTTTCTTTCTGTAACTCCATTCTATTGAGGTGTATCTACACAAGTCATTAGACGAACTATTCCATTATCATGACAGTACTTGAAGAAGTCATTTGGCATATATTCTCCGCTATTATCACTACGGAGACATTTTATCTTCTTCTCAAACTCATTCGCAACAGCATCTTTGAACTCCATAAACTTGGATAATGCTTCGCTCTTTTTAGTCAAAAATTTCGCCTTAGTGAACCTTGAGTGATTATCCACCAACACATAACATAGTGATGCCCGCTATAACTTGGTGTTCTTGTTGGTCCCATCAAATTTGTATGAACCGATTCAAACATCGTGGTTCTCTGATTTGATGACCTTTTGAAAGGAAGACGATGAGATTTGCCATATTGGCAACCTTGACAAATCACGTCTTCATGTACATTCTTCAAAGTTGGCAAGCCGTCTACCAATTGTTTAGAAGAGATCTTCTACAACATTTGATAGCCTACATGACCTAACCGAGCATGCTAAATTGTGACATTATCAGTTCTGCTTGTTTTATTCAGATAAGCTTCACTTGCTGACATAACAAACAAGAACCTTTCTTTTCACCTATAAAAATAACATCAGTAGATACTTCTTTTACATTTTCAAGCACCTTCACATCATTAGGACCAAACAATACATATTTTCCAAAATCAATAATTTGAGGAACTGAGACTAGATTTTCCATCAAACCTGGAACATGATAAACATCTAGCAATTTGATACTTTTGGATTTATCACCAGCAACCTCAATCTTCAAAACACCTTCTTTTGCTATTGGATATGTCGAGTTATCAGCTATGATAATGACTCGATCTCTATGATGATCTCTCATCTCCGAGAATAGAGAATCATCTCCACTTACATGATATGAGCACCCTAAATCAATGATCACTCTTCCCTCATATTATTGTTGGCATAATTGACAAAATCTTGTGCTAACTTTTGTTCAATAGCTTGGATGCTAAAACATTACTCCCATTTCATTTGCTCATCGCCTTAGTTGGTGCATGCGACATTGGCTTTGGAAATTTTTAACCAACAATTTTTCTTGATGTGCCCAAAGTTTCCCTATCTGTAGCACTTTTTGGTGTTTTGTTGATTTCTACCTTTTTCCGTGCTTATTTCTTCCTCTTTTTTTTGTGTTCCAAGTTGCTGCATTCTTCTTGTTCGGATTTCCTTTAGAATATAGAACATTATCAGATTCAAGGTTCTTAACCATTTGTTTAGCTAAGGCTTCTTGATTAGAAAGCATGTTCTCCAATTCTTCAACAAATGGTTGTTGCGGCCAACCTTAAACAAAAGTGACAAAAGGATCGTATTCCATTTTTAATCCACGAATAAGATAGTGTCATAGGCATGACTCACTAATCTTCTCTTCTGGATCAATCTCTGAAATTTCAGAAGAGATACTTTTAACTCGCAAAAAGTAATCTGAGATTGACATACCTCCCTGCTATAACATTGCCAACTCATTCTCCAAAAGTTGCAGCCTTGCTGTATTTTTCTTGGTAAACAGCCTTTCGAGCGTGTCCCAAAATTCTTTTGGAGAGCTAACATCACAAACATGATCAATAAACTCCTTGCTTATAGAAGTCCTCAAAGCAAAGAGAGCTTTTCCGCACTTAATCTTCAATTTCCTTTGCAATTCACCATTCTCAAAAGTATCAACTAAGATTATTGAATCAGTTCCTACAATCAAATACTATAGATCCTGACCTTGAAGGTATGCTTCCATACATATTCTCCAATACTTGTAGTTAGTTCCTACAAGTTTTTCTATTCCATATTGAGTATTTCCTCCATTTGAGGCTTTCATTGCTACAGACGACAAAACTTTTCCTTCACACTTTCAAACTTCTCCAACAAAGTAAACTAATCGACAAGAAGACTGAAAAGAAAAAAATTCCTCCTTTAAAATAGCTCTTGATACCATATAAGAAAAGAGTGAAGGTAGGAACAAAAAAGAAGGAACGAAAAGAAAACAACCGAAAGCTAATAGAAAATATAGTTGTTGAACTACAAGAGAAAACAGAGTGTGTATATTCTCTGTATTAACTCACTCGTACTTCTAATATAACTCCTAACTTATAGTGTTTTTATTCCACTAAACAAACTCCTAAACTTACTCCTAAAGTTCCTAACTCCCAGCTCACCTCCTAACGTGAACAACCTCACCTAGATAATTGTTTTGACCTGGTAAATGTAATAAACAAGTAACATAGTAAGTTGCACTAATTTGTTATAGAACTAACATAAATAACACATAAAACAACAAAATGAGACAGAAGTGGAAACCAACCAAAAACTACATACAAACGATAACTCCGAGAACCTCTAAGTCACAAGTACAGAGTTGTCTAACATGAACGAACAAGTACCAAAAGTGGACCAAAAGCAAGCCGTCTCAAAAGTAAGAAAACTACCTAAATATGTACACAAGTACAGAGGTTGATCCAAGACGGCAAGTGCTCACCCATGTCTTCGATCCCAAAAGTTGTTGAAGATGGCACAAATAATCACCGTCAGTAGTTGGTACTAGGAGTTGCATCACGAAAAAAATACAAAGTGTAGTATGAGTACCAAAACAAACATACTCAGTAAGGATTATAGGTCGACAGAGCAAAAAAGGTAAAGACAATATGAAAAGATAGAATCTAGACACAAAGTGAGGACAAAGAAGCTATGAAAGGAAGCACATGAGTATATCGAAAGTAAATCAAAGTACAACCAAACTAAACCTAACTAGACCCCATAAGCCCCGACTCCCATAAGCCCAACAGCTACACACAATAGCTAAGTCTACTGAGAGAAGAGTACTATGAACCAAAAGTCAAACTCCCAACCCAAGTAACCTCAAATACTTAACAATCTAGTTAACCCCCAACCAAGCTAGCAAGAGTGACATTCATTCTAGGCCGCCTAACCAGCTAGTCCACTCCCATGGACATAAGACGCCCAACTAGCAAGAGTGACATGGGGATGTGTCAACTCTAAATATAATCTCATATATCAAGGCCTCCTAGCAAGCCAGTCCACTCACATGGGCTTAAGTTGTTTAGCTAGTAAAAGTCACCCGGGGGCCTGTAGACTCCAAAGCATATCTCAAATACCAATACCAAGCCACCCTCGAACGACTTCCACTCACAAAAAGTTTACCAGAAGGATCCAACCCTATAAAATCCATTCCTTTGGCACCGTAATAGCACAAAACCTCTAGTAATGCACTGTAGCGGAAGAAATAGAGAGAGAAGATAGAAGATTCGTAAATCTTTGAAAACGCCTAGACTAAGGCTCATACTATAGACTCAAGTCTTCTATTCGAGTCTACAAGGATCTAGTCTATCCAAATTGACGTCGTAGAAGAAGCAAGCAATTAGGAGTCTAAGGAAAACTAGTCTAATTATAGTCTAAGGCTGAACTTGATCAAATATATATCAAGTACCAACAACAAATCAAGTAACAACAACATGGAACATATATAATCCCTAACTAGCATGGTACTACACCTGAAAATACGGCTAGTCAAGCCGAAGCATTGTATCTAGCGTAGGGAAAAAAAGAACAACTAGGTACTCACCCCAAATTCATTCAAATCAACATGGATTTACGTATTCAGTCTCAATCTAATAGGAAGGAAGGCATAGCCTACTAGTAGCTTGATCGCGCGCACTCCAATCTAATTAGCTCTGAACACTATGGGATTTGTGTAAAATTCCCAAAATATAAACTAGGTCCTAGGCATATGGTAATTGGATGACTTAGGGGTTTTGCTTTTTAGTTAGCCTTTAATTAATTTGGTTTAAAATTAAAATATATTATAATATATACTCCATCAAACTATACAACAAATCCATGCAAAGACTCATATTAAAAGTTTCAGATCAAATCATATGGCAACAAGGTTTTAAATTCTTGACTTCTTAGTGAAGAATTGAAGTTCAAGAACACACTTGTGAAAGAAATTTTTTAATAATGATGTATTTGGAAATGATATAAAAGTAAAAAAATGAATATTAAATAGAAAGTAAAGATAACGAAGAAAAAATGATATTATTGTTGTGATTCTTAAAAATCTAATTTTGATTATATATTAGGCAAAAGAGCTCATTACCCCCCTGAACTTGAAGCTTTTTATTCAGTGTACACCTAAACTATATTTTGTTTTAATTACCCCACCCCCAGCCCGAACTTGTTTATTCCTCCATCGCGTACACCTTTATTGTCCGACCACTCTAATCGTGTCTACACACACATGACAGGTTTACAAAAGTGGCGATGTTGATTTCCAGCTGGATAAATATTAGCCACCTATATAAATAAATGTCAAACCTTCTCACCTAGATTAAAACTTCCAGACTAAGCTTCTCACTAAGCTCTAAACTTCTCACTAAGCTCTAACAAGTGTAATCGACGACGACAGATTTCAAAACTTTTGGCTCTCTAAGAAGTGTAAGGGTAAAGGGTAGATTTCATGGAACTCTTTCTGGATTTGGGTCAACTGCAGTTCTTAGATGTGAAGTTCTTGCTCGATTCTGTGAAGCGTTTGGTTGATTTTCTTTCGATCTTATCTGAAATTCTTACCAAGTAAGTGATTATCTACTCTTATGATATGTTATTGTTTGTTGCCTTTACTCTTTCATTTATATTTTGCCCTATTTTTCATTTAAGATTTCTCCGTAATTTGACTAGGGTTCGCAATAGTTTCCGATTGATCTTCCAATTAGGGGTAAGGGGTTTAATAGTTTTACACTAGAATTTTCACTTAATGAATGTATTATTATGAACTTGTTCAGCTTATGCATGCATGAGTATTAGGGTTTCCAGTAATTAGTTAAAAAAATTAGGGCTTTTTAGTAAAATTAAGATTCTAGGGTGTTTATTCAATATTCTATTTTGGTATTGTTAAATGCTGGGGTATTTTGTAATTTCCTTATGTATATTTGTATGATGTTGAGTAAAATCAATATTTTAGGGGTTTTAGGGTTCCAATTATATTTTTGTACTGTTAAATATAATTTCCTTGTATAATTGTATGCTTATGAGTTAAATTTGGTTTTGTTGCCTCTGGTTTCTGTTGTTGTCTCTGTTTAGGTGTTGTTGCCTCTGTTTTGTTGTTGTTGCATATGTTTTGCTGTTGTTGCCTTGTACAATATATTGATTATTACTGTGGTTATAGGTTGACACTATGGCTACTAAGTATGTCACGATCCAGGCCGTCGTGATTGGTACCCACACTAAGACTCCTGTGGGAGAACCACTACTACAACACAAACCAAGAAACTAACCAAAACTAAGGCATTTTAAGTATTTGAAAGTATAAATTAGCTAAATCTGAAGTTCCCATAAACTTCAAGAAAAGATCTAACAACTAACAATGGGGAAGAAATAACCTAAAACTTGAAAGTCAATATATCAAAACATCTAAAGTTCAAAAAAACTAAACAAGAAGGGATACAACCCATACTAATGAACTAACTAAAAAAAATGTTTAAGTCCAGAAATGGTGGACATAGATGAACGAGAATTCCATGGCAGCCTGGAAGAGATGGCTCCCCCTTGAATTCGAAGTGACGATCATTAATCTCCTTAGTGAGGTCTATCAGTAGCCGCTTGAAGATGCCCTGTACTCAACAAAAATAAGAGCAGGTGCAGTATCAGTACACAACCACGGTTGAAAAGTGCATAATGAGGTAATTTAGGGGTTTATTAATGACTTTAATTCGCATCGAGCCCGCCACAGTGGTTGTCACCCCATTATAGTGGCCCTGCCAGAGCAGCAAAACCCAACACCAAAGCGGGTTACTCAATACAAAGAGCTAATTCAAGAATTCCAAAATTCCCATTTAACAACACACTTCTAACCCACGACGCTCAGAAAATACCCTTTACGCTAAGATCGATTTCGGGAGTTCTACTCACCCAAATTCAATTCCACAAAGTCATACAAATTCTTCAACGGGCTATCTAACCACTCATGTAATCAAAATCATAATTAATTCACCCAGTTGTTACCAGATTTCCCTACACCTCGATGACTCCAATTTCTTCCAAATCTTGACAAGGTTGGAAAAATCCAAATACTATGAAAAAGTTTTCCCGCTGGCTTTTCTATAACGATGGGAAAAGGTCGTTAGAAAGTACCTCAATTTAAGGTTCAAATTTGGAGGTATCTTGGTGAGTGAGGTAGGTCCAGTATATGTTGGGGGTAGGACTAAATATGTAGAGAATATGGATAAAGATCATTTGTCAATTCCTGACCTTGCAAATTATGCTAAGTCTTTTGGGATTAGTAAGTTAGGAAAAACTTATGCAGTTCCATCTCTAAGGGGTGATCTGGAGGAATTGAAAAATGACATGGACATTTGTAACATTGCATTATTTATGCATGATGGGGACACAATAGATATTTATGTGTGTGATGATACTATTCTGGAGGATGTGGGTCCCACTGAAGATCAAATTAGTCAATCTTTAAGTCAAGTGGTTGAGTCTTTTAATGCACATGGGGAATCTGATGGTTCTTTAACTGCACAACCAAAAAAAGAAGATTTAGGTGAGGCTCCTCTTCTTCCTTTCCATCTAGTGAAAGAGTTGAGAATGATGGGGTTGCAAGGGTCCAACAAGAAACTGATGATGATTATTCTTCAATAGATTGGATTGATACTGAAGAAGAAGTTAAACCTACTGTCCAATAAGGAACTGAACCTTATATTCAAGAAGAAGTTAAACCAAGTGCCCAAGAAAATGCAGAGGAAGACATAGACAATGATTCTATTTGCTCTAACCAGTCTATTGACTATGGAAGTGATGTGCATGAGGAGTTGAGGATTGTTAAGGAAGATGTGAGAAAATTTAGAGAAAGTAGGAGGAGAAAGAAGAAGGAAAAACCAAAAGGTTTTTTAGGTGAAGTTGGACTTGATGAAGGGTATGAAGATATTGAAAAAGTCAAAAAAAAATTCAAGGGTAAGCTAACAAAGAATGAGCCATACTATGACAGTTTTGATTGTGATAGTTTTCAAAGTGATGAAGAAGACCTTGTTTCTGATGATGAACTTGAAGGAGGGAGTTTAAGGGGGAGAAAGAAGAGTAATAGAGTGATGTATGATTCTAGCTGTGATGTTGTAATATGGCAGTGCATTAGATAGTGTTTACTAGTTATTGTAGTATAAGTCTTTAGTTATTGTGGTTTAAGTCTTTTAGTAACTGCTTTCTTTCCTGTGTACTAAGTCTTCAACAGGTAATTACGATTAGCTTTATCTCCCCATTTTGTAGAGTTATCTTAGGATATTGTTAGAATCAATTGTGTATATCAAGCTATAACATTCCAGCCATAAGCGATTAAGTTCTTCTACAACTTATCTTGTTTCTTTATGGTATCAAGAGCCACAATAAACTCCAACGAGTAAGATCCTATTCTTTTTATTTTATTTCTCTCTACCAACTTCCATCAATGGGCAATACTTCTTGAGTTGTTACCGCAGATACCAACATCGGAGTGACAATCGTCCAATTTAATCTAGCATCCAATTACCTATCAAATTACTTGGCAGCCAAAACTATTCAATGTGGATTGCATAATTTTCAATGCTTATGCATGCACGATCACAACTGGCACAGTCCTTAGTGCGAATCCTGCATTCTCTCTTTGGTTTTGCCAAGACCAACTTATTCAGAACACACTTATAGCATCGGTTGATCCAACAATTGCCACAACTTTTGCAGCTTCTAACTCAGCAAAAATTGCATAGGATGCATTGCACACAGCCTATGTGAACAAGTCCCAAACCAGACTTTTCAGTTTGCATGATTAACTTATGCGACTGACCAAAGACTCCAAACCAGCCACCGAATATTTGCAAAATATTCGATCTATTTCTGATGAACTCTCTACTACTGGTACCCCAGTTACCAACTCTGAACTTATTGTTAAGATCCTGAGTGGTTTAAGCCCAGAGGTCCATGAGATTTCCGTTGCAATCTGGGCTCGTGACTCCACTATTACTTATGAAGAACTCTATGAAAAGCTGTTGGATCATGAGTTGTTCCTTCGCCATGAAAAGTCTAAGACGACACCCAACCAGATTAATGTTTTCGCTGCTACTTCCACCAAGTCTGGTCATCCCAACTCTCGGCACACTCATTGGTCCAACAATGGCACTGGTAGCAACCAACAATGGCGGTCCAACAATCGTTTTCCTACACCCAATCAGTGTTGATCTTCGCCCACCACCAACTCTTATGATGGTGTTCGTTGCCAATTATGCAACAAATCGGGTCATGTTACAAGTGTTTTTCGATCCAAATGTCACAATCATTTTGAGGCAAAGCCCAACCATGTTTTCGGTTTGCAGGCATCCGCAAATCCCTGGATTATCGACTCTGGCGCATCTCATCATATCACTACTAACCCTTGCAACTTGCAAGCATACAATGGCATGGAGCAGGTCTCCATGGGTGATGGTAACAAAATTCCAATAACTCACACTAGTTCAACTCAATTACATGCCTCAAATAATGCTTTCCAACTTTCTGATGCTCTATGTGCACCTACCATTAAACGCAACTTACTTTCAGTTTCTAAGTTTTGTCAAGATAATCTCACTTATATTGAATTTTTTCCTTTCCATTTTTGTGTGAAGGACCTGAACACACGGACTCCTTTGGTGCACGGTTAGAATAGAGACAGTCTTTATAAGTGGCCCACTTCACCTTCCTTGACTTCAGCAAAACCACGTGTTGCCTGCACCAATTCTTCCTCCAGTCTCACTTGGCATCGTCGTTTGGGTCATCCGCACGAAAAAGTTTTAAATTTCATTTTACATAAATTCTTTCTTCCTTGTTCACGTGAAAAAATTTCAGTTTGTAATTCTTGTTCATCAAATAAAGCTCATCGGCATCCCTTTCAACAACTTATGCTATCATGTACCAAACCATTTTCAGTGATTTGTGGGGCCCTTCTCAAGTTTTATCAATTGACAAAAAACTATACTACTGTATTTTTGTTGATAAATATACCAAATACATTTGGCTTTATACCTTGAACAAAAAAGTGACGTTAAAGAACTTTTCCAAAAATTTCAAGTTGTAATGGAATGTTATTTCAATGCGAAATTTCTTTTCTATATACTAATGGTGGTGGAGAATATACAAGCCTTGATCCATACCTAAGAGTTCAAGGTATTGAACATCTTTTCGCTCCTCCATACACCCCTCAATGAGTTCTCTTGCCGAGTGTCGACATAAGACATATTGTTGAAAAGACAAGAACTTTACTCCATGAAGCTTCGCTCCCACCAACCCTTTGGTCCTTTGCCTGTCCACATGCAGTTTATGTCATCAATCACTTACCTACCTCACTTTTGCAAAATCAATCACCTTTCCATATGTTATTTGGTAAACATCTAGATTATGCCTAATTAAAAAGTTTTGGGTGCTTGTGTTATCCATGCCTCAAGCCATACTTGAAGAATAAATTAGAGCCGAGGTCGGCACCTTGTGTTTATTTGGGTTTTCATCCAATTATCACTGTCATCAATATTTTGATTCGAAATCTTTCAAAATATATTTGTCTCGAGATGTCACTTATTTTAAAGTGTTTTTCCTTTTCAGACTATGTTTTCAAACCATTCATCATGTTTTAAAACTCTTGCCTGGGAAAACCTGGTTGAACCTACCTAGGTTAAGCCTCCTCTATCTTCTCCAACAGCTTGTACAGATTTATCGCCCTCTATTATTTTACCCAATGCAGATAACATCAAGCACATGCATGAGACTATCTCTTTCGGTTGCGCTTCAACGGGGTATGCGATTTCAGGTACTTCTCCTACTTCTTTTCCTCTACCTTCTTTTCTTTCTGCTGCCCCATCACATTATATACCCCCATCACCAACTCAACTACCATCCACTTCCAATCAGCAACCACCAAAACCTCCTATTCAATTTGTTTACTCTCGTCGCTCAACTCAACTAGCACAACAGAACATATCTGCTCCAGCCTTGCCTACCTCACCTCCTTCCCATCTACCTTAATATCAAGTCGTCACCCCTTCACAACACAATATCCATAAACCAAAGCAGATTTTTTATTACATGGCCTAAGTAACACCTCTATTCACTCCCACCACCTTTAATCAGGCAACCAAACACATAGAGTGGAAGACTGCTATGAAAGTTGAGTTTGATGTACTGTGTAAAAATCAAACATGTGAATTGGTGCCACGTGATCGGTCTAAAAATATTGCTGCTTGTAAATGGTTGTACAGAATCAAGCAAAAAGTTGATGGTTCTATTGATCGCTATAAAGCTTGATTGGTCTCAAAGGGATTTACCCAACGTCCCGGTGTTGATTTTCATGATACTTTCAGCCCTGTAGTCAAACCTACTACTGTTTGTGTGGTCCTCTCTACTACCATCAAATTTGATTGGCCTATTCATCAACTTGATGTTAATAATGCATTTCTTCAAGGAAGTCTAAATAAAAAAGTTTATATGGCCCAGCCTCAAGGATTTGAAGACACAAATTATCCAACTCATATTTGTCGTCTTCATAAATCTATCTATGGACTCAAACAAGCTCCCAGAGCATGGTATAATAAACTCAAGAATCATTTGCTATGAGTCTGACAGTCCCTCTTTATCCGTCATCATTCTCATGCCACTGTATACCTATTGGTATATGTAAATGATATTATCATTACTAGTAGCGACACTTCAACTGTTAATCATGTAATTTCTTCCCTTGCTGTCCATTTTTCTATAAAAAATCTTGGCAATCTCACCTACTTTCTAGGTATTGAAGTCATTAAAAGTATAAATGGTATTCTTACGTCACAGAGTAATTATACCAGTGATATATTGTGTGAGAAGAATATGATTGATTGTCAACCTGCTAAAACGCGTATGAGTGCTATTGAAACACTCAAAGTCGAAGATGGTGGGTTATCCATGGATGCAACCAGATATAAAAGGGTGATCAGGAAGCTTTAGCATTTGTCCTTCACTCATCCAGACATTTGTTTCTCAGTAAACAAGTTGTCCTAATTTATGCAAACTCTCTGAGAGACTCACTGGAAGCTGTCAAATGGGTACTACGGAATCTTTAAGGCACTATTCATTTTGGTTTGCATTTGATGTGTCATAATTCCCTCTCTTTACATATGTACTCAGATGCGAATTGGGCTGGAGATGCCAATGATCGCGCTTCCACTACTAGTTATCTTTTGTTTTTGGCAAAAATCCTGTGAGTTGGTCCTCCATAAAGCAAAGAGTGATTGCTCGTACTTCCACTGAAGCTGAATATTGGGCAGTTGCAAATTCCCTTGCGGAAACAAACTGGGTCACCAACCTTCTGGCTGAGCTGCAACTTAAACCTCGCAATGTCCCAACTATCTACTGTGACAATGTTGGTGTTATGTACTTATGTGCCAATCCGATTTTTCATAGTCGCATGAAACACATTGCGGTGGATTTCCATTTTGTTCACAAACAAGTTCAGCTCAAGCAAATCCAAGTTGTCCATATACACATTGTGTACCAACTAGCAGATGCTCTTACCAAGGCCCTTTCCAAACCAGCCTTCGATAGTCACATGTTCAATCTAGGCGTTATTGCACACTGCCTACCTTGAGGGGGGTGTATCAGTGCATTAGATAGTGTTTACAAGTTACTGCAATATAAGTCTTTAGTTACTGTGGTTTAAGTCGTTTAGTAATTGCTTTTCTTTATTGTTTACTAACTCTTCAGCAAGTAATTAGGATTAGATTTATCTCCCCATTTTGTGGAGTTAGCTTAGGATATTGTTAGACTCAATCATGTATATCAAGCTGTAACATTCCGGCCATAAGCAATTAAGTTCTTCTGCAGCTTATCTTGTTTCTTTAGCAATGTGGTTTGGTATTTGAAAGTGTAAAGGAATTTAGAGAGGCAGTTACAAAATATGCTATAAAAAAAGGAGTTGAGTTAGACAAGTATGTGAATGAGAGTACTAGAGTAAGAGTCAAGTGTAAAAGTGGTTGTCCATGGCTATTGTATGCAAGCAAGGAAGGAAGGAGTGAGAACTTTACTATCAATACATACAACCCAAGGCATAGATGTGCCAGGACCACCAATAATATTTTATGTAATTCAAAGTTTTTATGTAAGTACCTGTAAGATAGGATTAGTTCTTAACCTAGTATGAAAGGGTGGGAAATACAAGATTTGGTGAGGAAAGAGTTGAATGTTCATGTAGGCAATGCAGTTTTTTTTTAAAAAAAAAGAAAAAATATTTTAAAGGAAATTATGGGGGATCATGTGGCAGAATTTAATAGAATCCTAGACTACGGGGATGTGTTACTCCAAACAAATCCTGGTAGCACTTGTGTTGTGAAGCTTAAAGATTCAGAATCAGAAAATGGGATGAAACAGTTTCATTATTTTTATATATGTTTTGATGCTATGAAAAAGAGTTTCCTACAAGGATGCAGAAGATGTATAGGGCTGGATGGGTGTTTTCTAAAAGGAATTTGTAAGGGTCAACTTTTGGTAGCTGTTGCTAAGGATGCAAACAACCAAATGTATCCAACAGCATGGGTAGTAATTGGTACTGAAAGAAAGTTCACATGGAAATGGTTCATGACCATTCTGCAAGATGATCTTAATCTAGGAGATGGTTCCCAAATCACTATCATTAGTGATATGAAAAACGTAATTGAATTTCTTTTTTTTTTGTCTTTAATTTAATTTGATCAAAATTTAACTACTTTATTATTTTGTTTTGCAACTACAGAGACTAATAGTTGTTGCAGATGAAGTATTTCCAGAATGTGAGCACAAAATGTGTGTTAGACACATATTAGCAACTTGGTCACAAAACTGGAGAGGCATAGAGAGAAGGAAGAAATTTTGGGCTTGTGCTAGATCCACTTTTGAGGCACAATTTAAGTACAATATAAGTGCTCTATCTAAGCTAGGAACAGGTATAGTTGAAGCCCTCATCAAATACAACAAGGAGAAATGGTGCAAAGCTTTTTTCCAAACTTTTTCAAAATATGATAGTATAGATAACAACATGTCAGAAAGTTTCAATGCTTGGATCTTGGGACCTAGGAACAAGACTATTGTAACTATGTTGGAAGAAATTAGAGCTAAGGTGATGAGTAGGGTGAGTAAGTCAAGAGCATTTGATGAAACATGGACAGATAGAATATCTCCAATGGCAATAATGGTATTTAATACCAATGTAACAAGATCAATGCAGTGCAACATAGAATGGAATGGTGATAATTGATTTGAAGTATTATAAGGGGTAGACAAGTATACTGTGAACTTGGGTCAACAGAAATGTAGTTGTAGATCTTGGGAATTAAAAGGTATCCCATGTACACATGGTATAGCAGCAATGAACCACTTGAACATGGATGCATCACAAGCAATTTCAAGCTGGTATAGAAAAGAGACTTATCTAAAGACATATTCTCATTTCATTTAACCAATCCCAAACATGGAAATATGGCCTGAAAGCAGAAACCTAATAGCTGAACCACCTGAGGCAAGACAAATGCCTGGTAGGATAGAAGAAGAGAAATTGGTGAAATGAGAAAAGTTGGGAAGTAACCAAAAATGGGGATAGTAATGACATGTTCAATTTGCAGAGGAGTAAATCATAACAACAGGAATTGTCCAAAAAATCCTAAACCTAAGTCTACACTAACACCCACTCAAGAGGTACATTCACATTAATTTGTTTTATAAATTAAATTAGGTTACTTATTAATTTAGTCTCTTGTTGTATTCCTTTTCTACTCACATTAGTCCTCCACTGGGAAAAAGAGGGTAGAGGTCAATATGAAAGAGCAAGTAGCAACACTAGTACAAGAAGAGATGCAGGAAGTGGTTACAAGAAGAGGCCAAAAGTTGTGGGACAAGGTGTATTTGTTGTTGATACTGGATATACATGTATTAATGTAAGTGTCTTATAAAGCTGTCAAAATTATATTTTTAAATGTAAGTCCCAAAATAACTATGTTGTTGATATTGCAGTAAGGATTATCTAGCAGTAGGAGGGTTAATACTGGTGTGGTGAGTTTTGTGGATGTGACATGTGATATTGGTTTTAAACCTAGCAAGGGACTAAAGTTGAAAGGCAAACAGGCCATGACTCAAAGAGAACTTCAAGTCCAAAGTGTTATGCATCGTATTCAAACCAAATCAAAAGTTGTTGGAATTCAAACAAGGGCACAAGCCAAGGGAAAATCACCCTCAAAGAAAACTTCTTAGTTTAATGTGTTTTGGTGCTTTGGTGGTTGTGTGGTTGTAACAACCAAAACTTAAATTAGTGATTGTTTTGTATTTTGGTGCTTCTGTGGTTGTTCAACCAAACTTAAAGTAGTGATTGTTTTGTGTTTTGGTGCTTGTGTGGTTGTTCAACCAAACTTAAAGTAGTGATTGTTTTTTGTTTTGGTGGTTAACTTAAGTTATTGTGGTTGTTGGTTGAAACAATGAAACACTATGATGTTTGTGTTTAATGATCAAGAAAGCACTAGTTATGTTATGCCTTTATGTTATTATTTCATGTTTTGTTATCATATTACCTATTACATGTAACTGTAGTTTTATGAAAAAGGACAAGTCAATTGAACATACATACACACACACACACAAACACACACAAACACACACACACACACACACACACACACACATATATATATACATACACGCACACACATACATACTAGGTAAATTGTTTATGCTTCGCGCGGTGGTGAACTACTTCAATAATCTACTTCTGAACATTTGATAATATAAGTGTTTTAGAGTGGGTACATCCCTATGATCAAATTTCAAGAATATTTTATCCAGTGATGAAATGAAATATTTTTTAATCTTAAAACATAAAGATTTGATTCTAAGTGTTTATGCATTTTGTTAATAATTTTTCATTTTACTGTAGTTATTCATCACCAAAGTCTTTAGAAAAGATATGTAATTATTTCATTGTCTATATTTGTATTTTCAAAAAGTGGTACAAACATTTTATTCATCAATTGCGAGAGTTTTTCTCATATTCAAGGCCTCTACATACAAAATCTAAATACTATACATCTTATATAATTAGTTGTGTACTTGATAAGTTGATTAAAATTTTAAAACACATCTCTTGGAGTTCAATAAAATAACGTATGTCACTCAAATAATTTGGATTAAATGATGTCTTGGCAAGTCCCTTATTCAAAATCATTCGCAATCGATGACACTACTTTGATAGCCAAAAGGCATATTTTGTTGTTATGTTTCGATAAATATGATTAAAACTTTATTTTTTTGCGACTTTAAATCTAATGTTTATAAGGAGATAATTATTTCTTTAATATTTGATTAATATGGATTCATCCTACTTTGAGGGGTAATTCATTGACTCCAATCCAACATTTGTACCCCAAACTTTTGATTAAGGTTGAGTACAATACTTACCATCCCACTACATTCCTTTATTTTTTGGATGTCACTAATCGATTGAATACCTTGATAAGATAGAAAGTTGAATAACTAAAACTCTAAGTTGTGTGGAAAGTCCCTTCTTGGACATCCTATGGATCTTTTAGCCTTTGAAAACTCTGTAAAGATCAAAGTCATTTATTTTATAAGTTTAAGAATTCTAATCTATATGACACTAATAGTCTAATGATTACATCAAACTCTTGATTAACATATCTTTACTTCAACATAATGATCAAAAACATAAACAACAAAATTTAAAACATGTACTCAAAAACAACAATTATTAATAACATAAGCATAAATTAATGACTATAAAAACATACAGGATCTGTAACAATAGAATAAAACATAAAGGAAAAAATCGAGTCTACTGAATGCACATTGTCCCCTTAAGGAAATTATTCCCCTCTAGAACCCGAGGTTTAAAGGAATAGATCCTCTCAGGATAGAACAATTCTATTCACCAGTGTATTGATTCAAAACAATGGTGTTAGTGAGCCACTCAATACACAAATATTTAATTGTGCAGAAGAAGAAGAAAAATAAGTTCAGAATTTTTGTTGTTTTAAAATGAGAGGAAATCCCTCTATTTATAGGCAACAAAGGGTGGTGTGAATAAATGCTTATTGTGCCTTTTCAGAAAGGTCACAACTCTTTGAAAAAGTCACAACCTTTCATAAAACTCATAACTTTTCATAAACATCGCAACTTTTCATAAAAGTTGCAACTCTTCATAAAAGTTGCAACTCTTCGTAAAAGTCACAACTCTTCGTAAAAGTCACAACTTTTCATGCCTTTTCGGAAAAGTCACAACTATTTGGAAAAGTTACAACCCTTTGGAAAGGTCACAACCTTTCATAAAAGTAAGAACTTTTCATAAAAGCGGCAACTCTTCATAAAAGTCACAACTTTTCATGAAAGGGAAAGGCGAGTTTTGGAAATAAATAAATTAAAAGGGAATCCTGATTTGTGATGGCGCCACGTAGGCGGGTTTAGGGTATATATATATATATATATATATATAGCTTTAATCAACAGAAACATACATCACTAAAACACCAAACCAAACTAATCCACAAAATGAGAACCCTAGAACGAAAAGACCTTGCGCAAATAACAATTACATTCACAAAAAAAAAATTCAACCACACACTAAATAAAAGAACAATATCACATTACATATCAAACTAATACCCAAAATCAGTTTCAACATCCATCTACACTTCAGCTGTTTTTCTTATTCGTTGGTCTTCTTCAACAGACCCAAAATCACAGCATTCGCCTGGTTAGGAAATTCTGGACCATACCAATCGAAAAACTTACAAGGATTTCAAAATAAGGACTGCATTTCATAATTAAATCAAAGTTCAAAAATTACATAATAAGAGCTTGGTAAATAAAAAGGAAAAAAATATGAAACAATACATACCCTATCGTGTCTACAACTAAGAAATCTACGTCCGGGATTGTCATTTGTCCATGAAATTTTCAGAATTTGAGGAGTCCCACATACACACAAGTCTCCTATTATAATTCATGAATTTAGCAAATGCAATTAAAACAAAAAAGAGAGAAAAAATCTGAAATTTGAAATGGGAGAAGGGATTAGGGAGAATAAATAGTTAGAGAATAGAGACAAAAAGTTCTGAAAATATGCCAAATATTAAAGAAAAATGGAGATTTTAGGTTTTTTTTTTTTTTTTTTACTGTTGTAGCTTTATGATGTGGCAAAAAATTACTTCCTCACACACCTAGTAGAGTTTGTTGTCAATTTCTATGTCAGGTGGACAATAAAGGTATATGTGATGGAGGAATAAACAAGTTTGGGGGGGGGGGGGGGGTAATTAAAACAAAATTTAGTTTAGGTGTATACTGAATAAAAAGCTTCAAGTTCAGGTGGGTAATGAGTACTTTTGCTATATATTAGAAAATACCCAAAAAAATTAGGATGGTATAACTTTTTTTAAAATAATTGAATCCCCAAGTCAAGTATATCCTCCCTTGTATTAGTAAACTTCTATATTACTAAAGTCACTAAATTTTATTCATTGCATTTGTAAGGGAAAAAGGCATAAGTGTAGGATCAAAATAATCAAATATCCTGCGGATGCTAACAAAGTAATTAATGTCAAAAGGTTGTAAGTAAGAAGATAAATGAGAAATCTAACAAAAAAACATAGAAATATTTAATGTAGTTCAGTCAGTCAACCTAATCTATAAGAGGAGATAAGTAATCCACCATATACAAGAGGATAAAAAATATCGAGAGAAATAACCTCACAAAATTTACTAAGAATAAGAAGTTCACACAAGTGATAACATAACACTCGTGTCTCACAAATTCTCCTCCTAAATAGAACTCTCCAGGCCCTTAGATATAAATTTACATTTGCACATAAGTGTAACCCTCTGATAAAAAATTTCAAACAAAAATCTTTATTACCTTCAAATAAATTATGGTTAAAATTGAACTTATCAAGTTGAAGGAAAATCCTATTAAGGCCAAAGTTGAATTGTCACGACCTAGACCGTCGTGAGTGGCACCTACACTAACCCTCCGGTGGGAGAACCATAACTACTAACCAACTAACCCCAAACTAAGCATTTAAAGATACGGAAGCAGGTTTAAATGCACAAAACTAAAGTTCCCATAAACTTACAAAAGATCTAACAACGACTAACAAAACATTGCAGAAATAACGCCTAGAACCTGAAAGTCAATGTACCAAAACTACTAACAATGAACCAAAAGGGTACAACCCAACTAGCATAAGAATATATAATGAACTAGTTTAAGTCCGAATTAGATGGACTAAACAAAAAGAGAACTCAAGGAAACTCGGAAAAATTGGCTCACCCTTGAATTCGATGACGATCACTGGTCTTCTAAACGAGGTCTATCAGTAGTCGCCTGAAGATACCCTGTAATCAACAAAGAAAGAGCAAGTGCATTACCACAGTGTACTGGGAGGATCACGCGGCTATCCTAATAAGCATAACATATATCAATAATAACAAGAAGGTAAACATGACATGCACTGAATGTAAACACATATATTGATTATCAATCATATGCCACTCATACTTCCATATTCTATTTAATATGCATATACAACAAGTCATTGGTCTTCTCACGAAACCTATACCCAAATTGTTAGTGTACCAGATCGTGGTACCCGTTCCAAGTTAGTGTGTCGGATCGTGATACCCGTTCCAATAAGTATGTCGGTACGTGACATCCGATCCCAATTAGTGTGTCAAAAAGTGACACCCTCTCCATTCAACAAACCACAATCACAACAACAATGTATATTCTCACAATCATACAAACAAGAGGTGATCCATGGAATATAGTTAATCATTCATACTCATTTATATTAGGTTTGATCAAAATGATTCATTCAAGTACACACATGTATCACAATGAAGTATTCATCAACATATATCATGCAACCTGAAATCAACCATCACCTACCTCAAACAAAGCTTGAATCCCCTAAATAACTTAATTCTTTCCGCTTGATCTTGGTCTACAAACAATCAATATAACGCAAGGATCAATAAACGAAGCCTAATTACCCAGATTATAATTGAAATCATCAACCCTAGGCAAAAACATGATCCCCATACCCAGGTTAGGGCTTTTTCCAACATAAATCTTAGATCAAAACCTTCCTTCATCGATAGTTACCCAAGAAGCAAAGTTCTACGGATCGAAAAATGGAATTGGAGAGTAAAAACCTCACCTTTAGTGATACAATAGGTGGAAAACCTTCAAGAAAACACATGGGCTCGTTCCTTAGATCTCAAAGTCGAAAGTTGCAGAATAATAACGATTTTGTGGTTTATTACCAACTTATTTCACAACTGGCACGCTATGGCGAACCCCATCCCGCCACAGCGGCCCTGCCTTGGTGGCACTAATCCCACTCTAGCGGCTTGCGTGGAGACAGAATGTTGAAATTAAAGTTTCAAACTCCCATTTCACAACACACCTTCACCCCATGACACTCAGAAACTACCTATTCACGCTAAGATCAATTTCGGGAGCTCTACTCGCTCGAATTTAATTTCGTAAAGTCGTACGGGTTCCTTAACGTCTTAGCTATCTAATCATGTGGTCAAATACATAATTAGATTTGCGTTTGTTACAAGATTTCCCTAGACCTCATTGACTCCAATTTTGTCCAAATTCGAACTAGGTTGAGAAATTCCAAGTTACTACCAAAAAGTTTTTCGACCCAAAAATTTTCCCCTTTGACTTTTCTATAATGACGGGAATCGATCGTTACATGAACTTGTCAAGATGAAGGAAAATCCAAACCAACAATAATGAACTAGGTATACACACAACGATAAATATCCTTGAACTATGATCAAAATCTCAAAAACACCGCCTGACAGTCTCACTAGGC
>CM073603.1:10285594-10298094 GCA_037074985.1 Solanum bulbocastanum | reverse complement strand
GAAAGTTTCTCAAAAAAGTTCATACCAAAAAGGTAGTTTTGACGAAATTCTAATAAAAGAATTTCTCGAAAAACAACAAAAAATTCAAGAAAATATAGAATCTAAAAAACAAAAAGAAATTGCTGAATCTAGTGAACTAGAAAATATTGAAAATGAATGAATTAGATGAATTGGTATATGCATCTGGACATTTCAGATATAAAAGTCTTTATGAATAAAGGGGATACTGGAGGCCCTCAAGGACAATTTGATGCAGGTCCTAGTAATATAAAAAATGAACATCCAGAGGATAAAAATTTTGTTAACAAAGAAAAACAAACAAAAGATTTCGTTCAACAATATCACAAAAATAGGTCTAAATACATGCCTAATAGAATGTCTACTACAGAAGTAGGATCAACTAGATTTTTAAATCTAGACTGTAAAAGAGAACCCGGAAAAGAATTAGATTTATGGGCTCAAAATACATTCCTCTTCTTCTTATTAGGAAAAGAAATGAATTATTCTGATGAAGAAAAATATACTGTAATGATAAATACTTTTACTGGAAAAGTAAATCTTTGGCATTCAGGATTATCTGATGAAGCTAGAGAAATTATTAAAAATAGCACCATAGAAGGATTCAAAAATTCCTTACAAGAAGGAATAGAAAAATTAACACAATATATTGGAAATGAGTTCTTAGGTGGAGAAGGAAGTCCTTCATTAAACCGAGAAAAAATAAGAACAATAGCCAGAGAGCAATTAGAAAAATTACAGATATGTAAAATGAGTCATATTCAAGAATATACTTGTGAATTTGAAGAATATTATTATCAAATATTTGATAGTAGTAAAGATATGAAAATCTATATGGAAAAATATTACCAAAAATTACCAGGTTTTTGGGCAAAATATTTTAGAGAAGAATATGAAAAAGAAAATACCAATAAAGATACTCTTGGACAAAGAATATTCTTTTTACAAAATAGATTAGGACAACTATGCATGGAACATAATATTCAGAAAAAAGCTAAAAGAATAAATACTAGAATAATGTGTCTAGATACTAATGCAGCAACCCAATGGGGATGTAATGAAAGACCTTACAAGAAACGGAAAAAATTTAAGAAAAGTCTTGTAAAAAGAAAAAATATGTCAAAGAAAAATTATATACCTAGAAAGAGGTATTTTAAAAGGAAAAATAACTTCAAACCCACAAAAGATAAATGTAAATGCTACAATTGTGGAGAAGAAGGACATAAAAGTTACGAATGTAATAAAAAACATGTTAGAATATCTAAAATTGATAGAGAAGAAATTGATTCTGATTTAGAATCAATATCTACAATAAAAAGTGATGACTTCTATGAAGAATTATATGAAGAATACTCCACTAGTTCTGAGGACAGTGATGAATAAAGAAATTCAAGAAGAAGTTGAAACTTCAGTACAAGTAATTGAAACTGAAGAAGATCAAAGAGGTTATGCCTTAAAAGCAACTTTTGATAATGAATTACTAAGAAAAATCCAAGGATTACAACTTCGGTTAAAAACTGAAGACAATCTATTTAATAGAATGCAGAGAATGTTTTCAAGAAACAAAATATCATATCATGAATACCAAGAGGTAGAAAAAGTTATAGAAATTACCCAAACAACAGGAAAACATAAGTTGAATTTACTAACAAAACCTATGATAGATCAAATTCTGAGAAAAATTCCAGAAAAGAAAAGAAAGAAAATGAATTATGTACATCTTGGAGGAATCCAAATTTTAGTAAAATCAACCTTCAAAGAAGGAATTAATTGTCCAATAGTTATTAACCTTTCAGATGAAAGATTCATAAATGCGAGAGAAGGAAATTTAGGAATAGTTGAAGGAAATTTAGCTTACACTAAATTATTATTCACCTATTATCCTAAATACTGCATATCCTTGAAAGATGCAGATTTCAATGATGCTTTAAGTTTACACTTTCAGGTAAAAAGAAAAGACCTTTTTAAACCAGGTAATCATATTATGAGTATATATTACCAAGCTTTATATACAGTTACAAATTCCAATTACGGAAGTGTATATAAAAATAAAGAAATGATCGAAATTGATCAAGAATGTGCAGGCATTGCAAGGATAGTTGAAGCAGAAATTCAACAAGCAGTCATTCCAGATGAATATGAAATTCATTTTGGAAAAACAAGAGAAATAGAGAGTTCTAGTAAACCTAGGCTTTCTTTAGATTATGGACGAAATTCCATAAGAAAGACCAATTCTAGTCGTTATGTTAAAAAATCTATTGAAATCACTAACATTTCTAAGATTTCAGGAAGAATTTTTAATGGATTAGAATGGAAAAATCAAGACATCTTGATACAAACAGGAGCAACAGCAAATCATGTTAAAGAAACCTTATTGGAAGGATTACCAATTTATGAAGGTACCCCTTACATTTACAAAACCTTTGAAGGTAACAACTATAGCTGTATAAATATGGTAGATTTACCAATACAGTTAGATAATATACGAATAACAGTTCCCTGTTATATCACCAATCATGAAAATGATAATAATATATTATTAGGAAATATGTTCCTAAATAGTCTCAATGACTATAGCATTGGAAGGAATGGGATAGAAATAAGTTATAAAAATGAAACTTGCTTTATTCCAAAGAAATAAAAATGTCAAAAGAAATCTCTTTTAGGGTATCAGTTTTTATAGAGATAACTCTATATGATACAAAATTATCAACATGTTGTCAAATTGACAATGGATCAGAAGCTAGTTTAGCTAAATCATTCTTAATAGATAATTGGGATATTAACCAATATAATATTTCTATGATAGGAATTACAGGAGTAAAAGAAAAATTAAATAGATCAAAAGAAAAGGTTGAAATAATCTTAGGATCAAAAATTGTGAAAATAAACAAATTATTTGCCTATGATAAATTAGAAACTGATTTATTATTAGGGAATGATTTTTTACAACAATTCCAGGATTATCATCAAACACTTTATATGATAAGTCTTAAAACTCCATGTGGACATTTTATAAAAGTCCCTAGAAAACAAAATCCTTATTGTCTTATAAAAGAAAATGGAACTTATAAAGAAAAATATTTGGAAAGTTTAAGACAAATTTCCTGTAAATGTCTTAACTTAGAATGGATAAAAGAGAATTTACAAAAATCATATGGTGAAAATCCATTAGAAAAATGGGAAAAGAATCAAGAAAAAGCAGTTTTAACTCTAAAGGATCCTAGTGTCATTATTAGAGTAAGACCTATGCTTTATAATGAAGAAGATAAAAATGAGTTTAAGTCACAACTCAAAGAATTAATTAACCTAAAACTCATAAGGTTAAGTAAAAGTCCTCACAGTAGCCCGGCATTTATGGTTAGAAATCATGCCGAAGTAAAACGAGGAAAAGCCAGAATGGTTATTAATTATAAAGAATTAAATAAACATTGTGTTTTTGATGGGTATTTTATCCCAAATAAAAACAATTTAATAAATCTTGCTAAAGGAAAAAATTATTTCTCAAAATTCGATTGTAAAAGTGGATTTTGGCAAATAAAGTTAAAAGAAGAATCAATTCCTTTAACAGCTTTTAGCACACCTAATGGTATTATGAGTGGATGGTAATGCCATTTGGACTAAAAAATGCCCCACAAATATTCCAAAGAAAAATGGATAAAATATTTTCTGAAAAAGAATTTCTAATAGTCTATATTGATGATATATTAATATGTTCTAACACATATCAAGAACATTTAAAACATCTAAAAGAATTTTCAGAAATTTGTTTACAAAATGGAATCATCCTTAGCCAGAAAAAGGCTGAAATAAATAAAAATGAAATAGAATTTTTGGGAATGATTATCTCAAAAAATGGAATTAAGTTACAATCACATATTTCAAAAAAGATTATCGAATTTCCCGATAAATTAAACACAAAAGAAGAAATACAAAAATTTCTTGGCTGTTTAAATTATGCAGGAGAATTTATTCCTGATTTAGCAAAGAAAAGAAATCTGTTACAAAAGTTAATAAGAAAGTCCAATAGATTAGGATGGACAGAAGAACACACTCAATGTGTAAAACAATTAAAGGAAGAATGTTCTAAACTTCCTAAATTAAGATTACCAGAAGAAAAAGATAATCTGGTACTCCAAACAGATGCATCCGATTATCATTGGGGTGCATTATTACAAACTGATCTAAATGAAATCTGCAGGTATACCAGTGGTACCTTTAATGAAGCAGAAACGAGATATTCAACTAATGAAAAAGAATTATTGGCCATAGTTAGGGGAATTAGAAAATTCTCAGCATTCCTCTTGCCCAAACCATTCATTATTAGAACTGATAATACACAAGTTTCAGGTCTAATATTCAATAAACTTCCGTCAGAACCTCAATATAGAAGGTTACATAGATGGCAGGTTTTATTATCTTTTTATACTTTTAAAATTGAGTATATTAAAGGAGCTGACAATGCTTTTGCAGATTTTCTCTCCAGGAATGTCCAATATGGACAATAAAACTCAACTCCTGGTTAACAGGATTTATGAAAAAATGGTAAAGGTGGAAGAGTCCATAGATGACAAAAGCCACCAATTGTTTTGCATCAGAGATGATATGACAAAAATAGCAGAGCAAGCAAGAAAATTGCAATATGAACTTAATCAGCTTAGTGATGATCAAGCTGAAAATATGAAAGAATTTATTTTATTATGTGAACATCTGGACACTTGTCCAAAGAGGAATTCAAGACCCTCTGGGAATATTACTCCCAACAAAGTGGCAGGAGATGTCCCACTAGCACCTAGTGCCAAAAACATCTCGACGGTAAGCAAGGATATGCCGACATTTCTGAATTCTTCATTTCTGAATTCTTCATCATTTAACATAGTGACTAATTTTTGTATTATAATTTCTTTTATATCCTGTTCTAGGATTTCTATAGCTTTTAGTATTGTTACTAAGGTTTTTTCATCCATAAAACATAATGGAGGTATTATATTCATTTTTAATACTGTTTAGATCTCTGTTTTAACTGAGAAATAAACTTGGCTTCTAGTATTGATATTTTTGTAATTAATTTTTCTAACTCATGGATTTCTTCCACAGTTTTATTTGTTTGCTTATTAAGCCTTTTGTATGTTATATACAGAGATTTTAATTCTCGTTTTGTTTGTTTGTATACTTTAGTATTTTTATATGGTCTTCTCATATTTTATTTATTAATCCTTGCTTTGATACCAATTTGGGGGCTGTGATGTATAAAACAACATATTGTTTACATACATGGTATGCGGAATTATGCTGTATAAAGGATAGTCCTTTTTAACATCCTTTTGTATGTATCGTATTCAGATTCTTCATGGATTCTGATTAATCTTATCTCATGGATGGCTAGCATCATAGATAATGAATGCTTATTATGAATTTTCATATAAGCTTTTTCTGATTGTTTAATTGTTCTTTTTTAAATAAAATAGAGATATTTTATATCTCCATGCTCTTTTTCTAATCAGATGTAAATCAGATTGAATATGTTTTAACATAACAATTTATAACAATATATATTTGATTCCCTATAGGTACTAAGTATTTTCTTCTTAAGTTATCATCCCTGTAAAATTATAATATGATTTTTATAAAATAACCAGTATGAAATATAGAGTTGTGACGTATATACCTTTCTCTCTTTGATTTATGGAGTTGTTCTTATCACCACCGCAGCAGTTCTCCTTTTCGGCTATGAACAGTTTTTCGCCTTAACACGACCTCAGTCTAAAACGGCTACTTCCTCACTGTTCCTCCGTTAGGCGGAAGATCGCAACCTTCTCTTAAAACTACTCCAAAATTGTAGAGGGGAGAGATATACAAACCAAACTCTTTTATTTCATAATAGTATTTTACAAAATCACACTTATTTTACATAGATAAAAACTATAAAGAAAACACTTTTCCCTGACGGGAGAAGTTTCTTACTCACTCAAGAAAGTACCTAACATGTTTCTCTATTGGGAAGATAGGAAAATGTAGTCTGCTTTCTATCGAGTTTTTCTTCTCCTTTTATAGATGTAAGGAGGGACTGAATTACAATTTTTATTTTTTGTAGGGTTGCCCTTCCAAATTTTCATATTTGTATTTTAGTCCTCCAATCAATGTTGATGGCCGACATGTGTGGGAATCTCTTTTAGAGAAAGCTGATAAGAGATAAGATGCCTTGTCTCTTTCTGTATGACGTAAGTGCTTACGTCTTCTTTTTTGTCCTCTTCTGACGGCTACATTATTGTGCTACAGTTGTCTTGTCTTCTCGAATACTCTATTCTGAAGATGAAGATTCTCCTTGGAGTTTATGCTTATGTTCCAGAAACTTGCAAGCCATCTTCCATGTTTCCTCAGAAGCTTCAAGTCTATAGAGTTCAATATCAAGGATTTTCTCCTTTAATATCGAAGATTTATTTTTTCCCTTTGTCATTAAAATCCAATAGGGAGTATGATCAATAACTTTATAATCTTCATTATAAAATTTTTTAAGGATAAAATATAATGCTTTTATCCCTAAAGCTCGCTTAGTTTGTATCCATTTTTTATTAAGGTATGGGAGTTTCTTATCAACCCCGGTTGCCTTAACGTTAAAATCCTTTAATTTTTCCACCGTGATATAATTAATGGTTGGAAAATATGTTTGAATATCCTTGGCTTCCATAGCTATGCTAAAGAAACGACAATAGACTCCTTCTCCTTGTGCAAAGGTTCTTACTGCAGTTTGCAGTTGTTCTGGTAATTTGGATAGTTCTTGAAGGTCTGCTTTGGCATATATCCTGTCAAGGTATCCGTATTCGAATAATTGAGCTGCAAAGCCCGGTGATCCATTAGGAAAGATAGAAATTCTAGGGAATAAACTTGTATTTCCCAGAACACCATAAGTTTCTCCACTTTCCTCTGGAAGATTGTAAATATATCTTGAAAATGCAAGATATTCTTCTTCTTTCGAATTCTTCTTTTCTACCTGCATAGAGGAAAAAACTTTTGTTCCCGAAGAAACTTTGTTAGTATTGCTACTTTCTGGTTTCCCAGAAGTAACCTTCATAGAAAATGTGCCTTTTGTGGCATCTTTTTCTTTTTCTTTTTCTTTTTTGTTTGCTAGGCTTTTACCGTCGTCTGTAGAAGACTCAGGTGTCGGCATATCCTTGCTTACCGTCGAGATGTTTTTGGCACTAGGTGCTAGTGGGACATCTCCTGCCACTTTGTTGGGAGTAATATTCCCAGAGGGTCTTGAATTCCTCTTTGGACAAGTGTCCAGATGTTCACATAATAAAATAAATTCTTTCATATTTTCAGCTTGATCATCACTAAGCTGATTAAGTTCATATTGCAATTTTCTTGCTTGCTCTGCTATTTTTGTCATATCATCTCTGATGCAAAACAATTGGTGGCTTTTGTCATCTATGGACTCTTCCACCTTTACCATTTTTTCATAAATCCTGTTAACCAGGAGTTGAGTTTTATTGTCCATATTGGACATTCCTGGAGAGAAAATCTGCAAAAGCATTGTCAGCTCCTTTAATATACTCAATTTTAAAAGTATAAAAAGATAATAAAACCTGCCATCTATGTAACCTTCTATATTGAGGTTCTGACGGAAGTTTATTGAATATTAGACCTGAAACTTGTGTATTATCAGTTCTAATAATGAATGGTTTGGGCAAGAGGAATGCTGAGAATTTTCTAATTCCCCTAACTATGGCCAATAATTCTTTTTCATTAGTTGAATATCTCGTTTCTGCTTCATTAAAGGTACCACTGGTATACCTGCAGATTTCATTTAGATCAGTTTGTAATAATGCACCCCAATGATAATCGGATGCATCTGTTTGGAGTACCAGATTATCTTTTTCTTCTGGTAATCTTAATTTAGGAAGTTTAGAACATTCTTCCTTTAATTGTTTTACACATTGAGTGTGTTCTTCTGTCCATCCTAATCTATTGGACTTTCTTATTAACTTTTGTAACAGATTTCTTTTCTTTGCTAAATCAGGAATAAATTCTCCTGCATAATTTAAACAGCCAAGAAATTTTTGTATTTCTTCTTTTGTGTTTAATTTATCGGGAAATTCGATAATCTTTTTTGAAATATGTGATTGTAACTTAATTCCATTTTTTGAGATAATCATTCCCAAAAATTCTATTTCATTTCTATTTATTTCAGCCTTTTTCTGGCTAAGGATGATTCCATTTTGTAAACAAATTTCTGAAAATTCTTTTAGATGTTTTAAATGTTCTTGATATGTGTTAGAACATATTAATATATCATCAATATAGACTATTAGAAATTCTTTTTCAGAAAATATTTTATCCATTTTTCTTTGGAATATTTGTGGGGCATTTTTTAGTCCAAATGGCATTACCATCCACTCATAATGACCATTAGGTGTGCTAAAAGCTGTTAAAGGAATTGATTCTTCTTTTAACTTTATTTGCCAAAATCCACTTTTACAATCGAATTTTGAGAAATAATTTTTTCCTTTAGCAAGATTTATTAAATTGTTTTTATTTGGGATAAAATACCCATCAAAAACACAATGTTTATTTAATTCTTTATAATTAATAACCATTCTGGCTTTTCCTCGTTTTACTTCGGCATGATTTCTAACCATAAATGCCGGGCTACTGTGAGGACTTTTACTTAACCTTATGAGTTTTAGGTTAATTAATTCTTTGAGTTGTGACTTAAACTCATTTTTATCTTCTTCATTATAAAGCATAGGTCTTACTCTAATAATGACACTAGGATCCTTTAGAGTTAAAACTGCTTTTTCTTGATTCTTTTCCCATTTTTCTAATGGATTTTCACCATATGATTTTTGTAAATTCTCTTTTATCCATTCTAAGTTAAGACATTTACAGGAAATTTGTCTTAAACTTTCCAAATATTTTTCTTTATAAGTTCCATTTTCTTTTATAAGACAATAAGGATTTTGTTTTCTAGGGACTTTTATAAAATGTCCACATGGAGTTTTAAGACTTATCATATAAAGTGTTTGATGATAATCCTGGAATTGTTGTAAAAAATCATTCCCTAATAATAAATCAGTTTCTAATTTATCATAGGCAAATAATTTGTTTATTTTCACAATTTTTGATCCTAAGATTATTTCAACCTTTTCTTTTGATCTATTTAATTTTTCTTTTACTCCTGTAATTCCTATCATAGAAATATTATATTGGTTAATATCCCAATTATCTATTAAGAATGATTTAGCTAAACTAGCTTCTGATCCATTGTCAATTTGACAACATGTTGATAATTTTGTATCATATAGAGTTATCTCTATAAAAACTGATACCCTAAAAGAGATTTCTTTTGGCATTTTTATTTCTTTGGAATAAAGCAAGTTTCATTTTTATAACTTATTTCTATCCCATTCCTTCCAATGCTATAGTCATTGAGACTATTTAGGAACATATTTCCTAATAATATATTATTATCATTTTCATGATTGGTGATATAACAGGGAACTGTTATTCGTATATTATCTAACTGTATTGGTAAATCTACCATATTTATACAGCTATAGTTGTTACCTTCAAAGGTTTTGTAAATGTAAGGGGTACCTTCATAAATTGGTAATCCTTCCAATAAGGTTTCTTTAACATGATTTGCTGTTGCTCCTGTTTGTATCAAGATGTCTTGATTTTTCCATTCTAATCCATTAAAAATTCTTCCTGAAATCTTAGAAATGTTAGTGATTTCAATAGATTTTTTAACATAACGACTAGAATTGGTCTTTCTTATGGAATTTCGTCCATAATCTAAAGAAAGCCTAGGTTTACTAGAACTCTCTATTTCTCTTGTTTTTCCAAAATGAATTTCATATTCATCTGGAATGACTGCTTGTTGAATTTCTGCTTCAACTATCCTTGCAATGCCTGCACATTCTTGATCAATTTCGATCATTTCTTTATTTTTATATACACTTCCGTAATTGGAATTTGTAACTGTATATAAAGCTTGGTAATATATACTCATAATATGATTACCTGGTTTAAAAAGGTCTTTTCTTTTTACCTGAAAGTGTAAACTTAAAGCATCATTGAAATCTGCATCTTTCAAGGATATGCAGTATTTAGGATAATAGGTGAATAATAATTTAGTGTAAGCTAAATTTCCTTCAACTATTCCTAAATTTCCTTCTCTCGCATTTATGAATCTTTCATCTGAAAGGTTAATAACTATTGGACAATTAATTCCTTCTTTGAAGGTTGATTTTACTAAAATTTGGATTCCTCCAAGATGTACATAATTCATTTTCTTTCTTTTCTTTTCTGGAATTTTTCTCAGAATTTGATCTATCATAGGTTTTGTTAGTAAATTCAACTTATGTTTTCCTGTTGTTTGGGTAATTTCTATAACTTTTTCTACCTCTTGGTATTCATGATATGATATTTTGTTTCTTGAAAACATTCTCTGCATTCTATTAAATAGATTGTCTTCAGTTTTTAACCGAAGTTGTAATCCTTGGATTTTTCTTAGTAATTCATTATCAAAAGTTGCTTTTAAGGCATAACCTCTTTGATCTTCTTCAGTTTCAATTACTTGTACTGAAGTTTCAACTTCTTCTTGAATTTCTTTATTCATCACTGTCCTCAGAACTAGTGGAGTATTCTTCATATAATTCTTCATAGAAGTCATCACTTTTTATTGTAGATATTGATTCTAAATCAGAATCAATTTCTTCTCTATCAATTTTAGATATTCTAACATGTTTTTTATTACATTCGTAACTTTTATGTCCTTCTTCTCCACAATTGTAGCATTTACATTTATCTTTTGTGGGTTTGAAGTTATTTTTCCTTTTAAAATACCTCTTTCTAGGTATATAATTTTTCTTTGACATATTTTTTCTTTTTACAAGATTTTTCTTAAATTTTTTCCGTTTCTTGTAAGGTCTTTCATTACATCCCCATTGGGTTGCTGCATTAGTATCTAGACACATTATTCTAGTATTTATTCTTTTAGCTTTTTTCTGAATATTATGTTCCATGCATAGTTGTCCTAATCTATTTTGTAAAAAGAATATTCTTTGTCCAAGAGTATCTTTATTGGTATTTTCTTTTTCATATTCTTCTCTAAAATATTTTGCCCAAAAACCTGGTAATTTTTGGTAATATTTTTCCATATAGATTTTCATATCTTTACTACTATCAAATATTTGATAATAATATTCTTCAAATTCACAAGTATATTCTTGAATATGACTCATTTTACATATCTGTAATTTTTCTAATTGCTCTCTGGCTATTGTTCTTATTTTTTCTCGGTTTAATGAAGGACTTCCTTCTCCACCTAAGAACTCATTTCCAATATATTGTGTTAATTTTTCTATTCCTTCTTGTAAGGAATTTTTGAATCCTTCTATGGTGCTATTTTTAATAATTTCTCTAGCTTCATCAGATAATCCTGAATGCCAAAGATTTACTTTTCCAGTAAAAGTATTTATCATTACAGTATATTTTTCTTCATCAGAATAATTCATTTCTTTTCCTAATAAGAAGAAGAGGAATGTATTTTGAGCCCATAAATCTAATTCTTTTCCGGGTTCTCTTTTACAGTCTAGATTTAAAAATCTAGTTGATCCTACTTCTGTAGTAGACATTCTATTAGGCATGTATTTAGACCTATTTTTGTGATATTGTTGAACGAAATCTTTTGTTTGTTTTTCTTTGTTAACAAAATTTTTATCCTCTGGATGTTCATTTTTTATATTACTAGGACCTGCATCAAATTGTCCTTGAGGGCCTCCAGTATCCCCTTTATTCATAAAGACTTTTATATCTGAAATGTCCAGATGCATATACCAATTCATCTAATTCATTCATTTTCAATATTTTCTAGTTCACTAGATTCAGCAATTTCTTTTTGTTTTTTAGATTCTATATTTTCTTGAATTTTTTGTTGTTTTTCGAGAAATTCTTTTATTAGAATTTCGTCAAAACTACCTTTTTGGTATGAACTTTTTTGAGAAACTTTCTCTGTTAAAAGCTCATTTATATATTTTTGACCTATTCTTTGATCAATTTTTCTGGTTTTTTCTACCATATTTATTAATTTTCCTGGTAGATTTTCTTTAATAGATTTTATTTCTATTTCTAATAATTTTAGCCTAAGTGCTATTTGTTTATGACTTTCTACTAAGTCATTGAGTAAATCTATAGCTTCTTTTAAGCTCATTCTGAATAGTAATCAGATATATCTAAGATTCTTTCATATCCAAATAATATATAATCCATTGGAAATTCATTTCTGAATTCTTCATCATTTAACATAGTGACTAATTTTTGTATTATAATTTCTTTTATATCCTGTTCTAGGATTTCTATAGCTTTTAGTATTGTTACTAAGGTTTTTTCATCCATAAAACATAATGGAGGTATTATATTCATTTTTAATACTGTTTAGATCTCTGTTTTAACTGAGAAATAAACTTGGCTTCTAGTAT
>CM073603.1:9330594-9533094 GCA_037074985.1 Solanum bulbocastanum | reverse complement strand
CTTCCTATTTATTCCTAGGAAGACTTTTTCTACTATAAATAATGGTGGTCTTCATTTGGTTTGGGATATATAACACACAAGAAAAAATAAAGTGCATAAAAGTTAGTCAAAAAAGAGAGTTCTTATTAGTTGAAGGGAGGTGTTCTTTTTGTGGAGCTTTGGACTCAACTCTTGTCCAGAGTTATTGAGTTATATATTATGATTAGGCTGTTGTATCCTGGAGGGGACAAGTCAAGAAGAACTACTGCTGGATCGGTGAAAACATTTGCTGCAGTGAGCTTGAATCTCCTTAAAGAGAGCGAGATATCCGCGCCTCAGCCTGAAGAGATTTATTCTTCATTTTTATTTTCAATTGTAATCTTGTATTTTTTTGTTATCTTGTAAGTTTTTCACTAACACATTTCATTTAATTTTTTTTTTAACATCACCTTTCTCACATTCTGTCTAAGATCGGCCTAGCCTAGAATTTGTATGTCACTATCGATTTCAACTCAATTTCTTTCAGCATTCGGTCTACACATAATGAATGGAGCAGATCGTTACCGTTGGAGATTGTTTAAAAAGAATAAAAAAGGAGAGTCAAAAGTTAACGGTGTTAAACATTAAATTTGGTATATAAGGACAGAAATTATACATTTTATCTAATTGAAGATCAAATATGCTTAGTCTAATTACATAAGGACCATAATCATTACAAGTTAATAACACGGGGACTAAAACTACCGTTTCTCCAAATTATGGGACCATTTTAGTTTTGACCTTTAGTTTTAAACTCATACTCTTTAGTTGTAACTTTATTATTATGAATGTTGCAAATATTTGTGTAAATTCTATAACTATTTTGAGTAAAAAATCAACTGTTGATGAAAAAAAATACTTTAATTATGGACATCTCAATAGACTTCTTCAGATTAGATTTTTGTAGAAAAAAGAAAGAAATAAGTTACTACCACCACACACACAAAAAAATTGTTCTATAAATATATATTAAGCCCGTGCAGAATACAATTTTTTTGTAACTTAGTCATAAGATATGAGAGAGTTTTTATATCAAATAATAAAGTTGTATATAATGGATAACTTTACCCGCTGGCAAATTAATGTACGACTTACGCCAAAATTGAAAGAAACCAGCTTAAATGCGTGCATCCAATTAATAGAAAAATAACCCAATTTCATAGAGTGGTTTGAAATTTTTTAAAAAATAAAATAAAAATCACTGTGAAAGAGCAAGTTTTTGGACATTCAAAAGAGAAGATGATGAAAATAAAAGAAAAAGGGGAAATTACTCAGAATAACAAACATATAGCCGGCCTATATTAGGTATTATAATTATAGTTTAAGAAAATTGTAATTCGCAGTTACAGTTTTCCCAATTCTTGCTATTTGCATGATTCGTATAATTCGTTTGATTTGTACAAATCCAGAATTTGTATAATTCGGTTTCTAATTGTATAAATCAAAAATTTTATATATGCTTTAATTATTTGTATACGATTTATGAAAAATCATAATAAATTACCTTGTTTGTATATTGACAAGCAAATTATGCAAACGAAAATCTGAAAAATTCCTAAATGTCAAAAAAAAAAAAGAATTTGTATATACTTACTCTATTTGTATATTCACAGGTGAAATATACAAATGGACAGAAATATCCAAATTGCAACCTCCATAGCAAACAGAACTATAGCTATGGAGCGAAATTATCAAAACTATAGCTATAGATAGGGGCGGAGCCACCTTAGTATGAGGGCCCCTTCGGCGGAAAATTATATTATTTATACGTGGTTAAAATAATTTTTTATGTATATATAGTAGATGTCGAACCCTCTTCGACTGCTTCGTGTGTCTATTTCTACATATTTTGAACCCCTTTACTGAAAATTTTGGCTCCGCCTCTGACAATAGAACCTTATTATGTCTATTATATTTGCTATTTCTGAAATTTTGTCGAAAAAGAAAATAGGTCTAGTAAGTTTATTTTTAAAAAATATCAAATTGTGACAAAGTATAACGGGAAAAATAATTTGGATCGAAGAATATATTAAAATTATTTATCATATTATAGGAATATGTTTGACCCTTTTTTTAATCTAAAAATACCGTGGAAATGGAGAAACTATTTTTCTATATATATGCATACAATATGTTTTGTCTGATAGACATATTCATTGGTTAAACATGGAAGCTCTTTACTCCAATATCCATTACTGGCTTGTTGACCATCCAACAATCAGCCAATTCGAATGGAAACAAGGTCACACTTTTGGTTCTTCCATATCTTTTCTTACAATTTCGGTCTCTGTTTACTTATGTCTGACTCTCTTATCGCTTCGTTTTTCTACATTTATCCCTACCCTCACTACCACCACCATTCGCAGCATTACCGCGATCCACAGTCTCATTCTCTGTCTCCTCTCTCTACTCATGGTCATTGCCGGCATCCTTTCTGTCCAACACCAAATGCCACCTCATGATTGGAAATGGATCGTATGTTTCCCCGGTGCAAATCGTACTCTTCCACGTGGACCTGTGTTCTTTTGGATTTATATTTGCTATCTTTCAAAAATTGTTGAATTTATCGATACACTTTTAATCGTCCTCAGTAGTTCTAGATCACGAAGGTTATCGTTCCTCCATGTGTATCACCACACACTTGTGACCGTTCTTGGTTATATTGGGCTTCAGTATGCGCAATCGATGTTGGGTCTTGCTCTTATCGTGAATGCTTCGATTCATGTTATAATGTATGCTTATTATTTCCTATCTGCTATAGGAAAAAGGCCATGGTGGAAAAAAGTGGTGACAAATTGTCAAATATACCAATTTATGCTTGGGTTTATAATATCGGCTTTGATGTTGTATTATCACTTTACAACTGAGTTTGGATGCACCGGAGTTGGAGCATGGTGTTTTGGTATTGTTTTTAATGCATCACTATTGGTGCTCTTTCTTGATTTTCATTCCAAGAACTATACCAACAACATCAAGAAAGAGCTTTAATTTATGATTAATTTATACCACTTAAGTCACAGTCATGTCTTGCCTGTCTCCCCAATATAATGACCACTTTTATGTTTTTCCCGAATTTTATTAGTTCTAGGCTCAAGCGTCTGTTCATTCATCTTCATTTCAAACAAAGGCGTGCATCTCCTATGTATCCATTGCTTAACCCTCTTGCTCCTCTACTTTGTATTTTTAAAATTTTTTATTTTGATTTTCTACTTGATGTTAGATGCTCTTATTATTGAAGTTTCGGTTAAATTTGAATTAATCTTGTAGTTCCACATTTTGTTAGCTAGTTAATTATTCTCTTACTTTATCTCAATTTATGTCTTGACATATCATTTATGGGAGATAGACTTTAAGAGACTACAACCAGGTTGTTGGTCATCAACTTGCAACTCTTTAAGCTACTTTTGATATTTTGAATTATTGGCATTATTTTTATATGATTTAAAAAGTATTATAGATCACAATTTAAAATATTGGAAAGACATAAAAAAATTTGATCAACTTTTGAAATTTTTTCCATAATCAAGACATAGAGGGTAATATAGTTTATTTAAAATTTATATTAAAAAGTACTATAAATTATGATAAATAACAACTTAAAATATTTCAAAACCATATAAAATTTGTATGTCTCTCCAAATTTTAACTCCATCACATAATCACTACTCTGTATAAATGTGGACCCCTCTTCGTCAACGTGTCTGCTACTAACCGAGTGCATTTATATATTTTCTTCGTTATAATTTATTTCTGAAGTTTTTTGAATATTTAAAAATTATGCAAAATTCCTATATATCACAATTATTAACAGTTTACAATATCTAAATCTTAAAAGGCATAAAAAATTCGATTGACTCTTGAATTTTTTTCGATGCCACATATATTAGGATAGAAGAAGTAATATATATTATTTGCAAATGACCTAAAATATACTAGTATAAGTTACAACAATTAACAACTTGAAATATTTGAAAGATATATAAATTCCTCGTAAATTGGAACATAAGGAGCAATATATTTTATATGAATATTATATATAAATTATTATAAATCACACTATCTAATAACTTAAAATAATTTTTAAAAAAATATATAAAAATTTGGATAATTAATCTCTAAATTCCAACTCCGCGACATCGATTGATATCGAATATGATAACATGTATTGTGCCCGTATTGGCACCGTCTCCAATGTCTCACATAAATTGATAGGGTTACTGCCCAAAAGTGGTTGATTTAACAATTATTTCTATTAATGAGAGTTGGTGTACGAAACGGATGGGTGCTGCGAAATATTTACTAGCCATGGTATAGATAGAACCCACCAATTTTATATTACTTACATACCCTCATATTTCCATAATATTTCATTTTCATCCTATCTAATAACTCAGCAGCCAATTTTGCAATCATTTGTCCATGTCTTGATTAAGCCCTTTGCTTTTTAGCCTATTACAGAATTTTCTTTTATATCTAGTGTGAGCAAAAGTAGAATATATTACATTTGAAATAAACTGTTAGTCCAAGGTGTGTCAATTGAACACCTCACTGATGGTCAAATATGGAGCCACATACAACCATAAAATTCACTTACTCACTACAATATTTTAGGTCTTTCGCCACCCTGAAAAAAGTGTTGTCTAAACCATCAAAAAATGTAGCCTTTGCTCTAAGGGCACACTTTTCGACATTAGGCAACACTTTTCCTGGGTGGCCTAAGCAAGCATAACATTTGATCTAAAGCAACACTTTTCAAGTGTTGCTTTAAATGCTACGCATAAAAAGTGGTCTATAAGCTACAAAGGCTACGCTTTTTGCACTTCATATGATAACACTTTTCATGACCTCAAGCTACATTTTTCAAGTGTTTGCCTTTACTATCATAAGCCACACTTGCAAAGCGTTGCCACCTCCTCTAAAGCTACATTTGTTAAGTGTTGTGTTTTTTAATTTATATGCCACAATTTGAGATGAATAAGCCACACTTCAAAAGTGTGGCAATGTTATGTAGGCCATATATGTTATTGTAAAATATTTATATCCCAGAAGTTTACTTTTTTACATATTTCTGATTGTCACTTTATACATTACTATCTTGCTTAGTTGACTCTAAGCACAAAATTAGCTAATAAATAACTTACAAATAATAATGTGAATATAGAGATTTAAAATAAATATATAAAAAGCAAATTGTCTCATATTACAATTACTAAAATAAACAATATTGCAAGATGTGTACTTGTAATTAATTTCACAAAATCAAAAAAATTTTTAATCACAATTGTTCAAGAAGTCTTCATCATAGTCACATGGCTCTGCATATATTTTAGCTCCTAGCTTCGTTCATGCTCCAATTCCTTAGGACATTAATCCACATGTAAGATGTAAGACTCCAAATAATATTGTTAACTAGAAAAATTGTAACAAAAACCAAAGGAAAGGAAAAAAATTAACTTCTCAGAGATGGTTAAAGGAAAAAATTATATCAAAGCTCCATATGTAGTGAAATGACAAAATTCAATATCTTTGTGAATAAGCAGTGAATTCATAAGAATTTAAGCTTGATGGGTGCTCTAGACATATTTTTTATTTGATTTTGCCATAGAAGTAATATACAATTGAAATCCAAAAAAAATATATCCATAGTTGCATCTTATAATACAAACTAGCTAATGTGCAACATGCTTTATATAAATCCTTTCCACTAAGCCATTTATTTTTATGGATTATCAGTCTAAGTTCGACAGTTAGACCAAAGATACATATTTTTTCCTATACTATTTGCAGTCATCAAAAGAAAATCAATTTATAACTCAAATCAAGTGTATCAAAAAGAGAAACATACCAACATTTGATTGAATTTAAGCAAAAAGTAGTGAAAGAGAACGTTAAAAATTAAAGCAACATGGGCAAAAAAAAGGAAGTCAATAGTTCTTACTTGGATCAACTGCAAACCAAAGTGTCCTTTGAATAATAATCATCACCTTTACAAGTACATACGAATGGCTGACATTTCGGAGTTGTCCCTGAAATTCCAAGGCAGGAAAGGCAATTTCAACTCGGACTTACTATGATATAGAAATCGTACGTGATGGAAATGTCTTTCAAATTCAGCAAGGAGTCCCACATGTTCAGCCAACTTAAATGACAGAGAAAGAGCTTACTGCAAATCTTTTTTCAGGACTTTGTGGAAGAAAATGGAAAAAGTCAATTGGTTTTACATCAAGACTGGAGAATCTCATACCATCAACAACAGTTTCAGGAAGGCAGAATAAGTCATTCAGTGAATCCGAGAAAAATATATGAAGATTGACCCCATTAGAATAAGGTGTATCATGCTTCACAGTGTTGTCAAGTGTTGAAGGGTGATAAGGTCTATCAGGGGATTGCATTTCCGAGTGCGAGGAAGAACTTCCAGAATTCTTGCTCCACTTTTCAAACAATTAGCTTCTGCTACTGAACATTTCTTCTAAATCTTTTCTGAACTTCAACAGAGATTTTGCCTGAATAACCCATCTGAACCCACTCATATAAAAGAGTAGCAAAGTATTTTTAACTACAGCAGATTCCAACTTTATATTGTTCAACATCATTTTGTACTCGTCCTCAGATAAATGAGCAGAGAACCAAATAAACATGCACTTTACAAATCCAAGTGACAACATATGCAGGCCTGTGTACAATAACCAAAGATGCAATTCTTGACTGCAGGTCTCTCTAATGAACACAAACACCTAAAAGAAACCAGAGGAACAGAAGTCAATATAAATATCATATCGAAAGGCATGCCCTTTGCCTGCTATGTCTGAGCTTCATCATGTTGTGGTAAAATTACAGCTGGAAAGACAGCGTACCTCGGTTTCTAGAAACTGCAGCTTTTTTTTCATCCTCCCAACAAATAGTTCCACTTCCTGGCAAAGCATACCTACAAAAACCTTTATTTGTATCTCCTCATGCAGCTTATAGTATAGCAATCTCTGCAGTTCTTCAATTTGACTTCTTCCAATAAATTGTTCATGCAGCTTATAGTATAGCTATTATTGCTATAACATATATGCTTGATCTACTACATGTTGCTTAAATTAAAGTATATTAAGTGAATTATGAAAATCAAAAGCACATTTCTTGACACTTCAACTTTCATTGTGACCATTTCGATAAATCAACTTAATAGTCGAGGCCAAGTTAAGGTGTATTGGTGTAAATTCATGTATTATGCCAAAAACAAATATTACAACTATACAGAGAATAACAATACTGAAATGCACTGTTGTTATCGTAAATATGTGTCAAATGAATAGCCAACGACATTATGGCAGCCTCTTGCACATAAAAATTCAGCATTTAACCTTCATGCAAATGTCAAATATAATTTTTTAATGGAGTAAGAGTTGTTTTGTCACCAAAATATCAGTTCTTTCCCTGACCAAAACCAAGAGCATTAGTTCCATGCATTAGTTGAGAACTTTTAAGCACTCTGCTGTCACATATGTTCAAATCCATGTGATGATGAACTTATATTAAGAATCAGAACGGCAAGAATGGACTGGACTAAAGAGGAGACAAATCAACTGAATCACACATTGAAGAAAATAAACAAAACCTCACCTGAATTTGCAAGTAATTTAAGCCGAATGCATATCTCAATACCTAACTCCATCAAGAGCATGAGAATCAAGGCAGCAGCCAAGTGTGCGGACACATGAAGAATCTCAATTAGTAGTCTCTTTTTCCAAGACACCTTAGAAGGCACAAAGACTATTGCAATTGTTAAAAGTAATATAGCACCAGCTGCTGATACATATGAGCATCCCAACATATACATAAACAAACCCCACACTGTGCCGAAGAAGGTTCCCAAGCGACTCGAGAAGGTGTCATCCTTTAAAATGTGATCTCTGACACTAGAAGCAGATGGGAAATGATTAGTCATTCTTGCCCAGCAGCAATACATCTTAGGTTCATTAGAAAAGTGAAATACAATATACTGCTCACAAAGACATCAAATTAAAATAAATTGCCCAATGAAATCTGCAAATGTTAATAAGCATGTAAGCAGCTGAATAATATATCCGACCAGAAATTTGTTTTTTTGGTAGGTATCTGATTGAACACCTTCAAAAGGGGAATTTTAAACTCCTTACCCTGCTTGAATCTTCAAAAGTCGGGTAAGCAGCTTTGGTCTCGTATGATGTTCCATATATTTCTTTGAAATTCTTGAAGACATGTGTAGGGTGCAGAAAAGCACCTCCACAACCATTGACAAGTAAATGTTGGACATAAACATGCTTATTTGATGGAACATATGAATGCCGCATATAGTGATGCACATCTCCAGCAATCTGTAGTCTACACCATTCTTTCAAATGGTCGCGTATCAAGTAGGTAACATTCTTTCCAGTCACATGATCGAAGAACAATTCAAGAAGCCAGTTAGGCTCATGCGTCATAATGATCACAGAATCATTTTTCCCGACCTGAACAGAGCATCAATTAAGCAAGGCCTAAAACCTTCAGTAAACAAATCCTTTGCATATTTAAAAAAAAAAAATAATCAAATCTTCTCCTCTCTTTTCTCTTCATAAATAAAAAGAGAAATAAGGCATGAAAGAACCAATAAGGAGCTTAGGTAACATTTCAAAACTATATAAAAGCCTACACAAAGGAATGATATAGGCATTGAATCCCTTAATCAACTATGTCTACAATTCCCACACATCAGCTGTAAACCAACTCTACGAGCTTCAAAAAATGAGAGTCACTAATTGTGCTATAAGCTTGATAATCTTCGTTTCATATCGAAAATCAGTAGCTTGAAGAAAATGACGGGAGAAATACATGAATCTGGAACTAAGAAGCACTAACACTTTAGTCAAGGTCTTGATCACTGTTAAGATCTTTTAATTGACTGCTACCATTCACACAGTAGCAAAATAATTTTCAGGTCTGATCAACAAGAAAAAAACTTCACGGAATTATAATCCATAAGAAATGTATGCGTAACTCAGAACCAATATTGAAAAGCCTTCCTCCTGAGATGACAGATTACAAGCATTCCCACATTATTCTCATGGAAAAGTTGAAAATTTGGGGGGAGAGTGGGGCTAACTTCTTTTTCTTTATATTTGATTTATAAATAGTTCAAGTGAAACAAGGCAATTCGAGATCTTCTCATCATAAGAGAATATGAATAAGAGCAACTGATACACATCCCATGATTTTGAAGTCCGACTAGAGAAAAAGTATCTCAATTAAATCATTGTAAGGATAAAATGAACAGTCTAATAGCAGACTAATATATTTCAGAACACGAGAACATCAAATAGACATAAAACTTATGATAAATGCAAAACAAAACCTCTGTTATGGCACATTTGAGACAAATAAAACAAGATTAAACACCCAAAAATTTGAGAAAGTAGTGAATGACATGAAACAAATGTATTCAAGCCTCTGCGATTCTTCAGTATGCCATGTAAAGGAAAAATGAAGACACAGTTCGAAATCAACGTAGTAGCAATAGCACCCGCAAGCAATATTGTGAACAAGAGTGACTTTAACCTGATCTTGAATCCGCTCTGGTATAGATTCAGATTCCGCCAAACGATGCCAATTTTCTTCAAACCATCTCTCCAGTTTTTTCGGATGAAGGCGAAGAAGGATTAGGAAAATCACCACCTATCTCAAGCGAAGGAGCGACAACGAGTTTTGTAGGGTGACCATGGTGATTTTCTTTGGTGGAAATGAGAAGAAGAGTACAGAAGGGTTTAGGGTTCCATTTATGAGATGTGATTTGGGAAAAGTGACAATGAGCTCTTTGGATTATATTTATTAGTAGTAAACGTTTTTTTTAAAAGATAAATTTCGTTTTAAATTTAAAAGAAGTTTTTTGTTTTTTGAAAAATTAGAAACTGGAGGAATAATTAAATATGTTGGAGGGAAAATAATACTTTAGTAAAAAATTTAGGTAACTACAAGACTACAAGACCACACTTGTTAAGTGTTGTTTAAGATTTACATAAATAGCACACTTTAAAAGTGTAGTCGTATGTGTAAATAGGTGTTGCCAATTATATTATTGTATGACAATGCTTAAAAAAAATGTAGCCTATACCACTATAGTGCATGCTTTAGAAGTGTTGTTGATATTATTGTGGCCAAAATCAAAAAACTATGGCTATGTTTCCAAAGTGCACCCCAAAATGTTTTAGGCAACACTTTATAAATATTGTCCAGATTCAGTGTGGCCTAGGCTTAAAATGTTGTAGTGACTGATTGATCGCAAGTGGAAGGGGGCCACTATATATCCAGAATATCAAAAAATTGAAGGTATGATTTACGATCACAAATGATTTTGACGGACCACGAATGATTCACAATGAGCTAAGAAGTTGATCCACAATGTTGTCTATAGACAATATGTCAACTCCACAATCCACAATGTTGAATATAAGAGAAGCTGAAGATGAACAGGTTGAACAACGTGCTACAATTAACGTATACAATTGTTAACTGTTAAGAGAGTTAAAATCACACTAGGATTGGGTCGTTGAAGTTGACTAGGATAACTTATAATTGTAGTAGTGGTCAACCTCTACTCTTGTAAATTGTATATTTGTATTGTAGTAGGACACTAAGTGTAGCAAACGTAGGACTCTATAATTCACTCTATAAAAGGAGCATGCACTCGACAATTTTATTTATCAATATATTAATTCTTTACGTGAGAATTCTACATGGTATCAGAGCTCATAAGATCTTCCGCTCGCTAAGTATTGAATCTAAAGTAACCACACGTTCAAACTGCAAAGGCCCCCTCTACTAAAACTCTATCCACCTTTTTGCTTCATCACCTCATTGTCTCGTGTTCCATTAAACTTAAGCTAACAAACTATCTCATATGGAGGATACAAATGATGTAGTTGATTTTGGTGATGAGACTAACTTATCTCATTGCAGAGAATGAATCAACTAGAAGTAGTTGTTCCATTGAAAAGACTGTTGAGAAAGTTGTAATTATTGAGAAGAATGGAGAAGATAGTGGCAACATTGACGACTTGGAGGACAAAGATGTATTGCTAAGGAGTTAGATCTCAAGAACCTTGATAGAGGAAAGCATGTACCTAATTATGAGTTGTTCAACTGTCAAGGAGATGTGGAAATGCTTGAAAGAATTTTATCTTCAAGCAATAAAAGTTAATGAGTTTCAACTCAAACAACAACTACAAAGTGCTAATCTAGGAACCAGAAAGATAGATGAATACATTAAGGAATTTAAAGGTATATGTGATGGTCTTGCAACCATTCACAAATTTGTGAATGAAAATAACAAAGTAATCAATTTTGCTAGAGGTTTAGGTCTCAAGTACAAGACTTTTAGGACTTTCATTTTAGGGAAGACACCATATCGCACCCATAATCAATTTGCTAATGCTCTCACATGTTTTAATATAAGGGAGGATAGAGAAGAGGTGCCACAACAGAGCCATAACATGACATTCTTTGCTCAAAGAGGTAGGGTAAGAGGAAACTACTCGCAGGAAAGAGGAAACAACAACTTCAACTCTCGAGGAAGAGGCTTCAAGTCTGCTGGACAAGGAACAAAGTTCCCAAAACAATGGATATGGAACAGGTTGTCAAAATAATCAAAGTTTCCAAAATGGAAACAAGGAAAGGAACAATACTGAGTCATGTCAAATTTGTGGTAGAAATAACCATACTATTACGTGTTTTTTTTTTATAAATGGAGCTATTCTTATCAATCTGCAGATGAACTACCATAAACATTGGTTGTTGTCAATCTATAGAATACATCTGCTACTGGTGACACTTTGTTTATGGACTCAGGAGCAAAAAGTTATATGACACATAACTCAGATATTCTATCTGAACTTAAACACTACAATGGACCAGATAAAATCATCGTTGGGAATGAATCACAACTAAACATAACACATGTTGGGAATACAACTAAATCAGGCCTAAAATTACAAGAAGTCCTTAGATTACAAAGAATCTACACTCAGTTAGTAAACTTACTAAGAATAATTTGTACACTCTTGAATTTAATGAAACTAACTTTGTTGTAAAGTATAATTGAATACAAGGCCAAGGGATCTAAGAGGAGTGGACTCAATGTTTTGGAAGATAACAATCTCTATGCTCTGACTGCTGCACACAATTGGAACACATTAGACAACATGTGACATACTAGATTAGGACGTCCTAGTTTGAAGTCATTAGAAGTTTTGAGTAATAATAGTTACATCAATGTTAGTAGTTGAAAAAGGGGCCTATTGTTTGTTCTAGTTGCCAATTAGGCAAAAGTTGTAAACTTCTATTGGCTTGAGAAATAAAATTGAGAAGGAACCTTTATTGAAAATCTATTGTGATCTGGGGTCCTACTCCTGTTGAATCCTCTCAACATATAAGATATTATGTAGTGTTTGTAGATGATCACACAAGGTATACTTGACTTTATCCACTGAAAAAGAAGTCTTGAATTATTTGAAGTATTTGTAAAAAATTTTAAAAAATGGAAAAACAATTTTCTAAAGAGATTAAGATATTCCAATATGATAGAGGTGGTGAGTTCATCAAAACAACTTCATTAAACATTTGGAAGATTGTGGTATTGTCAGGAATATTTCATGTCCTAACACACTTGAACAAAATGAAGTTTCAGAAAGAAAATATATGGATATTGTTGAGACTGATTAACTCTCTTGCTTTATTCTAACCTTCCTTTGTTTCTATGGATTGAGGTATTTCTCACTGCAATTTTTCTCATTTATAGACAACCCTACGCATTCTTAAAGATGGTGACTCCATTTGTTAAGTTATATGGTGAGAAATCAGATTACAATAACCTAGAGATGTTTGGTTGTAGATTTTCTCCTTATATAAAGGGTAGTAACAAGTTCATTCCAAAGACCCACCCTTGTGTGTTCATAGAGTACAACCGCTTATACAAAGGTTACATATGTTATCATTCATTAACAAGAAGAATGTATGTGTCCAGACATGTTGTCTTTGATGAAAATACATTACCTTTTATGCCTCTAAGTCAAGCTCAGACTAACACTAATGTCTCACTTCATCATGCTACATTTGTTGATTTTTTCTCCAAATTGTAGGCACATAATGATCCTAATTCTGGGGAATTACAAGTTGCTGGTACATAAGCTACTGGTGATAATGTACTAAAAAATCCAACAGCCCGCATACCTCTTGATAATGATAGTGATATTGATCCCTTAAATGCAGTATTAGATGATGGTCATGAGGAATAGGTTGAAAGTGCAGGTCCAGACAATGGTGATGAGACTCATGTTGCAGATTCAGGATCAACTAATGGTAGTGAGGAACATGTCGCACGTGAAGGTCCAAATAATGGTGGTCCATCAAATCCCACCTTCTTTGTGACTATCCTACAAGGAATACACTTAAAAGTTGATCTCTCAAAATGAAATCTGACAGAGAACCAACAATCTAAAGATACTACACTACAATTAGTTGTCTCAGTTGATACACCTCATGCATCACAAGGGCATCACATGATCACTAGACACAAGGAAAAGTAACATCACCTGTCACTTGTTTCTAACAACAAAGAAGAAATTTTGAGGAACCAAAAACTACCAAGGAAGCACTAAAGTAACCTCATTGGCTTGCAGATATGCAGAAGAAAATCAATGTTTTACATAACAACAAAATGGATGCTAACGACCAAGTTAAAGGTTAATGGAATAATAGACAGATACAAAGTCAGGCTTGTTGTCAGGGGTTTGTCATAACTTGAAGGAATAGATTTTGAAGAAACTCTTCGCCCTATGGTTAAGTCCACAACTATTAGGGTGGTTCTATCCGCTCGAAGTGGGAGGTATACATGGTTTAACTAGATGTTAAAAATGCATTCCTCCATGGTTTCTTGTAAGAGGAGGCACACATGAGTCAACCTCCTAGATTCGTTGATCCTAGGTATCCTCATCATGTGTGTCTACCGAAAAAGGCATTGTATGTTCTTAAATAGGCACTAAGATCTTGATTTGATAGGTTTAACATGCATCTCCTACATCTTGGTTTCGTTTGTAGTAAGGCAAATCCCTCTTTTTTCATTTTTCAAACTCACAAAAGTACCATATTCCTCTTGTTATATGTAGATGGAATTATTGTAATAGGAAGTAATCTATCACATGTCTCAGATTTGGTTCTACAACTTAAAAAGGAATTTTCTATGAAAGATCTTAGTCCATTACGCATTGTTTTGGGAGTAGAGGTCAAGTATTTTATAAGAGGAATTCACTTGAGTCATAGTAAGTATGCTTATGAGTTACTAGACAAGACATATATGACATTGGCAAAGGCTGTAACTACTCTTTTTGCTCAAAAACATGATTTACATAAAGCTTTGAAAAGTCTTATCAATGCCTCTTTATACAAAATGATAGTAGGAGTGTCCAATATTTGACACTCACAAGATCTAACATCACTCATACAGTGAATCTACCAATTCAGTTTATGCAATATCCTAAAATTGAACATCTTTACGGAGTCAAAAAAATTCTAAGCACATCAAAGATACTCTACACTCTGGACTCAAAATTATTTCAAAATAACCTTGTAGGTTGTATGAATATTTAGATGCTAATTAGGGAGGCTACACCACCAATAGGAAATCAACTACAGACTATAGCATATACGTAGGTGCCAATTGTATTTCTTGGACTTTCAAGAAGCATACCACAGTAGCTAGGTCAAGTGTTGAAGCTGACTATAGAGCACTAGACTCCATTATAGCAGAGATGACATGGATGACATATCTACTTCATTATCTTGAAGTGTATCCAAGTCATTACCTAAATTGTATTGTGATAACTTGAGTGTTTTGTACATGACAGTCAATCTAGTTATGCATGCTAGAACCAAACATGTTGAAATGAACTATCATTTTGTTCGAGAAAAGGTGGCCAGATGTCAACTTCTTACTCAGTTTGTGAGGTCCAAGGATCAGCTAGCTCATATCAAAGCATTGACAAAGAAAGTCTTTGTTGGATTTCAAAGCAAGCTAGGAGTAAATATTCCTCCACTCGCTACCTTGAGGGGAAATTTTGAAGATAAAGTAAGTTGAAGATATGGAACACGTTGAGCAACATGGTACAATCAATGTGTACAATTGTTAAATGTTACAGACAGTTAGAGTCAAGCTAGGATGGGGCTACTGCATTAGCTGAAGTCGACTAGGCGACCATGTCTTATGTTAGCTGAAGTCAACCAGGATAAGTTATAATTGTAGTAGTAGTAGTTAACCTCTACTCTTGTATATTGTGTATTTGTATTGTAGTAGGACTCTAAGTGTAGGAATCCTAGGACTATATAATTCAATCCTATATATGGAGCATGTACTTGACAACTTTAATCATCAATGTAATCCTTGACTTATCTCACTATTTACGCCAAAGTTCTATACACAAGTCAAAGAAGAAGGAAGTTCATTTCGTCGATCATATACAATCGTCATATGTGAATCGCATGTCAAATTTGTGATTTGTACTTAGTTAATTGTAATGATACCTTCCGATTTTATGGGTAAGCCAATGAAAAAATAATTGGGTAAGAAAACATTGAGTAGTGACTTAAAAATTTTAGATGAGGCTAATTATAGACAAAATCTAAGCAAGGTAGGTTTTAGGGAAATTCGAGAAAGGACTGGATAAAATTTCTAAGCTTGGATTGGTTCTTCAATTATATAATACATCAAGGAGTTTGTAAGGCTTTTCGGAAGTGAATTCAAGTAAGTACAACTTTTGTTATCGAACTTGACATGAAATGGTTAGGTTAGAACGTCAAACTTTGAAAGGGTGTTGCGAAATGAATTTTTTAGAAGAATTCCAATTTTCTGTTAGGTGCAAGTCGCATGGCTAGTGGTGGGATCCCACTATAGCGGGTTGGGGGCCGCTATAGCGGGGTAAGTTACAAATTTATGCAAAAAGTCTCAAAACTGATCATTGTTCTGCAAACTCATTTTTGGGAAGAAAAAAGGGCAACCTTAGGATCTTTCTTCAGTTTTCCATCAAATTCTTCAGAAAAATAAGTTAACTACTCCTCCTAACTTAGTAATTCAATTCTTGGACCTTAGAATCAACGGTAGATATCTTAGGGAAGAGATTTGACTTGAATTAATGATGGGAAACCTTGATTTGGGTGGGATGATCATAGGAATGACCTGAGATTTAGGATTTGAGTATAACTCGAGTATTTTTAGGCCATTGTTCATTGATTGCGTTATTTTGTTATTGTTTTAGACCAAGAACAATCTGAAATTTGTAACAAAGGAAAAACTCAAATTCTATAGAGTTTTCAAGGCTTGATTTGAGATAGGTGATGGTTGTTTATTTTTCAAGTTATGTAATGTGTGCATGTTAACTAATTATGTAGTATTATTTGTACAACATATTGGAAAAAATATAAAGGGATAAATGTAAAATGACATCAAGTTGTCAATCTCATGTAATGAACTTGTTTAATTTTCTTGTGGTATGCAAATGTGTTTGATTCATTATATATGCGACTTTGTGTGATATATGTGATTGATGGTTAACTCGGGTACCATACCTGGTACAAAATATTTTATTAATTGACTTGGGTACCATGTTGGTACATGTTGCTATTAGTTAGCTGGGGTACCATGCCTGATATAGAATATTATATTAGTTGGATCGGATACCACACTAGTACAAGCTTTCTAACTGTTGGCTTGGGAACCATGTGTGTTGATTATTCTCTTGTATGTTTGTTCCTTGAGTGAATTGAGATTGCTTGTAATCATGTGGAAATTCTTCATGTACATGAGTAAGTCAGGATTGGTGATTGAGAGTCTTGTGGAATTGCTGACTTGGTTGGTGTATGTGTTGTATTACTATTAATATATTTTAGTTATATGTTTGCATCTATATCTTTAGAGCTGACCAATGATTCTTCCAATACATTGTGGTTGTGTACTGATACTTCAATTGTTCTTTCTATAATGAGTACATGACATATTTAGGCAGCTATTACGAGCCCTGAAGTGTGAGACACACAATATGTGAATCCAAGGGTAAACTACTTCTTTCGGGTTGTCATGGATTCCTCTTATCTTCTTAGTCCATCTCTTTTGACTTATGTTTTCTTCTATTTTGGGGTTGCATCCCCTTATTCTAGACGATTAGAATTTTGGTACACGACTTTCAGTTTCTAGGGTGTTATTTTCACAAATGTTTTATGATAACATATTTTGTTTATGGGAACTTAATCTTTATTTGTTTTAAACTGTTATTTTAGACGTTTGTTTAATTACAGATTGGTTGGTAATTGATTCTCTCACTAGAGGGTTAGTGTGAGTGTCACTCACGGTGGATTGGGATCGTGAAAAGAAATTTATGGTGTACTGACAGGGAACAATAGTAGGTCATTTATGGAGAGCTGAAATATATCTAGGAATTGTATGTCATTTTTACGATCCATAAATGGTGCCAACATGGTACTTCTGTTAGATTTTAATTTAGAATTGGTGGATTAATATAAAAACTTTTTGTAGGATTTTTGTAGATATCTTTTACAGATTTTGTTCGAACAAGTTAGACCATTGAAAATTCTCTTTTCTAGTCATTTTCAAGTTTTGTAATCGTTTCTTCATCATTATTGTAAGCAATTATGACTTTTTTTTTTTTGGTAAACAACTGTAAAAGATTAACATTACCTCCAAAACCCAATACAAATAAAGAGCACCTATTCCTGAATGCAGAAATTAGGCCTCCTACAAAGCAAGAAACTAATTACAAAGTAAATGCTGAACAAAATTCCTACAGTTATGTGTTTTCTTTGAACTATTCAGTAAATGTAATCTTGCCATAATCTCCTTTTTTATTTGTGTTACTGCCTCCTTTGTATGTACAATTCTGCCTTTGAACTTTTTCCAATTTCTGGCTTGCCAGAGATGATAGAATATCGCTCCACAAATAGCTGCAGTAGTTTCCTTCTTAAGTTTCGTCAAATGCTTCGTCTTTATTCTTTCCAATGCCTGTTTGATCCCATTATTTTCCAACTCTATTCCTGTCCAATGTTTCATCTGTCCCCATACAACTTTCACCCACACACATTTTTCAAATAAGTGCTCATTTGACTCCTTAACCTTCTCATCGCAGAGGCAGCAGTCAGTGTCATCCAACTTAATATGCAGTTTCAGTTTCCTCTCCTGCGTGAGTAATCTACCTTGGACAGCCAACCATGTTATGAAATAACGTTTAGGTAGTGCCATAGAGGTCCACACTGGCTCAGCAGTTTTCATACGAGGTTGTTGGCCAATTATTGCTAAATAGCTCTTGATGATGGAATAGTCCCCATTTTGTGTGAGTATATATCTTCCTTGGCTATACCAATTTTGCATTTGGACCTTGATTGCATTTAGCTTCCTCCAATACCAGCTATTGTCCGCAGGTGCTCTATGACTCCATATAGATGCTCCATCTTTCATATAAATTTCATGTACCCATTTCACCCATAAGGACTCCTTTTTCTCTATTATTTGCCAAAGTAACTTCCCCACTGATGCAATATTCCAATTGCTGCTGCTCTTGATGTTTAAACCCCCTTGTCTCTTTGGATAACATACTTTATCCCAAGAAACTAGAGCTACCTTCCTCTTTCCATCAGTTTTACCCCACATATAGGCCCTACAAATCTTATCTACTTCTTTGAGTATGCTTTGAGGTAGTATAAACACTGCGCCCCAGAAGCTGTGAATGGAAAACAAAACTGCAATTATCACTTGTAATCTCCCAGCATAAGACAGTTGTTGCGCATAAGTCACTGTAATTCTGTGAGTGATCTTATCAATCAGGGAGCAGCAATCAATCTTATTCCATTTCTTTGGCGATAATGGGAGTCCAAGATATTTAATAGGGAATTCACCACTCGAAAAACCAGTTCTTGCCAGGATTTGGTTTCTTGTTTCCTCATCCACCCCAGCCATGTACACATTTGATTTTCTCATGTTAGCCTCCAATCCAGTGGCAACACTAAAGTGTGCTAAAGCCTCCATAACCCTGTTCAATGAAGCCACATTTGCTTTGCAAAATATCATCAGGTCATCAGCAAATATTAGGTGTGTGAGTTTTAGCTCCTTGCACATTGGATGGAATCTAAAATCCGGCAACAAACTCTTGGCTTTAAGTGTTCTTGATAGGTACTCCATTTCTAGAACAAACAGCAAAGGAGAAGCAGGATCTCCTTGTCTAAGGCCTATCTTCCCTGCAAAGAATCCATGGCTCCCTCCATTTACTTTTACTGAAAACATTGTAGTGGTCACACAAACCATTATCCACTTAATGAACTCTTCAGGAAACCCAAATCCCATGAGTACTTCCTCTAGAAACTCCCAACTTACCATGTCATAAGCTTTCTTTAGATCTATCTTCATAAGACACCTAGGTAAGGCATTCTTCCTATTGTAGTGTCTTAAAAGATCATGACAAACCAGGACATTATGAATCATTGATCTCCCCCGCACAAACGCTGACTGGTTTTTTTGTTACTAACTGACTTATTGCTTCCTTCAATCTGCTGCAAATTAATTTTGATATGCACTTATATATGACATTGCAACAAGATATTGGTCTAAATTGACTGGCAAATTCAGGTACCTCTACCTTTGGAATGAGTGCAATACTTGTTGAATTGATCTGTCTTAGTAACTTGCTGTTTTGGAAGAAATCTAGCACTACTGTTATAACATCTTGTCCCACAATGGACCAAGCGGCTTTCCACTACCAAATTCATCTGGTCCAGGACTCTTATTACTATCAATCTGAAACATAGCATTCTTCACATCTGATGGTTCAAATTTATGCACTAAATCACCCTGTTGTTTCTCTGTCAGTACCACCCCAGGACTCATCAATGCTCCTATTGCTGACACTCTATGCATAGTCTTCCTACCTAGGATCTCCTCATAATACTCCACAATTACATTTGCAACATCTGCAGGGTCATATTGTCATTCTCCTGCTGCATTTTTCAATTGAGTTGTAGCATGTTTTAACTTTCTGTGCTTTACAACTGAGTAAAATACCTAGTATTATCATCACCCAACCTTGTCCATGTTGCTTTACTCCTTTGTTGTAAAAAAACTTCAGCCAGGTAAGAGAAGGTTCTGAATTTCTGATATATCTGGATTTCAACACGTTGGTATGAATAGATAAACTCTTTTTAAAAAAGAATCAAATCGGGCACTAGCCCATTTATTATAAAAAGAAAAATAAACAATTCCTACACTAGCCCAAAAGTGACCCGAGTCCAAACAGAAAAAGGAAACAAAAATAAAGATGTAGAAATATGCAAACAAAATCTAAGGTCTAGAATGAATCAGTCGGTCTCCATCTTATCAGCTCGCCAAAAAATTCACTGCCCTTCAATGGTCTCATTCTCATCTACGAGTTTTTCATCTTCCTGAGCATAAGTGACTTTCATGTAGACATTTAAAATCTGACAAATGTCATCGATTCAATTGATCAGAAACCACATGAGCAATACTCGCGACAATATTAATATCACCACCCATACTCGTCCTTCATGTACAGAATGAGTTCCAGAGGAACTAATATCATTGTATACAATTTCAGAAGAACATGTATAAAATGAACTGTATCTCAAAAGCTAAAATGTAATATCAGATAAGACAGTTCCATAGATCAGAGAAGAAGCTCAAACTTTCAATACAGTCGAAACCCTTATTCAATTGTACTTTAATATACTTACAGCTCACTCTGTATCCTTGTATTTCTTCCTATTTTTGTTGTTATATCATATCAATTGCGTTCATTTTACCATAATTTTCTTTACTACTTTACCATAATTTTCTTTACTACAACAATCTGTGTTGCATTTGAAACTTCCCAAAGATGGGTAGTTCCAAACCATCACCATACTTCAATTTAAAGGAGCATATCTTTCAAGGAACTTTACAATAATAGCCAGGATTTAGGGATATCTGACAACCATGGATACCTGATTTTAGCAAATGGGAATTACTGCTTATTAATGCTACAATCATAGCATGTTTTGACATGTTCCCATCATATCTAATGATATTTCTTCTTCTCCAAATTTTCTAAATGATAAAAAGCAGAAACTGCCTTAAATAAAGGTCTCAACTTATTACCACACACTACATCCCACTATAAGTCAGTTACTTGTTTGAGTTGTATTAATGAACCTGTAATCTAGCAACATCCGCAAAGAGCTTCCAAAGACTAGCAGTAGTAGAGGTATGAATGAATAGATGATCAAGTGTTTCAACCATCTTATCATCACAACAACAACATTCAACCTCATTAGTGAATTTCATCCTAACTAGGACTTCTCCAATAGGGTTCCTTCTATGCCACTTCCTCCACATAAGAAAATAAACTTAAAAATGGATCCTTTTCTCCCAAATTTGCATTAGATTCCTATGTTTCTCTTGTCTTTGTCTAATCATCTCCCAAGCACTTCCTACTAAAATTTTTCCATTTCTAGCAGGCATCCACCAAGCTTTATCCTTTTTATCTGATTTCTTCCCTTTGCCCAAAGCCTGAAGAATCTGACCATTAACTTCTTCATTGAAGTACTCCTACAGCAAGTTAGAATTCCATCCATTTTCATCTACTAATTAATGTACCTCCTCCACATTCCCATGAGCATGATTGAGAGGCATGTGGAATTGCAAAGCACCTAGACGAGTCCAATTATCAAATCAAACACTTGCATGTCCTGCTTTTGGTTCCCACTATATTGCTTGATAAAAAGAGTCCCTAGATTGTAATATTAGCTTCCAGATTTGAGAACCCCCTTTCTATTCAACCATTTGAGGTCTATATCTCTTACAATACTAATTCAACATAAAGTGAGAAAAGGCTCAAAATAGTCCCTCATCTTTGGGTTAAGACTCAAAAGTCATCTTTGAGTTTTCATATGGAGCACTAATAATCCCTCATGTATGCAATATTGGTGCACTTTTGGTCCTCCCCTAAATTTTTGCCTATTTTTTAACATTAATTTTGTCCACAATTTTATGTAAGGAATGTCTAAACGTCTTTTTATATATTTAGTCGAAATAATAACTCTATGTGAGAGAAGGTGAGAAGAAGAATACCTTGTTCTGCTCAGTGGAAATATTACTACAACTAAGCTAAGAACATCTTAACATATGACGTTGTAAATTTGTACTATTGCACGTGAAATCGTCGTGATGAACCTTTCGACTTTACCTGCAATACGATTTCTACTAAACAAAACAAGGGGAAGAACTTTTGGAGGAGGACCAAAAATGCACCAATATTGCAAACATAAGGGACTATTAATGCTCAATGTGAAAACTCAAGGATGACATTTAGTCTTAACCCCAAGATGAGAGACTATTTTGGGCCTTTTCTCGAGTATTGTTGGTCCTTAAAATTCCACCACAACTTAGCCAAAAAAGCATTTGAAATATCAAATAAAGATCTGAAATCAAGGCCTCCCTCTTCTTTAGGTAAATAAATAGCATCCCATGTAATCCAGTGTTTAACTTTGCCCTCTTCCTTGAAGTTCTACAAAAACTTTGCAAACATCCTATGTATGTCATGAATGACACAATTTGGAGGACTAACAGATGATAGTAAGCATATGAGAATATTTTGTAGTACATTCTTAATCAGAACAACCTTTCCTCCAAATGATAGTAGCTTCCCTTTCCAGACTTGAAGCTTGTTCTTGATTTTCCTAATTAACTCCGTAAAATGTATTTTCTTTAGCATGACCGATTTGACACCCTAAATACATCAATGGAAACTTTCCTCTCAGAAACTAGTCACATTTCCCACTTCCTGAACAACAAAGTGAACAACCTTATTAAACATGTAAAAGGAACTCTTTCCTTTATTGAGATTGTGAATCCAATATGAGTGTTGTGTTCATGTATAAGGTTTTCGAATTAATGCATGATTTTGGATTTTCGATATCTCATTATTTTTTATTCTTAATTATTGGTTGGTGGTTGCATCAACCTAAGTCAATTGAGTAGTTTACTAGGAAAAGTGAACTCAAATTTGAAAGAAATAATTTACGAAAACTTAGGACGCTAATCCTCATTTAATAGTCATTTATGAATAAGTGGAATTCACTTGACGTAAGTTTATCTATCTTAATAGTAACTCTTGTGCATTTGAGAAAATCAATAAGAGCTGTGTTATTAAATTATTGGAAAACATTAAGTAATAGTTTAGAGTGCATATCTAAACCAACTAATTACGGTATTTACATGAAAATCTAGGACATTGTATTTCATAGATTGAGGCACAACTTGGTTCTTCAATCCTATTGATTTACAACTTCATCAAAAAAACAGTATTCAGTAAGTTAAATAAATATTTTCTTTCTACTTCCTTCCCTATCTTGAGTGTGAAGTTTTATATTAAATATATTCATCTAATTGCAAGCATTATGTCATAAATGAAATAGAAATTATGATCACCAATCAAATATTCATCTAATTTGGTAGTTTTATTCACACTTATTCTTGTGGGAGTAGACCCCAATGTTTACTATATTTGACTATACATTGTTGCATCATTTTATATGGGTAATTTTGAGCATATCACTCTATCTCGTCAATGAAAATCCTAAACAGACACAAAATAACACCTACTACAATCAATTAAGTAATCAAAATATTGTGTTAGAACCAACACAAAAAAGCTAACTATTACAACTCAAAAACTATATGAATAATTTCTTTCATGATAATAACTTCTTTTCAAGACTCATTGTGTGATACTCTTCTCTCTCTAACCTCTGTCTCTTAGTGTGAGATCAAACTTGCAAGCATTATGTCATGTTGTTTATATAAGTGTAAACAACTGCCTTGTAGTTTTCCAATCCAAACAAATGGTTCAAGACTTTTTAAGAATTCGATCATAGTTTGAATTTTTTGTGCGTTAAAGACTTTTTTCTACTGTTTCCAAGCTAATTTCATGTGCATAATGTATAATAACTTTTCTTGTAATTTCTGTCCCTTATCAAGTTGAATTTTTCTGTATTGCAATACTCAAAGAATTCCTGATGCATAAGTGAAACAACTTCGTTCTTAATAATAGTCTCCGGTACACGAACAAGTTCTCTGATGAATTTCTTTGATAGCATTGCTATCTTCTTCGCTTTTTCTTAGAGATTTATGAAGACTTGATTCTCAAAACTTCAATTATTTATTTTTCAGTCTTCACGTTGATTATCTTTTGTACACAATTTGTCACCTCATCAAAATACTACATGATTTTGAATATAGATTCTGAAATCATGGCGCTTCCAACATTTATTTATTTGAATTGTTATCATGGATTCAATTCTAGCAGCTTCAGGGGATACGAGAACAGTAATGGGTGAGCAACAACTAGACTATACCAGGCCTATTTTGCAAGCACGTGTAGATTTCAGATAGCAAATCATGTATTAAACAAATATTACTGAACAAGTAAAAAGAATAAAAGAGTGATGCAAAACATTGAATAATTATGTGCAAGCTTCTCCTTTTTATTCATGAAAGTGTAACTATTACAAATATTAGTATAATATGATTCCATATAACTTTCCAAGTCTCCCTTGGCCTTAATCGGCAAGGAAAAAAGAGTTGGCACTTTCACTAACAAGACGAGCATGACATGTGACCAATCAACCATAGTGCTCAGAGGCATCGACGCCCATGAATGAAGAGACCATCATCAGAAGATATCTTATACAGCAGAGCCAGTGTTTCAGGCTTACAGGATATAACACCACACACGACTAGATGTATATAACATCTCTAGGACATGAGGACAAAATGTGAGATCAGTGGTCGAACCAAAATTATCAACAAAACTTTGTATGGCAATCAAAAAGTCCACTACATACATGCCTACTTCAATGTGCGTTTATCAGCTTCATACATTTTCATATGACAGGTATGACTGCCATCAATCAATGGCAATAATGAGAAATCCAACAGATACATACATGAGCACCACAGGATACAAGGCAAGAGCTTTCCTCCTAGGGTTTACGGCTGTACTCATGAAGGGGTATGCTGCCCAAGAACTCCAAGCTAGTGCAACACAAACCACAACAACCTTCAATATCACATTGTCCTTTAGCATGCAAATAAAGGCGCCAACATCAAGTGGGAATAGACAGTAACCCAGAAGACTGAGGCTTTGAAAGAAGATTATGTGACCACCCTGCAGGTCAAACTCATTAATTTCATCTGAAGTAAGAGAAACATCATTTACATTAATTCTGTGACTCCAACTACTTTAGTACAGTGAAATGGAATCTGCATATACACTCATTAGTGTCGGTATAATGGTATTCCTTTAGTGACAGGAGCCGATAGAATGCATTCCTGGGTATATATGCACCAATGAGCTTCCCTTTCCCTACATGTTCAATATCTGACATCTCTTGGCCAGGGGCGGAGGCAGCATATATTTAGGGGGTTCGGCGAAAAATATTGCGGAAAATATTATTATTTGTATATGGTTAAAATTATTTTTTAGGTATGTATAATAGATGTCGAACCCCCTTCCACTAGTTCGTGTGTTTACTTCTCAGATTTGAACCCCCTTATTATAATTTTTGGCTCCGTCACTGCTCTTGGCATCGTTAGTATATGTCTGGTAATTGCTTAAAGATGTTTAAGCATATACCCATATGGGGTGTTTTCTTTTTCTTTTGTTATTCATGTTTTGACCTTATTTTTTGTATAGGCATGGGTTGAGAAAGTTTCATTACCAGTAACAAGACATTCAATGTCAGGATGACAGCACCGGCAGCCAGCAGAGCAAATGCAACAGCAAAAACCTCGGACTAGAAGAAAATTTGAAGAAAAATAAATCTGGTAGTCAGTAATCCATCACTAAATCACTCAAACCACAGGCAATTAAATATCAATTAATCAATCACCAGTTTAATTATATATAAACAGTCCAAGCTATTTTGGTTAGGCTATATATAACCACAGGCAACTAAACAAAGTATAAAAGAAAAGAGTAAAATAAGGGTGCATGTGGACTTCGTTACAGTAACAAGACAGTATGCCATATTTCAGCAAGATCCAGCCCGACCTATTCAACAGTCCAAAATCTGATCTAGATTTATTCATTCCATCAAATTGTCTGAAAATAACTTAACTGTCTAGACAAACAACATTTCCACTTGACATTTGATAAACTCTTGATGGCTTGTTAATGGATCCACAGAGGCATTGTTCTCAAACTAGAAAGGTAACTTCTCACACCATGTTGAATAAGAGATAACTAGTAACAGCATAAAAGCAAAAATTTAAAATAATAAAAAAATGCAAAAACAACTGCAAAAGGTTCATTTAGACATGAATAAGAACTGTCCACAGTGAGATGCATGAAAACGAAGTGATCCTCTTTTTTGGGATAAGGTTTGCACCAAGTAGGAGCATTGGGGTGTGCAATGCAAAAGGCAGAACTGAGTGATCTTGAGTTTAGGACTCACAGATCACATTTATACCAATACCCAGTTTAACGTGCAGGTTTCACTTTGGCTGACAGGGCGTCTATTCAGAATCTTTCCAGTAAATGAAACAGAAGAGTTTGAGGTTCTTTAACATGCTTCTTTATTCACGTTTTCCCCAAGTATAGCAAAATATGCACTGATGTCTTGCTGGTTGATTAGCTAAGTCTCACTGTAAGTCTTAGTTTTGAGTTTGACCAACCACTTTTGGGAAGTCTACAAAGCAGCCATGATACCGTCTTCCATCATATATACAAGCTTGAATAGTTTTACATAGAAGAGGACTATTATGTATTGACACTAGAATTAGACATTTATTGTTTGCACCTTTGTTAGAGTTCTGTTTATACTTCATTCTCTCCCATTGCATCTTCTCTTTTTCTACCACTTCTGCTTCTCCTTCTTAAGACCAGTAAATTCTTAACTATTATATATCTAATTCTCTTTTTTTATTATTCAAGCAAGCTATACAAAGTCAGATCAGTACTTGTAACTTCCTCTTTGTGATCATCGGCTATTTACTCCAAGTTAATTAATCTCCCACCATGAGATAAGATGGTGAAGCTGCATTAGAGTGGTAGAAGGGTTTGTGACAACATCAATATACACTTTGAGCACGAGGCACTTAAATTTCAACCTCAACAGCTTAAAATGAAGAGGTAAAGCAAAAACGCAGGAAGGCCTTCACAGGACAGCCAAGAAATTGCTAGAATATTTTAAGCTAAGCAAAGCAAGAAAAGATCTCGCAAGCACAACGCAAGAAAAGCAAGTATAAATGATCTTGTCCTCATCCTCGTTAAATAACCAGTACACACTAAATAGGATTAATAGTTGCAATGGAGAAACCAAAATGCATAGATAAAATGCACTTACGTCCCTCTATTTTTGCTTCCTCCAGCTGAAAACATGACCTTCTTCAGTAACCACTAGTCATCCTAACATATTACAGATTGGAATCTTCACCAGCTTAATAGTCTGGAAGTCTCTCACAGTCAACATATATATCTCAAGAATCAAGACATTGGAGATACTGAATGGGCTGCTATAGTTGTTTCTCCGTAATCTTGCCCTTGTTACCGCATAAAGGAAATCAAAGGTAACTAGTTCTTTACCAAGGAAAGTAACTATGCACTTGTCAACCATCCAATAATCAGAATCAGGTAAAATGGTGATGCTCAGACCTTTGAAACAACAAATTGAGGTATACACAATCCCTCCATTGAAATTTATGTGGCATAGTTTGACTGGGCATGAGTTTAAGAAAGAAAGGAAGATCTGTGAACTTACAAGTTATCATCTGGCCTGCAGTCTGCACTAGTTCTCCTACCCACTCCCTTTTATCCCACATTATCAAAATCCCTCCTCTACTACTCCAGGCCTCCAAATGTACTTCTCCGATCCATTAGCCCACAATTCCCTCATCAAATTGCTTTACCCCTCCTATCTTTGTTTCTAAAAGAACATAAATGTTTGCCCCCACCAGTGAATTAATTGTTTTACTAGTCTCCTCTTGTTTGCCCCATTCAAACCCCTCACGTCCCATGACACAGTTTTAATCTTCATTAATCTCTAATTGGTGGTCTTCTCCCCTTTCATAGCTCACTCCTAGGTTCCCCATCTTTATAATTGACCTCAAAGATTAAATTCCTAACCTCTTTTGGGATCAAAAGGTTGTTATATTTGTTTGACTTTGACATCTCTCTTCTTTGATCTAGCCTCTCAAAGAGGGCCTCTGCATCTTTTTCTAAACCATTAAAAATGGCTCCAAATTCCTTGCTTAATTTAATTGTATTTTGCTGCACCCAGGATGTTGCATCAGATTCCACCTCATTATTACGCTCACTTGGGTCATATTGGATAGTGTAGGCTCTTCAATCAGAATCAGCTGCATTGGTGTCCCTTCCCTTGTTTTTCACATTATCCCATTTGCATCAATGAACTCAGTTTCCAAGATCACAGCTATAGGAATTATGATCACATCTGCTTCATGGTTCGTGTCGATCCTCTACATGTGATCCTTGACCCTTTCTCTTACGAACATCCCCCCTGCTTCATCTTCATAGTTAAAACCTGTCGCAGTTTGCAGCTCTTCTACAATGCCCACATGAGCATTTATGCTTTCAGTGAAAGGCTCAGCTGTAGGCTTTTTCATTAAGCCTTTCTATCTTTCTCATTAAAATGAGAGAAAGGCCCACTTTCATTTAAACGAAGAGAAGGCCCAACATACGGAGTGGGGTAAAATTGATCCACTGCCCTACTCCTTTTGAATTGTCGCATCCAGCCATGTGCCCATCATCTTTGTCCATTGTGTAAAAACCTCAGTCCTATCCATTATCCAACAGATCTTTCCTAGCTATCCCTTTTCCCTTCCTAGGTGTTTTCCCTTTCTCCACAGTTGACTGACACAAGCTGTTAGCTCCTTTTCCGTGAAAAGTTGTCCCCTCTTGGTTGTTCAACAACCCAACTTTTTTCAAATTTTGTCGGCGCTTCTACCCATACTGGTAAAGTGAATCTCCATTCCCCATCCCCAAGTGCAACCGACGTTGGAACATTTTTCAGTGACCCATTACTTTAATTCAAGCCCATCTCAAGTGATTCTTGAGCTCCGTCTCCAACCATCCGCCATATTTTTCCCCAATCTCCTTTATAAGCAGCGACCCATTACTTTAATTCAAGCCCATCTCAAGTGATTCTTGAGCTCCGTCTCCAATCATCCGCCATATTTTCGCCCAATCTCCTTTATAACCCCTGTTGGACCATAGTTGAAGTGGCAGACCTAGAACCCTAATCCAATACCAATTGAAATTGGTACTAATTGAGTATGCTCTAGCTATTGATGACCACCAATCCAGCTTGAGACTGCTTCCCTGGTTTTCTCCAAGATTCTTTCATGACGTGCTCTGCATCCTTAACACTTTGAAATTCAAATAGGAATGGAATCTCGTGCATGTCAAACACTTGGGAGGTTATGTATTCCAAGACAAGCCTAATGTGCCCATTTTCTGACATCATTTTGTGAAGGGATTTCATCGCACTCAGTGAAACTGACCACTAAGCATCTTCTTAAAGGGAATTCTGAACCTGAGACAGCTCTGTCCCCCCATGGAAGCCTTCATAATCTCCCCATTATCACCATCATGGATCCATGTATTTATTTAATGCTTCTTTAAAGATTCTTTCATCACTTAACAATCTGACATTCCTTGTCCTTTTGGTATTTAAGGCCCCCTGTCTGGATTTATCTCTATTAACGAAGCAGGCAAACTTTGAAACCAAAGTCAACTAGCCCTCATTAAATTTGTTCTCTGGCACAATAGTAACTGACCTAGAATCCCCTTTGACAGCAATGACAAAAATAAAGCGACCAGGTTTATTGAACTTCAGGCATAGAAGAGGCTCGTAGCCTTATCTCTGCTTCTCCATGTCTTGTACACGCCACCTCTAATATCTAATGCTTGTCTGAGCCTTTGCGACACCCAGTGCAGTGCATCAAGACTTAAAGACATTATACTAATGCACACTCTGAAACTCTCCACCCATTCATACCATCTCTCATTCATATACCTTAGACTCAATAATGTCAAACGACTTTCCCACAAATCGAAATAAATAAAATTATCCATGACCAATAAAAAACTTAAAAGAGGGAAAAGGAGACTAAGAATAGATCTCGGCGATCGAATACCTCCGGAGAAGGTATCCAGAAGTTCGAAAAGGACCTTAGGTAACTACTTCGTTAACCAAGCCTGAGAGCATATTAGTACCTATTATTTTTTTTTTTTCTAAACAGGAATCCTGGTGTTTTGAAGATACTAGTAGTTCCTTACAAAAACGTAAGATGAATTGTATTCTTAACTTTTGTTATTGGTGTAAATTAGAGTATATAGATGATTTTGTTACTGTTATAGACATCATAAGGTCATTATTAAGATGATAAACAGCTTAGATTTGTCTCTTGTTTATACTTTTGGTTTGGATCCACTGATGTAAACATTCATTTTGGTTGCGAACATTTTTGTGTTTATGATTTATTTATAGTTTGTTACCTTGTCATAAAAATAAAGGAAATAGCCAAAGAGAATATATACTCTAGGCATGTTGGACTTCTGTCACAAACTAAATATAACTATTTGCACCCATCCAACTCTGTGTTGTTTTATAGTCATTTTTAAACCAAGCCAACTATACTCTAGCAAGTCTATAGGACATGTCCACAAGAAGACATCAACTTATAAGGGGAAGGAGTAGGACCGCCAACATGATTACAATGTGAACTGAAATAAAAATAAACAGCTTATTAGCAAAAAGTTGAAAACTTAGGCAATTCCAAGAGTTCTCTTTTGGGCTGGATCTAGATGAGGAGCCAAAAAAGAAATCAATTAGTTAAGATTTATGGGGAAATGGAGAGACAATTTAGAAGTAAGCACATTAAAGAAGTGGAGATAGAAGAAAAGAGAACCTGGAGTCCTGGACCAAGAAAGGATATGCAAGAAACTACAAATAAAGTTGTTGGTTTTTTTGCAAAAAAAGACAACTATCCCTCAAATCCCAGACTAGTTGGGCTGGCTGAATGAATCTGCTTATGTCAATTCCAATTCATTCAGGCTCATTACATTCCAATACTATACAACAAGAAAGGGAAGAAAAATATAGCTCATGGTTGCCGGTAGCTAAAAGAAAGTCCTCCTTTTCTATTGAACAAGGGAAGGGCAGCATAGCCATGTCATATCATGGTATCAAAGCAAAACTCATTGATCCATGTCGATGCGCTTCTCAATGTTGGAGTCCTGTGTTATGTTATACACGCTTCAGTTGTCCAGTCCTCATTATTCGGGGTAGTGTTAACTATTAAGTCCTATATTGATTGAGGGAATAGGTTGTGATCTCCTTATATGGTCATAGACAATCATCCCTCATAAGCTAGCTTTTGGTTTGGATTAGGCTGAAGATCCATTGCTTCACATGGTATTAGAGCTAGACTCATCCTCATTCTTGGTTTACCCAATATTGGGCCATCATGTTATGTTTTCCATGCCATAGATGTCCAATCTTAGGCTGGCAAGGGAGTGTTACTAGTCACCTATGGATTAAGAAAATGGGTTGTTATCACTTGTATGGGACAGTCCTTTCCCTCATGAGCTAACTTTTTGGGTTGTGTTAGATCCAAAGTCCATTTCATACACAATGTATACACAAGATTATATCAGAAAAGAAGAGGAACCACAAATTTCTTGTTTTTCCTAAGAAGAATTTATGTACCTGATATTGAAACAAACACCATAACCCTTTGGTTTGGCTTGGTGGTATGAAAGTTATCTTTTTGACCTATGTCAAGTTCTGATCGAGTTGGTTTGCCAATACATAAAAATCTAGTTCGTCCATTTGTTCCTCTGGCAGTTGTAATTTCAAAAGCATTACCTTTTTATTCAGCTATAGCTTGATCTACTTTGAGTGTACTGTACTGGTATCCCCTTGTGCCAGAGTTAATTAGACTAAACACACATTATACATCAAAACTACAAAACATGCACAATCACAAAAAGAAATGCTTCTAAAATATTTTCAGAATTCAGTACCTTCTAGGACAATACAAAAGTAAATTAGACTCAACCGGGAGTTTGAACAATAAAATGGTAATGCTTAAGACAATGTAGTGGGAGTTACCTTCTTAACAGAAGCAGACCATGACAAAGTGAGACCAAGGAAAACAATGAAGAAGAAAGGTCCCCATAGATCCCAATCACGAAGCGCTTTGCCAGGATCTTCTCTATAAGGATTAGGGAAAACCACCAGCTTCAAATTACTAACAATTCTGGACAGATCTCTTTTGACGGTATCCCAAACGGGTTCGGTAAGGGTATTGGGCGGGCATCCGAATCCGGTAGCAGCTATATTCGACTGTCCCGATGAAGGTAGGGATGGTGGAGATGGAATGGAAGGGACAGGTGTCGGTTTATAATTGGTGGTTGTAGTAGATGTAGGGGGAGGTGGTGGGCGAAGATTAGAAGGCATGAAGGGAGAAGATGAAACAGGTATGGCAGCACGAGGAGGAGAAGGAGGGCGTGCTGGAAGGACAGTAGAAGGATTGGAATAGATGAGGTTTTCGATTTCATCAATGTCGGATTGGGATGAGGAGTGAAGAGGTATAGTATCTCCGTGTGACATTTTTTCCGGTAGCTCTCAGATTTGCAGAGATGACGGGAGATGGGGGACAAGGCGGGGTTGGGTGGTGTAACTGGTGTTGCCCTGTTGAGGTGGAAATGCTGGGAAATGCCGAGTCGTACTATAAGAAAAGTTTGCACTTGTTGGAAAAAGAAAAAGAAAATTGGAACAAAAGGACAAATATACCCAACTTTCAAAAATGGTATGTCAATACCTCCGTCATATTTTTCGTCCATTAGTGCCCTCGCTCTTCAATAACTAGTGCACATTTGTCCCTCCCACTGATAGAAGTCTCATTTGGTACACGCGGTGTAATCCTACGGCTCAACCCGATTTGACCAATTATTTATCCCAAATTTCAAATACTTGCCCTTTATCCGTATAACCCACCCGACCCACAAATAAACTATCTGAAAAGCCTAAAGAAAAAGCCCCTTTACCCATTAATCAAGCATAAAGTACTCACTCACAAACAAAAACCCTAGTGCATTAGACGTAAACTACTCGCTCGTCTTCGTCGATTCTTGATGGATTCACTCTGATCCGATCATAGGTACTCACACTTTCACTTTGTTCATCTCCTAGATCTTGTTTTGTGCTCGATTTTTGCTTGTATTGTCATTCGTAGTGTGTAAGAAAGATGTTGTTGAGTTTCGATTTTCACTTGTATCTTTACTTTTTGTCTAGAATCTGCTTTTTATAGTGATTTGTAGGGGTTTGTTCATGTTTATCTTAAAATAATGAGTTGTGGTTGTTCTTTCGTTTTCTAGGGTTTTACTTTAGTAACGTTTTATGCGGATTTGTGAGGGGTTTGTGCACCTTTATGTTAAAGAAGTGTTTTTTTTGTGTGTGTTTTAGATATATTGCTTGTGTAGTGTCATTTTTTTGTAATTTATGATTTTTTTTTATCTTCTACTTTTGTCCGTTGTCTTCATCCCTGTCTTTATTCCATTTCTTTATGTCTTTATTGCCTTTCTTTATGACTATTTATTCTGTACAGTTAGGTAGGTCTATAATAACTAGACAAGTATAATTGATAGTTGATATTAATTACATTATGTATAGTTAGGTAGGACCACTTGTTTAATCTTAATTTACCTTGCTTAATTGTTAATTAGTATTGTCTAATTATCTCACATCTGTTAATTCGTATTGAGTAATTAGCTCAAACACTTAACAGACTTAAATCTTCCTTGTTTGACTTTTACTTTTTTATTTTTTTTTCTCCTTTATACCTAATGTGAGTACTAACTAATGTAATGTGACTTATACTTACTAATTTAACTAATGTAATGTGACTTACTAACTTAACTAATGTAATGTGGCTTACTAACTTACTAATGTGAGTACTTACCAACTAACCTTATACTAATGTTAGTACTTACCTTGTTTGTTAACTGTTACTTTTGATTTTTATCCTTTATTCCTAATGTGACTATTAACTAATGTAATGTGACTTATACTTACTAATTTAACTAATGTAATGTGACTTACTAACTTATTAATGTGAGTGCTTGCTAACTAACCTTATACTAATGTGAGTACTTACCTTGTCTGTTTGACTGTCACTTCTAATTTTTTTTCTTCTTTATTCCTAATGTGACTACTAACTAATGTAATGTGACTTATCCTAATGTGAGTACTTACTACTTACTAATGTAACTTTTTATTGTTTCTCCTCTATTCCTAATGTGACTACTTATTAATGTAATGTGACTTATACTTACTAATGTGAGTACCTACTACTTACTAATATAACTTTTTTAGTTTTTTCTCCTTTATTCCTAATGTGACTACTGACTAATGTAATGTGACTTGTTAAATTCTTTAAGACTTATTTATGTTTACTAATGTGACTGACTGAGTTACTTAAGCTTATTAATGTAATGTAATGTAATATGATTGAGTTAAGACTTAAATAATTTCTAAGTCTGACTTATGTGACTTAATAACTAACTAACTTACTTATTTCCTAAAGTAACTTACTTATATGACTTACTAACTATGTGATTGACTTATGTTATTTACTAGCTAACTGACTTATGTGACTTAATAACTAAGTAACTTGCTTATTTCCTAATGTAACTTACTTATATGACTTTCTAACTATGTGACTGACTTACGCTTACTAATGTTACTTATGCTTACTAATGTGACTGATTGTGTTAATTGTTAACTTCTTTAAGACTTAAATAATTCCTAAGTCTGACTTATGTGACTTAACAACTAAATTATATGACTTACTAATGTGACTGACTTATGTTATTTACAAAATGTTTGTAGGTCATTAATATGGTTGAAGTTATCATATACTTTCATCATGGTAGTGAGTGGATTATCAGTCCAGAACCATATTATGATAAACGATGAGTTCATTATTGGAGAGGATATAATCCTAATCTTATATCTTTTTTGACTTAGTCAATGGATACACAAATAAGTTAGATTTTGTTAGTGTGCAACAACTTATTATACTTTCTCCATCTGGACAATATTTTGAATAGTAGGTGATGAAAGAGTTAGGATCTTATCATCTTTTATCTCTACTGATTATATAAATCCATTCATTTGTTTGCTACTGATGACTGTGAATTATCTGTTGATGTAACTGATATTGTCATGCACGATGGATCATTTTTACTTTTATCAATTGTTAATGAATGCAGAGACTATAGTGAAGTTAAAGTGACAATAATAATGAAATGGTGTTTAGTTGTTCAGATTATGATATAGGTGAATTGAAAATTTTAGTTACTAAAAAAAAAGGAATATAACTGATAGCTTGCGAGCTATAAGGAGATTGTTAGGGTATGGCCTTCAAGGACATAGCTGAAGCAAAACAATCCTGTAAACTTTATGTTATGGCTAAGAAGGTAGAACTAGTTGTGGTGAAGAGTGATAAAACAATATTGAGATATAAATGTGGTGCTGAATGTTGTCCATTTTTACTTCTGATTTCTGAGAATCTGACCACTCCTGGTGTTAGTGTCAAAACACGAGTAGATCATATAGAGTGTGGAACAACATATGACAACTCTTTAGTGGATTACTCAACAATAGCTCTATATTTTAAGGAGAAATTGCAAAGTGACCCTAAGTAAAAGGTCAAAGAAATGAAGGTTGGTTTACATAGAGTACTTGAGCTAAATGTAAGTGAAGCAAAGTGCAAGAGATCCAAAAAGGAGATACTAGAGACTCTGGATGATAGCTGTGTACACTCTTACAATAAATTAAAGGATTATGCTACTGAATTGTGTAATCCAGGGTCTGACATTGTGATAGATTTGTCTAAAGAATAATTATTTAATGGTAAGAGAAAATTTCTTAGGATGTATATATGCTTCAAGGCAATGAAGTTGGGTTTTAAGTATGGGTTAAGACCATTTATTGGGTTAGATGGTACATTTCTTAAAGGAAAAGCTTAGGAACAAGTATTGGTTGTTGTTGGTCAAGACAATAATAACTCTTTCTATCCTCTAGCTTGGGTTGTGGTAGATAAAGAGACTAAAAGGACTTGGATATGGTTCATGCAATATTTGCAGCATTCACTTGAACTTCAGAATGGTTAAGAATTTACATTTATATCATATATGCAGAAGGTAATATTATACTACTAAGTTGCAATTTATTTACCTTTGTTTAATACTATTCCTTTATTAACATAGTTATTTTTATTTGATACGTAGGGGCAGCTTGATGCAGTAAGGACATTTTTACCTAAAGCACATCAAAGATATTGTGCAAGACATATTGAGGTAAATTAGTGCAAAAGATTGGGTAAATATAACCTGAATAACTTTTTATGGTGGGCTGCATAGTCCTCATTTTCAGAGGAGTTTGAGGACCAACTTCAAGAGATCAAGGAAGTAGATGAAGAGATTGGACAAGATTTAATAAACATGTATCCTCTCAAAACATGGTGCAGAGCCTATTTAGATACAGTGTGTAAAAATTAGGTAGTGGATAATAACTTTACAGAGTCCTTCAATGCTTGGATACTTGAAGCAAGAAACAAGCCAGTTATTGAAATGTTGGAAGACATTAGGGTCAAAATAATGGTGAGGTTGGCATTAAAAGAGGTTATTGTGAGGAAGTAGAAAGATGATGGGCTTAGTCCCAAAAGTGAGTTGTTTTTTTTATTAAGTATTTAAAGATATCCAAAGTTTTTAAGGTGAGTGAAAATGGGGATAATGACTATGAGCTCACTGGAGGTGCAAATAGACACATTGCAACTTAAAGGAGAAAAATGCACATGCAAAATATAGGATCTCACTGGAATTCCATGTCCACATGCAATTAAGGTCATGGAGCATAAGAAAATGATATCCAAGAATGAAATTGATTGGTATTACAGTAAGGAGGCAGCCTTGGCAATTTACAAACACAAGTTACAAAAAGGGGAGAACCATTCTGAAAATGTGATCCTTTGCATGACTTTGAACCATCAAAATTGGTCAAGCTGGCAAACCTAAGCTTATGAAGGAAAGAGAAAAGAATGAAACAGTTAAGAGGTAAGGAATATGGAAACAAACAAGAAAAGGGAAAGTGATGACATATGGTACTTGTGGAGAACAAAATCATAATTCAAGAGGATGTCAAAAGATAATTTTTATTCAATCTTAATTACAACAAACCACTATCCAATCCTATTATTTAATTATTTATCTTCTATTATAAATAAATAATGCAAAGCAGGGGAAGCAACCTACTAAGAAGTAGGGGAAACAAGCTGCTAAGCAAGGAAAATAAACTAATAGGGAAAAAAATGAGGCAGCCTGGGAGAGGTTTAATTGATGAAGAAGAAGCTTTTAGGAAAGAGACATATCCTACAAGAACCAAATGGAAGTAGAGGAATAGGCTTCGAAGGTGACAAATCTAGTGTTAGTGAACCTAAAAATCTTTCCATAACACCAACAAGCTTAACGTGGAATAGAAAGGATGCAATTACTACAAACCAACTACATGCACATATGATACAAAAGTTGAGGCCAAGAAGGGATGATAGTGTGTTGGTACTACTGTTTTGTATATGTTGGTGCCTTTAATAATGGTAAGCTAAACTTATGTTTTTTCTATGTTTTGTATAGGCCGGTGCCTTAAATGATGTTTTTGCTATGTTTTGGTAGTCTATGTTTTGGTATTTCTATATTGTGTAGACTGGTGCCTTATTTGTTGTTTTGCTAGACTAACTAGTAGTCTGTTTTGGTACTACTGTTTGTATAGGCTAAGTGTATCAACTAAACTAAGTGAAGTATGACAAGTTTAATAGTCCATGTTTTGTAAGTGATATTTGTTATTATATGATCAGCGTTTAAATGTTACGTATGGTGTCTTTGTGCAAGTTCAATAGTGTTATTTTTTTGCCTTTGTGCAAGTTTAATAGTGTCTTTGTTTAGCCTTTAATTTGTGCAAGTTTAATAGTGACTTTGTTTAGCCTTTTGTGCAAGTCATTAATAGTGACTAGTAGCCTAATATGATATTTACATTAACTTGTGAACCTATTAATGCTAATACAAACAATAACATTCTCTAATACAGTAGAGTTAATTGACAAATACCGATTCAAAAGATGGTTGAAAATAACTAACACTTGAAAATGACATTGAAGAACACACATCCTTATGCTTACACAATATCCAAATCACAAATATACACTAACATAATTCAAAATATAAGATTATCTAAAACAAATGAACACTTAAAATAACTAACACTTGAAATTACATTCAAAACACACATTCCTTATGCTTAAGGAACATCTAAATCACAAAGGGGAAAAGGATAAATATACACTAACACAATTCAAAACATAAGATTCTCTAATACAAAGGAAGACTTGAAAATAACTAACACATGATAATTACATTCAAGAACATATCTTCCTTATGCTACACAACATCTAATGAACAAATAGTAAATCACTTGAAAATTGCAACCACAAATACCACAAACACAGTAAGTTACAATATACACAACATCTTCTCGACACTTTTGCTTTCATATTTCTTGATTTGTTCACCACAAAGTAGTTTAAACTCTCTAAATTCAACATTTTTTCTTTAAATTGTCTCTTTCAATCTTAACTGCATTCAATGACTCTCTCAAATTCTCCATTTTCAACATAGCAACATCCAATTTAGACTTCAATAAATTTATTTCAATGAAAGAATTTCTTGGAGAACTAACTTCCCACCCTCCAAATCCACAATTTTCAATCTAATGAGAAAATAGAGAAGAACTCATAATCAAACAAAACAGAAACATAAATTATACAAATTTAGATTTAGTGAAAAACGTACCTTAGGTTTTAAACATCTATAAAATCTTCTTCCAGGGTTCAATGGAGTCCTTGAAGTGAAACAACGAGTCATTGCACCATAAAACAAGTCATCATCATGGAGTTACTAATTGAATCACAACTACTTTCAGACATGGTTTTAGGTCTGATTTGAGGGAGACGAGGAATCGATGAAGTGTTTTATTTAAAAATAAACTTAGACTGATTTTAAGAGCCGCCACTTAATTTTTCACTGATTTTTCCAAATAGATTAAGACAGAAATCTAATGATATTCAAAGGGGTTCGGGGTTCTTATTAACATTTCGGGAAGGGTTGGTTTGAAAGTACCCGAAATGCCCGCTAATACATGATTATCCGGTAATTAACTATTTGGCTAAACAATTTTAAAATAAAAGCATACGTGACTAAGTTACGAAAATAAAAAGTTTGAAACTTGAAATTATTTTTAAGGGAAATGGAAGTATTATAAGGGGCATTTACTTAAGTGAAATACAATAAATATTCTAAAGGTCAATTTAAAAATAAGTTTGTTTAATTTAAACTCAAAATGGCTTTCTTTTGGGGAGTTGCATTTTTTAAAACCTTAAGATTAACATCAATTAATAACAAGTGAACATATATAAAACAATAAAATAAAGAGAGAGACTTAGGCCCAAGTCTGATTTTTCTGTCCGCCTCGACCAGTACTTGGGCCTAATTTCATTTTGGGCATTTCCCCCGCTTTGTACCTGTCCTAAAACTAGTAAATAATACCAAAATAAATAGGTCTTTGACCCAATTATAATACAACACAAGACTAAAATTTAGGGAGGGGTTTTGACCCATTTTTGCCACCATATACAACATATACACTTATTGTATATCACTCTATGTTCTTGAATACCAACTCATTTTCTGACTCTCGGATTTTGTAATTTCAATTTTTAGCCCTATACACTGCCTCTGATTTGACTTGAATAAAATTGAGGCCTAATCGAAAATGACTTGATGTTTGGGCCTCTATGGGCCAACTGAAAATGCAAACGGGGAAGAATCAATCCTAAGTGGTTGTCTTGGAATTTCACATAAAGCAAGAAAAAAAAATAGTATATAATAATAATAAGCCTACTAAATCAACTTAATCACAATGAGGATAATCCATTAGGAAACCCAAACTCATATACAACCAGTGATTTCTTTAGGACACATATGCTTCGAATGAGGAAAACAAATATATACTAAGCAAAAAAAAAGTATTTATTAACCCTTCAGAGAATCACGATTACAAATGAAGAAGCCAAGAAAGTAACAACACATTGATGCGGCTATACAAAGAGCCCAAACTTATTCTAATAGAAAGCAAATTTGAAGCTACAAAATTCTTAATGAACCATATTTGAATATCCCTTAATATAACTAATGAAAGAGATTGCACCAAGATGAAAGCACTAATCCTATTCTCTAGCAAGAAATGACACTACTTAACAAATTACACATAAAGAAGAAAGACCCACAGTAATACAAATGGGCAGTGAACAAAACTTCCACATTTCTCAAGAATTAAACAAGCTATCGGAATACTAATATCATACATAAATGGACAAACATAATAGAGGAATTAAAAGCTATGAGGGGATTAGACAAACACACAAGTGACTTCATATTATGGTAAGTAAGAAATAATAGGCTTGCTAAACATAAAGATCAACATATGGCTAGACTATACACTATTCAAACTATAGCTTAGAAATAAAACTTTTAATTATGAAGTCCAAGACCAAACAGTGATAATGAGACGCTTCACATGATGAATAACTCCTATAGAAATAGCCAAACCATTGGTCATTTGATTCGATTAAATTATGAGAGAATACCTTTGAACTAGAGAACCAAATGACCATGCGACTTACTCTAAAGCAACATCAAAAATCATGAACCATCATACTATCGAGATGGACTTATTAATAGGAAATGAGTGACAACAAAATAACACAAAGGCTACCGGAAACCAACAACAGGCAAAAGAGTAACTTAAACTTAAGCATCAGCCTACTCATAGCACCATGTTCATGAGAAGATCCCAATTTAACATCATCTTGAAACCCACGAATTCATCTAAATAAGCAGAAAATACAACACATCGCAATATTTGAGCTATAATAATGGCCTAACAAACTATTCCAGATAATAACAAAGCAACACACATGATTCGAAAAGAAGGAATGAGAGATGAGGTGAGAGTGTTACAGAGGGCGAAAGATACCTCTTTATGAGCAGCGACTAGAACAAACAAGCTAGCAACAGTGAGCTTCCAACACTGAAGTGAGACTCCAACACAGGGGCGGCTCAACACAATCGGAGGCCTAAAGCGAAATTTCAACTAGAGGCCTAAAAATTTAAGTAAACTTCATATGCATTATTATTATTTTTTAAAAAAAAAACTTACATTTTTAAATGCAGTATACTTAATATATTTTTATAGATGATTTATTCTATTTCTTTTTTAATTATTAGCTTTAGATAAAATTTTATCAATTCAACGTTGAAAAACATTTTGTTACTCAGGCAATTATTATATGAATTGTTAACATAGAATTTGATTCAAGAAGTTAATAATATTTTTGCATACCCCACATTTTACTATGCTTGTTGTAATGCTTGAAATCTAAAAAGAAATAGAAAAAAAATTTACAATTCACTTTGTTCATTACTTTTCGACTATTGATTCATATTTTTAGTAGAATATTACTCTAACTTATCAAAAAATTAAAGAAGAGACTGTAAAAGGAGTTAAAAGAATCAAATAATGTGAATATTAGCACAGAAAGTGTAAGAAAATAAAATAATTTTTCTTGATTTCTTCTATTTAAATGGGATTAAAGAGAATAAAATAATAATTTTTCTAAAAAATATATATAATTTTATCATAAATAATTAATCTTTTCTATAAAAATAAATTAACAAATAATTTATTACTGCTAAAAAATTAAGGCCCCATAAAATTGGGGCATAAGGCCAATGCCTTATTCAAATAAGCATAGAGCCGCCCCTGCTCCAACAGATTTCGGTGGACAACAAATGAGAAAGGAAATCTGAAATCCAAACTCTGAGTCCCGACGATATATCTTTTAGCCTATTTCGTCTGTATTCCTAATGTATTTATCTGTTGTTCCTTGTGACTTTTACTATTTTTCCTCCAACCTTTTTCCCTATTTTCTACCAGCCAAAAACCAACCCAAATAATGAAAAAGAAGGAGGCTTAAATAAAGGAGATTTTCGAATTGATTTAGGGGGGAAAACGGGTGAGGTTTGGATGAGATTTCGAATTTTGAGATTTGAATTCCTCCCTAGATAAGGTTGCAGCTGGAATTTTGTACGAAATCGTACAGATTTAAATGGATAGAGAACGGAGACCACTTGATTTGAAGATCAAGGACGAGGAGGCAACGAGATGGAGACACGTTATTGCCGCAAGAATGGGCTCTTTCGGGTCGTGATTTGGGCTGCTGGAATCGTTGATGTTGTTGGTTCGCGTCTGGTTTTGCGGAGAAGAAGAAGAACGATGCAGGGGTCATTTTGGTATTGCTTGTATGTATGTTGGTGGGCTAGAAATGGGTCATTGTATTGTTGGTCTGTTTAGATTTTGGAATGGGCTGAAGAGGAAATTGTTGTATTGTTGTTGTTGGAAGAAATGACTTGATTTGGTCTTAAACAAAAAGGTTTATCGAATTTAAAAATTAGCCAATACTATTTAGGATTTGAACATTTGAATGAGAATTCGTAAAAATTGACTTAGAAATATAGTCAAATTGAATAAATTAGTGAATTTGACTAAAAAATTAAATAAGACGAATTACTATAATTAACTAACGAGCTTCTTAATCTTAACAAAATAAAATAATTAACTTAATTATAAACTAATCGAATCAAAAATATAAACTATTAATTAAACTAATTAACCAGATATTTAAATAAAACTAAAATCTTTTTGAGAAGATTTTTGAACACTTTATGTACTAATTGTATAAAACATATATATTATTTTTTAAAATAATAATAATAATAATTATTATTATTATAAAATGACAAAATTACTTTGAAAAAATGTTTCGAATTTTATAAAGTCGAATATTTTAAATCGTTTGAAATTTCAAAAGCTCGATGATTAATATATATTGTGGATGTCCAAAATTGGGTGTCAATAACTATCCCTCATGTGACTTGGATTGATGAAAGAAATCCAAGTCAAATGAAATTGACAAATCAAATTTTGACCGACCACATCTCTATCTCTTAGAAAAAAGCTTTTGGTACGGACTTTAAGAATTATGGCCGAACCCTAATATTGGGATTCCTACATATCTCAGGCTATATGAGAATTCAGGCCACTTGTGGTTTGATACGCTTGATTTGACACACGGCTCTGAAAGAATTCCAAAGCTATTCTGATATCGAATTATGAAGAGACCAGAATGCTTGGAAATAAGATTTTAAGAGAGAATGTTGGAATACAGCCGAGTTTAACATTGAGCCTGCCTACATATCCCTCAACTTAAGGAATCAGACTACTTGTAGTTCGACTCGATTGGTTGAAAAAGAAATCTCTTATGCTAAGATAATCTTCGGTTGGGAGGAGTGACAAAATAAGTTGAGTATGAAAAAGAGGCTTGCAGCCTCTTAGTCATAAATGTGGTGCACTTCACACCTATAATGAAGAACTTACACTGACATAATTTTCAAAGCTTTTGGTGCATTGTCACTCGAATTGGAAAGCTGCTTTCGGTGAAAACCAAAATTTTCCAGATGTGAAACTGAAACCGATAAACCTAAATAAAAACCCATATGCCTTTTGATATTTGTGTGGTTTGATTGTGGTGGAAGTCGGTCCTCAAGTCACGTCCTAAGAGTTTGGTACTCCTTTTTGGACTATGTCATAGTTCGCTGCTAAGAAAAAGTTCCACATTATACTGCATCTTTTTTGATGACGTCCGCACCTATGGTTTGTTTTTGAGAATTCATCCTTTCAGATGCTCTCGACAAAGACATATATAAAACTCATTAGCATAAAAATGTAACTCAAATGGAGAGATAGCGTCTTTTACCATGTTCACACTTAGTCGCTCTCCTTGAACAATTAGCGTCAGTTGTTTCATCTTGACGTTAGGCCAATAAAACTTGTATCTCATATTTGCAATGTAATTCTTCAAATGTACTTTTCCTTTGATAGCGAAATAATAAAATATAGACTGATGTAATATGTTGATAGCTCTCTTGATGACCTTTTTGCAAATGAGAATAACAATGATGATTCTTCATTGGTAAGATGACGATAATCCATTGGTAGGATGATGTCGATCCATTGATAGGATAATGCTGCTACGTGATAAGATGATGATGATACTCCATCAATAAGATGATGATGTTGATACTCCATTGATGAGATAATGATTCTTTATTGATAGAATGACGATGATGATATGATGATGTTGCTCCATCGATAGGATAATGATGATGCTCCATCGATATGATGATGTTGATGCTCTATTGGTAGGATAATGATGCTTCATTGAGAGGATAACGATGATGATAGGATGATACTGCTCTATCGAAAGGATGATGATGATACTCCATCGATAGGATGATGATGTTGATACTCCTTTGGAAGGATAATGATGCTTCATTGATAGAATATCGATAACCCATTGGTAGAGTGATGTTGATCTATTGGTAGGATGATGCTTTACATCGGTAAAATAATCTTCTGTGACCATTGTTCATTCATGACTGAGGGTTTCAAAAGACTCAATACAAAAAATGAAATTCTTATTCAAGAAAATATGATACTTATGAAACAGCTCGAGACTTTTCAGAGTAAATATGTTCCAAGAACAAATAGTACCAAAGACATGAGTTCTCCATCTCCTTTAAAAATGGATGAGACAGGTGTGCATTCCCCGCTAAATGCTAAGAACTCTACTGTATCGGAGCATGATACAGCTAGTCCGGTTCAAATGGTGACCAGTAAAGACTTATCAAATCTGTTAAAAGCTGTCACTTTGCCAAAAAGTGAAGAAGATGAGTCGTCTTTCTCACGAAGGAGACTACCTAAATATTTCAGAAAGATTTATTAAGAAAAAATAAAGCATTAAAAAAGAAAAAAAATGACAAATTAGAAAACTTTGTATCTAAGTGTATTTATTAGTTATCTGGCAACAACTTCGTCCTTTATCAAGCGGACTATCAAAGCCAAGAATCCTAGGAATTTACAAGCTAATCCATAGTCGTTATTTAAGAAATTAAGAGGTTAACCATATACTAAAGGTAATCATTTAATATATATATACATCAATTTACAATAATTTAACCATAACAAGTCTAAAATATAACAAGTTAAAAATTACCAACAAATAAAACTTTTAAAAGGTAACATATTTTTTGGGGGGGATTTCGGGACATAAGCATCATAAAACTTACATGATTAACTCAGAGAGGTTTCCCTTTCGGGAACCCCCGAAGAGCTTTTTAAGAACTTTTCAAAAACTTAGAACTCAAACACACTTTATTATTACACAAACTTTTTTATAATGGAAAGAACAATATAAGCAAGGAAGTAGGGTATTAGGATGATTTTTTCTTATGTTTAGGCTGCTCACTTTTTTCGATCTGCTTTTCCAACTCTTACGACTATTCCTTATATAGAACTTATAAGAACCAAAAGAACGGTTCTAGACCCACTACATGACCTTTTTATTAATGGCCGACAACTTGATAAGATTCTTCTAATAATGCAAGTCGGGTACTCATTGGGCCCCATCGTCACATGCATCATTGAGTTCATCTTCTTGGACTAATATTACAGACACAATTATTATTGAAGTGACGCGTGCTATGTCAGTAGTTTTCCCTCTTCTGGAGGGCAGTGATAAAGGACAACACACTCATCTTTACAGGACACTTAGTAGGCATCCCCACCTAACATTTTGACTATTACCTACTAATTAATACTTCCTTCACCATATTGATTCTTTATCTTTTTATCCCATTCTTGATGTCATGCCATTCTTGACTTTTTGCCATTTTCTTTCCCATGTATTCTTGTCTTTTTGCCTTTTCTTTCCCATGCCTTCTTCTCTTTTTGCATTTTTGTCTTTTTCCAATTATGTTCGTTGTATATCCTTGATAGGGAATGAAGTCTTTGAAATAGAAAAATGGTTAAGTGTCTAAGTTGTGTAATGCAATAGTATCAAAACTCATGCCCGAATCATTATCCTCATAAGGGTCTTGAGAGTCTTGAATATTATTTATCTATTCTTCGTCTAATAGTGAAGGACTGTGATTATTATTTTCTGAACCATTACTAGGAATATTTTTAATAATATGTTTGTCTTGGCTTTTGTCTTGAAATTTTTTTTCTAAAGTTTGTTTGATTATTTTTTCTAATTTGTCATTTTTTTCTTTTTTAATGCTTCATTTTTTCTTAATAAATCTTTCTGAAAATATTTAGGTAGTCTCCTTCATGAGGAAGACGACTCCTCTTCTTCACTTTTTGGCAAAGTGACAACCTTTAACGGATTTGATAAGTCTTTATCGGTCACCGTTTGAATCGAACTAGCTGTATCATGCTCCTATATAGTAGAGTTCTTAGTATTCAGCGGGGAACGCAGACCCGTCTCATCCATTTTTAAAGGAGATGGAGAACTCATGTCTTTGGTACTGTTTGTTCTTGGAACATATTTACTCTGAAAAGTCTCGAGCTGCTTCATAAGTCTTATATTTTCTTGAATAAGGATTTTATTTTTTGTATTGAATCTTTTGAAACCCTCAGTCATGGATGAACAATGGTCACAGAAAATTATTTTATCTGAGTCTTTTTGGACATTATATTGTGGTATTTGGTTTGCGCTTTGTCTGAGAGCTAGTAAAATATAATAATTAGGCCCAAGTATTCCTCTTGCATAGTCTAAAGCTTCGGTGAAATTATTAAAACCTTTAAAAAGTGGATTTTTAAGCCCATTTATAGAATCAACTACCTCTATCCAAGTTTGAAAATCACCTTGAGTCTTGCCATGTATAACTACATAATATTTAAATTTATTATCTCTATTTTTATCTAAAAAATATTGACATAAGGCATTAGAAGCGGCTATAAAATACTTAGTGTCTTGTTTGTTGTATGCCATCCATAAGTTATCCACTAAACATTGTTGAGCCTTGTCTATATTACAGTCTGTATTTACTTTAAATGATAAATTACACTTAGGGTATGAAATTAAATTGTACTTACCGAAATGGATTCGCTCCATTAAATTGTTTGTTGTATTTAATGGTCTGAAATTTTGTCTTTCTAATAAAGTCTGAGCATAAGTATTTGGCTGGGCAATGCCCTTGCCTCTGTCTGCTGGCTGTTGGCCAATTAGTCGCATGCTTGGTCTCATACTGAAATATAAGTCAGTTAGTCTTTAATTGTAATCTACTTAATTTATCTGTTAGATCATTATCCTTTCCTTTAACATACTTAAAAACAATATTATTATATATAGATATTATATCCATAAAATTTAATCATCTTCTTTTACTGCTACCCTTATTATTTATTTTTTTATGGAATTTAACTATTGCTTCACAGTCTGTTCTTAATAAGACTTCATTTTTATTTAAAATATATAATTTAAAACTATTAAGTCCATATATTACTGCCAATACTTCTGCATCTATACTACTCATATTACCTTTTTCTTTATATTTTTCACTTTGGTATGCACGAATTTTTTCTTCAATCGTTGAACTATATTTATTAGATCTGGATTTTAAAATAGCTCCCATCCTAATTTACTTCCATCGGTTTGAACTATTAAATAATCTGATTCTAAGGATATTTGTAGGTCTGGTATATTTTTAACTTTATTTTTAATTTGTTGTACTAATTTTGTATCTTCTATGTTAAAGTGTTTTTGTTCTTTACTATCTGTCTTAGCATACAATGGTCCTGCTATTTTTCCTAAGTCTTGGATAAAGTTTCTAGCATAATTTACTAATCTTAAGAACTTTTGTAGTTCTTTTGTATTGTCTAATTTATCTGACATTTCTAATACCTTTTTGGCTATATGCGGTTGTAATTTTACCTTTCCTTCTCCTAAAGTTACTCCTAAGAAATTTATATGTCTTACACAGTTCCATTTTCTTTTTACTTATTATTATTGCATATTTTACGAATACTCTAAAGACTATTTGTAAATGTCCTAAGTGTTCTTGTATATCTTGCTAAATACTAAAATATCATCTGTATATACTAGTACAAAATTCTTATAGTCTCCGAACATCTCGTCCATCTTTCTTTTGAATATGGGCGGAACTGTTTTTAAGCCAAGGCATAGCTAGCCATTCAAAATGTCCTTCTGGACAAGTAAAAATTGTCCATTCTATGCTTTTAGGATGCATTTTAACCTGCCAGTATCTTGACTTACAATCAAATTTACTAAAAATCTTTTTACCTTGTATTCTATTTATTAACTCACTTTTATCAGGTAATTTATATGCATCTGTTCTAGTATTATCATTTAATCTTTTATAATTTATTACCATGTGAGCTTTTTTTCCCACTTGTTCACTATGGTTTCTAACCATAAAAGTTGCTGATCTATGTCTGGATCTAGATCTTCTTATTACTTCTAGTTTTAGTAACTCCTTTATTTGTTTATTAAATTCTTATGTATCTTCATTATTAGCTTCTATTGTTGCAGTTTTTATAGTATATTCAGTGTTTATTATATCTAATTTACACATAATTTTATTACTTCCCCATTGTATTAAGGGTTTTTCTCCTATTATTTCTCTTTCGTCTAATATTGTTACTATATTTTCTCGGTCTTTGAGATTTTTTTTTTGTCCTATAGTATTTATTCCCTTTTGAAAGTTGTAAAATTATGTTTCTATATTTATTAAGTTATAATCTTTTTCTATGTTTTCTAAGTATATATCTTCTAAATAATTTTCTTCTTGTTTTTCTTCATATAGGTTGTTTGAACAACAACTGTCATTATTGTTACAATTGTCACAACATGGAGTTGTATTTTTTGTATTTATTTCATTGTTTTTATTTAATTCATTGGTTGGAATTTTTCTAGTTTGTACAGGGGTATATGTTGTATTTCTAAAAATAATTATCCCATCTCTGGAAAATAAACAACTTCCGTTATTTTGTATAAGGAATTGTAAATCTAAGACTAAGTTAGTTTTAATATTAAGATCTCTTACCAATATCTTATACATATTATACGTAGGCTTATAGAATTCACTACATGTATTTATAAAGCTTATTTGCGCTTTTTCTATCTATTGGTCGTAGAGATTATACGTCCCATCCATTTGTATTGCTTGTATAGGTTCCTTAAATTTTTCTAGAGTTGGCAACAAGTTATGTGGCAGTATCTTTTTATTAAGAAGGCAACTAGTACAACCTGTATCTACTAAGGCTGGAGTTTCTATCTCTATATCTTTTATTTTTATTCTTACTAGTATTTTTATTGTTCCAAATTTTTTATCTTCATTGCATATAAAACTAGTATTATTTTCTTCTATATTCATTAATTCACTTTCTATTTGCTCTAAATGTATGGTACCTTGTGACTGTGTAGTCTCCTCTTCTTTTTCTTTTCATTTTTCTAATCTAGTTATTCTTTGTTCTAAATCATTTATTCTTGTTTCTAGAGTTATTAGTCTTCGTTTAGTAGTCTGGTCTTTTATATATACTTGTTCTTCATTTTTATCTACTTTTTGTTTTAGTTTATTTTCTATACAACTAATACAAGCTTCCAATAACAATTTTTACATTTGGCCCTATTTATTTTACTAGGATACCATTCACATATATTACATTGGTTACTATCTATTCCTTTTAGTCTTTCGAACTCATGGCTGCATTCTTGAGAAATATTCATCATAGTATTTATTAATATGTTGTCTAGGTAATCTTCATTTCTTTCTATTCCTATTTCATTAATTAAATTATCATTTTCTGAATCAGATGTGTCTGATTGAGTATTTCTTTCTTCTGCAGTGTCTATGCTTACAACTGAATATATACTTTCTGTGTCTGACATATAGTCATCTACATTTAATAGGATTTCTTTAAAATCTTCTATTAACTGAGAGTTTCTAGTTTTCATGTTATTTCTTTTAGGGCATGTATTTGCTAAGTGTTCTATACTTCCACAAGTATAACATTCTAATTTATTTTTATAATTCCTATCAGTTCTATATTTCCTAACATGTCTATCTCTGTTTAGATATGGTTTTCTAGCTGAAGATTTCTTAAGAAATATTTTTTATGTCTATAGGGTCTTTGGTTATATCCGATTCTTCTTTTATATTTTCTTGTTTTACTAGGTTTTTTGTCATAACTTTGGGTAGTGTATATCATTGTTTTACAAAAGTTCATTTCATTTTGTTTTAACTGCTTTTATATTTGTATATTCGTACATTTTTCTGTTAGAATTTCCATTATGCGATTTATTTTTTGTCCTATAGGCCATAAGAGTGTGGGGTTTTGCACCACTCCTTTCCTTTTATACCATCTTTCTTCTATTTCTCTTCCTAAAGCTCCTGGTAGTTTATTAAATAATTTTTTACCTAATTCTTCATTAAATTTATTTCCACTAATGGTACAATAGTAAAAATAATCTTTAAGAAAATTCTTCATGTGCATCCAATTAGATATACTTAATTGTTCTAATTTAATTACAACATTTCTTTGTAATGCTACTAAGACACTATTAGGGTCTTCTCTTGTTAACAACACATGTATTTTATTTGTAAAATTGTATGGGTTTGGTCTTAATTCTATTAATTGTTGGAATTCTTGAGGGTAAGTTTGTTTGTATGATTCCCATACTGCTTTACAAGATTCTCCTAAAAAAGTTTCTAAGTATCTATACATAGTTTTTGCATCAATTTCCTAATAATTTTTAATAAAGTCTGCTACTACTATCCATTTCCATAAATCTATTACTGTATTCCACCTTTGTGGATCATGTGCAACTATATTTAATATTTTTCCTTTATTTCTTCCTTCTTGTAATCTAATAGGTTCTTCTATAGGTATTCTTTTTCCTATTGGTTTGATATTATCTTTTATTTATTGATTAGGTCTTATCCATGATTTTCTAGGCAGATTACCTGTACTATAGCTAATATTCGGGCTGCACTAGTTCTTTGGAAAGGACTAGCGCTATGTGAACTAGTTGCTTCTTCCATTAATTCCGTATAGCTAGTTATGGACCAAGTGTCTATTTTTTCTTCATTTGTGTATTCTAATTCTTCTATTCGGTATGCTAAATTATCATCTCTTTCTTGACATATTCTAAAATGTTCTATTATTTCCATTTTACCTTTTTACATCCTTTACACTTAAAAGTTGTAAGACTATTTTTTTGGTATTGTTTTTTTGCTTCTTCTATGACTCTTTCTACCTCATACCCTTCTTGTATTAATTTTTATATTCATGAATTCTTCTTGTTCTGTTTGTATGGTACTTTCTGTTTCATTGTCATCTAAATCTCTTTGACTAGTATAATTATAGTCTGTAAACCTAATTGATGTTTCTCCTTTAGAACTAATATACATTAAATGTTGCTCTGGAGCGAATACCTTTGGCTTACTTAATTTATCTAAGTTCCATTCTAATCCTGCATATTCTTTTGGATTTATTTTTATTGGTTTGATTAATTTTATACCTTTATTTCCCATTATTTCTACCACATCGTTTACTTGAAGTTTAAATTTTGTATTACTACTTAATGTCATTTTTCCTATGAAACCTACGCACATTAATAAGTTATTTCCTTTATTCATTTCTTCGCATCCTTTAGTCTGGATTCCTATTTTAATATGTTTTCCACATTCATTTAGATTGATTAAAAAATCTGGGCTAAGATAGAATATTCCTCCATTATTTGTCATGTCTACTTCAGTTAATCCTATTATAGATTTCTTTAAATCTGATTATCTATCATCATATAGTACAATTAATACTTTAGCTCCTACATTTTTTTCTAGTTAGTCCTTTTTTTCCTATGACTATTAGACCCATATGCATTAACATTAGATTGATTTTTTTTATTGTCTTTGTGAAAATTTGGTTTACTAAGTCTAAAATTGCAAAGTTTTCTCCTATTGCTGATATTTGTTCTTCTCTATAGTGTCTATATAATTGATTCTTCTTAGATAAATATTTTACATTGTATAAAGTTTTTAGATTTAATAGTTTAAGTTGATTTTGTTTAAAAATCTGTAAATCTCTATCTATATCTATTATTTCATTTAATTCATGATTTTCTTTTATAGTTGATGATCTCCTAGATAATATTCGTGAAATCAGGTTGTTCCTTATTCTATTTTCTGAGAAACTTGGTCTGCTTTCTTGGGTTGTTCGTTTATTTGAAACAAAAGTCCATTTTTGAGGTTTTTTAATTAACTTGTGTTTTTCTTGTTTAAGTGTTATTTCTACTTTCTTAAGTTGAGTAATTAATTCGTTTATTTCGATATTTTTATGAATTTGCTCAAGTTGTTTTTCTTTTAATATTTTGTCTATTTTTATGTTTAATTCTATTAGTAATGCTACTATTGTATTGTTTTGTTTTAGGATTATTTTGTCTATTTGGCTTGAAGGAATGTAACTAGAATATCCTATTGGCTCTTGATGGAAGTTGGTTGTATATTCTAATTTTTTTTTAATAATTTATGTCTTCTTCACTCATGAGAGTGAGATCCTTTCAAGTCTTATGATTATTTCCTTTAGATGACTAATTTCAGTAGCTATTTTTTCTACTTGTTCTATGATTTTCGTTACTACTTGAGTATTTTTAATTTCTAATTCTTTAGGCTTTTCTACTATAGTTTTTACCAGTTTTTCTATTTCTATTTTTGTAGGTATTTTTTCTAGATTAAATTTTGTATTTAAGTATTGAATTTTTCTATCTATTTCTAGTTCTCGTGCTTTTAAATAATCAAAATTCTTTTCTAATTTATCTAAAGTCTTATATTGTTTGTTTTGTACTACTTCTATTGCCTCTAACAATTTTATTATGATTTTATCTTGTTGTTGAATTTTTTCACTAAGATTTATTGTTAAGTCTATTAAAGTATTATATTGCTTGTCTTTAGAGTGTAGTATATGTTCTCCTTCAGTGAAATTACACTTTATAATATTATTTTTGTATAAAGATCTATATTTTTTCTCCGGGTATATCCTTAAGTCTAAGTATTCTGGATGTTTTAACGAATCTATTTCGTCTATCCTAATGTACTTCTAATTAAACAAATCCTTTTATAGTATTTTATCCTATTAGTAGTATATTTTATACCTAATTTAATGTTATTTATTTCGTTAATAAGGTTATTTTTATATTCTACCAATGAATCTATAAGATATTTATTTTCTATTAATGAGTCTACAATATATTTATCTTCTATTAATGATTTATCTAATTGTTCTTGTGTCCAATTTAAATAATTTATTAATACTTTTAAAGTGTTTCTAAGCTCAAATCTATATTGTACTTCTTCGTATAGCCAACTATATCTTAATCTTATTCTTTTCATATATTCTAGAGGCATCTATTTTGTCCAAAGTGTATATAGTCAAGTCTCCTTTTGTATCTTTTTATTCTTAATTTCGAGTTTTCTATTTGTCTTATAGTGCAATCTAATCTTCTATTAAGATATCTTATATTATGTTCTGAATCTTCCGTGTCTAATTGTTTTTTCACAATTAATTGTTGTTTAAGGTCTCTCTCTGTAGTACCTAGTACGTCTCTATGAATTATTTCTTCGTGAAGCCACTGTTCTAATTGTTTATATCTTTTAATTAAAGCTTGCATTTACTATCCTAATAAAATTGCTTCTCTTTTTAAATTTCTATTTATACTATTTGTTCTATTAGTACACCAATCTATGTCACTATAGTAGCCTAGTATTTCCCACCTTATATTATTAATAAATTTTGGATCTAATATGTTATCTAAATCTTTAGTAGTCTTAATAGTATATTTATTTTCTATCTGTCTCTTCATTGCTACAACTACTCTTTTGAGATTATATTCTCTATATAAATTCCAATATATAAATCTTATATTTTTAAATGAAGGATGTTTTTTCATATATTAATACTGATTGTTCGTAAAAACTTCTCGCTCTAATACCAATAATAAATACACTTAGATACAAAGGTTATTTCGATAAGAAAAACTAATTTAGAGGTAAATAAGAAATAGCTTTGTGTTCAGGTATGATGTAAATCCTACTCAGTACTCCCTCTCTTTTAGAGTTATCCTGTTTATTTACTGGTGTAATACCTTAATTTCCCAATTTTTATATATATAGATGTATTTTTTTTAACTTACCCCGTTCATCTCTTCCTCTTAACCTTTATTCTTAAAAACTTCATATTTAGCCATACCCCAAATATTTATCTGGCAACAACTTCGTCCTTTATCAAGTGGACTATCAAGGCCTAGAATCCTAGGAATTTACAGGCTAATCCATAGTCGTTATTTAAGAAATTACAAGGTTAACTATATACTAAGGGTAATCATTTAACACATATACATCAATTTACAATAATTTAACCATAACAAGTCTAAAATATAACAAGTTAAAAATTACCAACAAATAAAACTTTTAAAAGGTAACATATTTTTTGGGGGGGATTTCGGGACATAAGCATCATAAAACTTACATGATTAACTCAGAGAGGTTTCCCTTTCGGGAACCCCCGAAGAGCTTTTTAAGAACTTTTCAAAAACTTAGAACTCAAACACACTTTTATTATTACACAAAATTTTTTACAATAGAAAGAACAATATAAGCAAGGAAGTAGGGTATTAGGATGATTTTTTCTTATGTTTAGGCTGTTCACTTTTTTCGCTCTGCTTTCCAACTCTTATGACTATCCCTTATATAGGACTTAGAAGAACCAAAAGAACGGTTCTAGATCCACTACGTGGCCTTTATTATTAATGGCCGACAACTTGATAAGATTTCCCTAATAATGTTAGTCGGGTACTCATTAGGCCCCATCGTCACATGCATCATTGAGTTCATCTTCTTGGACTAATATTACAGACACAATTATTGAAGTGACGCGTGCTATGTCAATAGTTTTTTCCTCTTTTGGAGGGTAGTGATAAAGTGACAATACACTCATCTTTACAGGACACTTAGTGGGCATCCCCACCTAACATTTTGACTCTTACCTACTAATTAATACTTCCTTCATCATATTGATTCTTTATCTTTTTATCCCATTCTTGATACCATGCCATTCTTGACTATTAGTCATTCTCTTTCCCATGTCTTCTTGTCTTTTTGCCTTTTCTTTCCCATGCCTTCTTCTCTTTTTGCATTTTTGTCTTCTTTCAATTATGTTCGTTGTATATCCTTGATAGGGAATGAAGTCTTTGAGATAGAAAAATGGTTAAGTGTCTAAGTTGTGTAATGCAATAGTATCAAAACTCATGCCCGAATCATTATCCTCATAAGGGTCTTGAGAGTCTTGACTATTATTTATCTGTTCTTCGTCTGATAATGAAGGACTGTGATTATTATTTTCTGAACCATTACTAGGAATATTTTTAATAATATGTTTGTCTTGGCTTTTGTCTTGAAATTTTTTTTCTAAAGTTTGTTTGATTATTTTTTCTAATTTGTCATTTTTTTCTTTTTTAATGCTTCATTTTTTCTTAATAAATCTTTCTGAAAATATTTAGGTAGTCTCCTTCGTGAGGAAGACGACTCCTCTTCTTCACTTTTTGGCAAAGTGATAGACTTTAACGGATTTGATAAGTCTTTACCTGTCACCGTTTGAACCAAACTAGTTGTATCTTGCTCCGATACAGTAGAGTTCTTAGCATTCAGCGGGGAATGCACACCCGTCTCATCCATTTTTAAAGGAGATAGAGAACTCATGTCTTTGGTACTGTTTGTTCTTGGAACATATTTACTCTGAAAAGTCTCGAGCTATTTCATAAGTCTTATATTTTCTTGAATAAGGATTTCATTTTTTGTATTGAGTCTTTTGAAACCCTCAGTCATGGATGAACAATGGTCACAGAAGATTATTTTATCTGAGTCTTTTTGGATATTATATTGTGGTATTTGGTTTGGGCTTTGTCTGAGAGCTAGTGAAATATAATAATTCGGCCCAAGTATTCCTCTTGCATAGTTTAAAGCTTCGGTGAAATTATTAAAACCTTTAAAAAGTGGGGTTTTAACCCTATTTATAGAATCAACTACCTCTATCCAAGTTTGAAAATCACCTTGAGTCTTGCCATGTATAACTACATAATATTTAAATTTATTATCTCTATTTTTATCTAAAAAATATTGGCATAAGGCATTAGAAGCGGCTATAAAATACTTAGTGTCTTGTTTGTTGTATGTCATCCATAAGTTATCCACTAAACATTGTTGAGCCTTGTCTATATTACAGTCTGTATTTACTTTAAATGATAAATTACACTTAGGGTATGAAATTAAATTGTACTTACCGAAATGAATTCGCTCCATTAAATTGTCTGTTGTATTTAATGGTCTGAAATTTTGTCTTCCTAATAAAGTCTGAGCATAAGTATTTGGCTGGGCAATGCCCTTGCCTTTGTCTGCTGGCTGTTGGCCAGTTGGTCGCATGCTTGGTCTCATACTGAAATATAAATCAGTTAGTCTTTAATTGTAATCTACTTAATTTATCTGCTAGATCATTATTCTTTCCTTTAACATACTCAAAAACAATATTATTATATATAGATATTATATCCATAAAATTTAACCATTTTCTTTTACTGCTAGCCTTATTATTTATTTTTTCGTGGAATTTAACTATTGCTTCACAGTCTGTTCTTTTTCTTGAATAACATAATGGGCGGGAGGCGCACTACTGCTAGCAAGATTGGAAAATAAATGTCACTGTATCATTTAAATTTTGTGCATTCATACTTAGTGATTAATATTAATAATAATTTTAAGTTATATCACTTAAAATTGTGAAAATTAAAAAAAAAATGAAGTATTATTAATTCGGGGTGAAAGTAATATTTATTAAATAACATATTCTTTAAAATTTTATATTACATGAAATTTTTTTGGTAAAATTACGCATATAAGCAAACATATACTAGTTAATTAGTCAACATAGCTATGGTTTGCCTTAATTACAATTTACGACCTACTTTTAGTTATAATTATGCAGCTCTACTTTTTAGTTTTGTATAATTCGCACATTTGTATAATTTGAAATTTGTATAATATAATAGAGAAAATGGCCAAAGCACTCCCAAGCTATTACCAAATTCTCAACTACACATTTATTCTTTACGGGGGTCCTATCACCGCTCCCCCTCCCCCGAAACTTTAAAAGTGAAATATTTACCCTACAAACTCACGCTCAGATTTGTATAACACGCGCTGCCACGTAATATTAACTTTTTTTTATATAAAAAAGTAATTATTCTTTTATATTTTACTTTTTTTTGTTTTATATTTTCATTTTCTCCTTTTCTCTTTGTTTTCCATTCCTCCATTCATTTTTCTTTGAAGGCTTCTGCAAATTTGACGACTACCGCTCTTTGACCTTCATAAAAATTATACCTGTTTGTCGGAATAAAGGTACTAGGCTTGCAAAGAGACTAATATTGATTTAGATTTAACAATGTTGATGTGAGAAACTCAATTAATATTTACAACAATTTCAATAAATGGGGTCTTCTTCATCAAAGGGTTTGTTTCCCAATGATTTCTTTAATGAATTCTTCTCCATTAATTGAATCTATTACTTAGTGAACTCCTTCATTAATGACTAGTCTAAAGTTCAATTCTTCTAACTTTCAATTTTGATTTTGAGCTACCAACAAGTTTTCAAAGTGATGAAAAGTGGAGATATTATGAAAAGTGTGTGATTTGAAGATGAAAATTGACTTAGTGATGAAAAGTTGATGAGGGCGATGACCAAATGGTCGAGGTGAGCCATCGCCGGTGATCGGATCTGATGAAGAATAAAGGGAAAAGATAAAAGAAGATAAAAAAAATAAAAGGAAACATAATTTCTTTTCAAAAATAGAAAATTAATATGAAATAAAATTAATATTTATAAAGTTAATATTTTAATTATCTTTTTATCTCTCACTCTCCCAAAGAGAGTGAACTACACCTCTTTGCCATATCATCATTTAGAGAGCAAATAATTCCACTTTAAAATAATCCAAGGGGGGTAATAGGACCCCGTGAAGTATGCATGTGTAGTTGAGAATCCGGCTATAGATTTTGGGGGGGGGGGGCTTTTGGCCATTTCTCTAATATAATTTGTATAACTTTTATATAATTCGAAATATGTATAATATAATTTGTATAACTGTTTACACTTATGATGTTTGTAATTGTATAAATTCATTATTTCAAGCTTATTCAAAAATAACTGAATTATACAAATATACTCGTGAATTATACAAACCTGCAAATTATACAACAAGACAACTTAAATTGTAGTCACAACCCGTAAATATGTCAACTATAGCTATGGAGCATAATTAAGTTTATTTGCAAAAATTTCCCATTTTTTTTCAATCAATATTAAAGATTTAATTAATAGTCTTATATGATTTATAATATATTAATTATATATATACTATATAATAAAAATAATAATATAATAATAATTATAATATATTAATTATAAATATACTATATAATAAAAATAATAATATAATAATAAAAAATGAACTTGAGAGTATGAATAGAAATTTGAAACTTCTATTTAACTCTTTATTGGAGGTCCCCTAAGAGAGCAATTTTATTACCCCAAATTCCAAAGTACAAACGATTAAGCATAGTGCATAACACACACTTCTCATTATCCTTGCTGTTTTGTTTTTACTTCTCAACACAAGTGCAAAATTTTCTTACAATACGCATTTCCTCTAGCACCACCCACCCAATCCCGCCTTGTCCCCCATCTCCGATCATCTCTGCAAGTCGGAGAGCTATCGGAAAAAATGTCACATGGAGACACAATACCTCTTCACTCCTCATCCCAATCCGACATTGATGAAATTGAAAACCTCATCTATTCCAATCCTTCTACTGTCCTTCCAGCACGCCCTCCTTCTCCTCCTCGTTCTGCCATACCTGTTTCATCTTCTCCCTTCATGCCTTCCAATCTTCGCCCACCACCTCCTCTTACATCTACCAAAACCACCAATTACAAACCAACACCTGTCCCTTCCATTCCATCTCCACCATCCCTACCTTCATCGGGACAGTCGAATATAGCTGCTACCGGATTCGGATCGCCTCCCAATACCCTTACGGAACCCGTTTGGGATACTGTCAAAAGAGATCTGTACAGAATTGTTAGTAATTTGAAACTGGTGGTTTTCCCTAATCCTTATAGAGAAGATCCTGGCAAAGCGCTTCGTGATTGGGATCTATGGGGACCTTTCTTCTTCATTGTTTTCCTTGGTCTCACTTTGTCATGGTCTGCTTCTGTTAAGAAGGTAACTCCCATTTACCATTTCATTGTTCAAACTATCGGTTGAGTCTAATTTACTTTCGTCTTGTGCTAGAAGTAACTGAATTCTGAAAATGTTTTAGAAGCATTTCTTTTTGTGATCGTGCATGTTTGGTAGTTTTGATGTATAATGTGTATAATTCTAATTAACTCTGGCACTAGGGGATACCAGTACAGTACACTCAAATTAGATCAAGTTATAGCTGAACAAAAAGGTAATGCTTTTGAAATTACAAGTGCCAGGTGAACAAATGAACGAACTAGATTTTTATATATTGGCAAACCAACTCGATCAGAACTTACATAGGTCAAAAGGATAACTTTCATACCACCAAACCAAACCAAAGGGTTATGGTGTTTGTTTCAATATCAGGTGCATAAATTCTTCTTAGGAAAAACAAGAAATTTGTGATCTCTCTTCTTTCTGATATAATCTTGTATATACATTGTGTATGAAATGGACTTCGCATCGCTTCGCTTCATCGAGCGATGAAGCGCTCGCTTTCTTGAACACTGCTGTCCCATAGAAGAGATAACAACCCATTTTCTTAATCAATAGGTGACTAGTAACACTCCCTCGCCAGCCTAAGATTGGACATCTATGGCATGGAAAACATAACATGATGGCCCAAAATTGGGTAAACCAAGAATGAGTATGAGTCTAGCTCTAATACCATGTGAAGAAATGGATCTTCAGCCTAATCCAACCCAAAAGCTCGCTTATGAGGGATGATTGCCTATGACCATATAAGGAGAGCACAACCCATTCCCTCAATCAGTATAGGACTTAATAGTTAAAACTCCCCCGTATGACGAGGACTGGAGGATTGTGCATGTAGGAAGTAACTAAAATTTGACTCGGTCCATCCCTATGGCATGCTAAATATCTGAAGCCTGCCTCCATAGCTAAAATGCCACATCACCAAATGTTCTTTAACACTTCTGTATATCACCTTGACAAGAACCTACTCATTGAATAAATGAATGCCAGCTGTCTTCATTTTACTTGCAGAAGGGCCAGCCAGGGAAAAGCGAGGCCTATGTGATGCTCTCTCTCTTCGTTGTATTCTTCTAGAAGAAATTTGGGAGAGAAAATTATTAGTCATGTCAAATAGAAGTCTAATAAAAGGAACTCAGCTGAAAATAACTATTATTTTGAGGCATTATAGACTGTGTTAGCTAATTCCTGTTTAATAAGCTGAAGAAATGCACAGATGCCTTAGTTGACTTTCTTATTGCCTTACATACATTGTAAAACTCCTCTTTTTGGATGTACACCTTCAAATAACTCTACATTTCGAAGGGAAAAAAAAAAGCTGATGAAATGCACGAGCAGAGTAATTTTTCAGTTATGAACTGCCTGCACAAGCACAAACCAGTTATTAACCTCAAAGGAATCGTTGAAATATTTGCTTATCGACCATCAAAATTATCGACAACAAATTAAAACGATATAACATATCTTCTTATATCATTTCTCCTGCTAGAAGGCTGCCCTATCACCAGCCTTATAAGAAATGTAGTAAAGACATACCTTGACATTGTCAGCTTTAGGATAAATGTGTCTCTACAGCTTTGCATCTCCTTGATTGATTACTAATAAAGTTTCTGATTCTATGATCCAAAATAAAGAAGGGAGCATACGAACATATAGTGTTGGTGTGCTTGGATCTATAGTTTGGATAAAGAAGTTGCACTCTTACCACTAGACCGAAGTCTCGAGAGCAAGATGTGTAGATTATTTATTACATCCTTAGCCTAGAAGTGGAGCAAGTAATATGCTCCTAACTCCATCTATGTCTAATTATTGTGCAAAACTAGTTAATGCATCTAGTGAGGAGTTTTTTGAAACTACGATGTTATACAAGAGTTTCTTTACCTTTTCAGAGAGAGAGAGAGAGAGACAGACAGACAGAGAGAAGGGAGGGAGAGAGAGAGAGAGAGAGAATCTACACGAGTTCATTTGTAAGCTATATCCGCCCATGGATACAAAGGATTCATATAGCCAACTCCAACTAATTTGGAATTGAGGCATAGTTGTTTTATCCATTGCCTACAACTTCTTTGTTCTTGTTGTTCCCCTTTCATGTACCAACTCTCATTAGTTGTATTGCTGGGTCTCTTTAAAGATGGCTCTGCTTTCTACGTGACCATCAGTAATTTGATTTCTGGCTGTTTCATCATCTAAATCCAGCCCAAGTGAAAACTCCTTGGAATTGCCTAGATTTTCAACTTCTACTATCTTTTTTGCCAATTAATTTTCAACTTCTACTAACTAGCTTTCTATTTGCCACTATAGATCACATTGTACTCATATTGATGGTCTCAGGCAGAAAGATGGCTGAATCTTTCTCTGCTGAGCAACTTAAACTAGCCATCCTCTTCAAAATCAGATGTCTTTTTGTGGACATGTCCCATGAACTTGATAGGATGTCTTGATTATAGTTGCTCGGTTAAGTAATAATAACACAAATCAGAAATGGTTATCTGTTTACTTTGTGCACTGAACTCCACCTTGCCTTGAATTTGTATAAAGCCACTTGTACCACTCTAAATCTCTAATGCAACTTTGACTAGTCATCTCATGGTGCACAATTAAATAACCGGGAGTAGAAACAGATGACTACCCAACAACAGATGCTCATAGAGCAGAAGCTACAAGAATTATTGTGGCCTTTGGATAGCTTGATTAAATGATAAAAAGCAGAGAAATCAGATATTTGGTGTAGAGAAGAAGGTATAGAAGAAGCTGAACAGTTTGTACATTTTGTAGGTGTAGAGAAGAAGGTATAGAGAAAACCGAGTCCTAACACAAAATTGTGCAGTTTTTGTTCCTCCCAATGTGGACAAATCTTCTTCATGTCTAAACAAACCTTCAGTTGTTTTTACCTTTTTGTTGCTGCTATTACGAGTTGTCTTTTATCTGACTTTCTGTGGACCCAAGGACAAACCATGAAGAGGTTGTATACTTTAGTTATTTGCAGACACATTAAATGAGATAAATAATCTCGATCATTTTGTAGACTATTGAAACCTGGTCAGGCTGAATCTTTCCCAAACACGACACATTGTCTTGTTCATGAACCAAGTCTATCCACACGTGCTCTATTTCTTGAGTTCTTTTATACTTGATGTAGTTGCCTATGGTTGTATAGCTGATTCACAGACTCACATTAATGCAGGTGGATTCCTGACTAATGGATTTATTTTTCTTTCTTATTTCTTTAAATTTTCTTCCAGTCCGAGGTTTTTGCTGTTGCATTTGCTCTGCTGGCTGCCGGTGCTGTCATTCTGACACTGAATGTCTTGTTACTGGTAATAACACTTTCTCACCCTATCACTCTAAAAGAATTATGGTAAAACTAGAATAACCAAAGATTAAAAAACACACTAATGATGGATGTGTTAATGAATTTTAAGCAGTAAGTAGACATGTGATAAAGATGCAAAGAGATATGAGATATTGAATGGATAGGAGAAAGGACAGCTAATTAGTGGATCCATATTTAAGGAACACAGTCTATAGGCACTGCAAAACCATTCTAGCTGCACTTGTGATGAAAGTAACCCAATTAAGTAGTCTTGTGTATCTAGGAAGTAGCATGTTTCCTTTTTGCAGTTCTGATGGATATCGAGTCACGGAATGTATGTAAACAATGCTGCTACTTCAGATGGATTAATGATTTTGACATGCAGGGCGGTCATATAATCTTCTTCCAAAGTCTCAGTCTGCTGGGTTACTGTCTATTCCCACTTGATGTTGGTGCCTTTATTTGCATGCTAAAGGACAACGTGATATTGAAGGTGGTTGTAGTATGTGTTTCACTAGCTTGGAGCTCTTGGGCGGCATACCCCTTCATGAGTACAGCTGTTAACCCTAGAAGGAAAGCTCTTGCCTTGTATCCTGTAGTACTCATGTATGTATCTGTTGGATTTCTCATTATTGCCATTGATTGATTTTAGTCGTGCCTACTATATGAGTGAAAGATGTATGAAGTCGATTCAAAACATTGAAGTAGGGATATAACTTGCTGGAGATTTTGATTACCTCATGAAAATTTGTTTATAATTCTGGTTCTACCTCTGATATCTCACATTTTGTACTGCTGTAAGAAAGATGTTATATACACCTAGTTATGTCTAGTGTATGGTATGCCTCAATAAAGAGATGTATTCTCTTTATTTTGTGATTGCAATGCCTCTGAGCACTATGGCCATGTACTTGTGCCCTATGTTGCTTGAATACTTCAAAACTATCGACAGATGCATGTCGGATCCTCCAAATATAATGTATTTTTAAAGGATTCGACACGGGTGCGGCAACATTTTTGAAGAGTCTGAGCAACTTAGCTTGTGCCATTACTCGTTAGTGCAATGTGTCAAAACAAGTAAATTGATCAATGGCTACGAGCGAATATCGAGGAAAATGCGCTCAAGTGACTATTCAATGCATGTCAAGATTTTAAAAGGTGAAGTATCTAAGCTATGCACTCAATTTTTGAACCACCACTCTATCTTTCTCAAGAGTGGGCGGGTTGTCTCAATATGATGCTTGCTCAACTATATAAGTTATTTATATAAGAGCGAGTGATTATGTGTCAAAGTAAATTATACTATCCCTAATGAGAATTTATTAGATAAAAGTTGACTCTCTCAATTTTTTGTTAATTGATCCATCCAACTACACATTGTCTTTTCCGCTTAACTTGAAGCAAGGTTAGCTAATCCTTTGGAAACAGTCACGAATAAGATCAATTAAGGATTAAAAACTCACTTAATCATGAATAAAAATCATGCAAGCATAAGCATAACAAGAGTTATAATCAAAAGAGAGAATATATAGTAATTACGCCCTCTAATTATAACATTATTTTGAAACAGACAACAGAACGTGAGACTAGCTAAAATTTACTTATTTTCATACAGAATACTAGTTAGTAACAGTGCGTGCGGTGAACGGGCTTGATATAGTATAATATATAATAATAGAGTGTATGGAATAAAACTAGGCAAAATGGTTTGGGAGGCCCTTGTACTTATCTCAGTGTGTCACATAAGCCCTTCTACTCACGACTTTGCCAACTGAACCTTCGATCCCATTGAAACCCAACATTTTAAACCCTTTTTTGGACCTGTCATCCCATGTGGCAAAAGTAGTTCAAGTGCGTGAATTACACCTACTTTAGGAGCGTGAGATGCTTTTAAAAAGCCAATAACGGTCATTTTTGGCCATCTTCCTCAAATTCCTCTAATTTCTTATTCAAATATCCAAAATTTCTTCTCTTTCCCACTCACGTATCTCTCTCCAAAATTCTTCACTCCAAATTTCTTCTTGTTCTCCACAATCGATCATGCCCAGTCTATATTTTATTTTTGTTTCCTTTTTCTTACTCGTTAATTTTTTTGTTCTTCACAATGTTTGTTTTTGCTATTGTGGGCTTCATGCTGAACTTAAGATGTCAAGAGCATCAACTAATCTAGGAAGAATATTTTGGGGCCGTCAAAAATACTCAAATGGTAATGGATGTGGATTTTTTCGATGGGCTGATATGGCTGATCCTACATACTAAGAACAATACTACATGAAGAATCAATAAACAAATGTTGATCATGGAAGGCATGGAAGGTGTCACGCCCCGAGACTACCCTCGAGACGCGGACACGGGAACTAGGACCACAAGTGATCCCAAGTTAACCCTGCTGGCATGATCATGAGCATACTAAAGATAATAAACTGATGCAGAAGATAAATCATAAATAAAATGAAAAGATGGGGAATACCCATATACTATAGCTGAGATGAATGAAAACTGATGAGTTTAATACAAAGCAGATATTAACTCAATTCTAAGTTGAATCTAACTATGTTTGAAATAAGCCTCTAAACTAACTAAAAATGTTGGGACATGCCCCAACTAGATCTAGCAAAACTAAAACTAAAGGACTAAAAGTACTGAAAAGATAAATATGTCACTGGTCCTTGAAGAATGAGGACTCACCACTGATGCTGTTGAACTGACTATCGGGAAGTGATCTAAGCATGATCTAGATGCTGAGAACCTGAACCTATATCACGAGAAGATGTTGCGTAGAGTATGCGTCAGTACTTGAAAGGTACTGGGCATACAAGATAGAATAAAGCTGAAATAACATATAATTGAACAAAGCAAATAAGCAATGATATAATCTGAACATGATATAGATACTGAATACTGGGTTAATTGAATGCAATGACCAATTTATAGTATGCTGAGACTAAATACTGAATACACTAATACATGGTCAATGCAATAGAATATGACTGAACTGTGGGAGATACTAATAACCGATAATAAAATCACATGAGCTAAACATGGAGTCCGATGTATACACCCCATCGAGAGAACCCAATATACCCTGCCAAAGGTATAGAGGCATGCTGGCGTGATCATTGAAATAATGCCCACAGAGGGGACTTACAACCTACGTGGCTAGTAGTTTTAGGACTGTTTGGGTACGCTGAACCCTAGTCCAACTCGGTATTATGCTACTCCCAATGGATTAAGTGATTAACACATTATGATTGAATTTCTGTAAGTTACTGGATAGCTCAAACTGGACATACAAACTGAGTATGCAATAATTAACTGATATTGATGCATTAATAACTGAGGTATGTATAATTGAATAACTGAAATATCTGACCTAGTATGTGTAATTCAATAACTAAAGAAATACATATCTAGGGTTCTGGAATTCATGCAATACACTGAATATTAGCATACTAATTTGATTTGGACCATTCTAACAGCTAAGAACCCAATAATTCTAACATTCAAGAAACCCTAGGTCTAGTCATAATAAGAGAATCAAGAAACTGACTGAAAACTAGAGACCTAATGAGTGAAAGGAACTGACTAGTGAAATCCCATATACCTAGTGACGAATTCCACGGAGAAATCCTTTGATTTCTAGGCTGGAACTGAAGAAAACTTGATGCGTTCTTGGAGTTAGGGCTGGTCGACTTTTACTCCTCTCTTGCTTCTAATTTTTTAAGTTTTGATTAATGATTTGACTTAGGTAAGTTCTAGTTATGTTTCTAGGCTTAATTTGACTAAAACCTCATAATTTAGGGTCTAAACGACGTAGCTTAGGGGTCTAACAAAATAGGAAAAAACCAAAAGACCCCTGACTTAACTATTGTCCGAGCGACTGACGGACGGGACCTACGGGCCGTAGGTCAACCTACGATCCATAGATTGTCAAGTCTACCCAACAGGGCTTTACTAAAACGAGCATAACTTTTTACTCAGAGGTCGGATTTTAGAAAACTCGGTGGCGTTGGAAAGAGGATTCAATTATCTATCATATCATAGGTCATAGAACACATAATTCCTTTTGTGCTGGAGTGATGACTATTTGAAGTTGACTCAATTAGCAATTTCCCCCTAATTGGCTGTTGGCCTTCACCAACGATCATACCTATGGACCATGGATCGAACGATGGTCCGTGCTGGTCAGCCATCATTCGCGTCAGAGGTTGGGTAAAGGGGTCCTCAATCTATGGACATAGTCTACGGACCGTGGTTTGGCCTACGGACCGTGGGTCTGTCCGTGGGTCGAGACTTAGCCGATTTTCTGAGCTGGGTTTGGGGAGGGGTTGCAGTGGTGAACTACGGACCACCAGCACGGGCCGTGGTCTGACCTACGGTCCGTTGGTGGCAATCGTGGGTTACATCTGCAACTTCTCAAAATCTATATTTTGGTTTGTTTTGGATACAGGGCGTTACATTTTCTGCCCCTTGGGACCATTCGTCCTCGAATGAAGACTAAACTAGCTGAGTATGGAGGGAAGAAACTGCACTAGAAACTGATTTCTGACTGAAATGAGTTCCAAGAACATGCAAATACGCTGAAAATGCAAGGTTGACTGAAGGAACAAATAACTAAGATTGAATTAGCGCATGAACGACTGAAAAACTGAAGAGGAACTATTACCTTAAGCTGGAATGGAATCAGAAGGAAAGAGGTGAGGATACTTGGACTTCATGGCTGCTTCTTCTTCCCAAGTAGCTCCCTCTTCGGACTGACTCCTCCATAAAACCTTGATTGAAGCGACTTTTTTTGTTTCTCAACCTTCTAACCCGACGATCGAGAATCTCAACTGGTACATCCTTATACGAGAGACTATCTTTCACAACCATACTCTCTAATAGAACTACAGATTCTTGATCACCCACACATTTCTTCAATAGTGAAATGTGGAAGACTAGATGCACTGCTGCCAAATCTGTTGGCAACTCTAACTCATAAGCCACTTTACCAATCCTTTTCGAGATCTGGTAAGGGCCTTCATATCTGGGACTGAGTTTCCCTTTCTTGCCAAACCTCATCACCCCCTTCATAGGTGGTACCTTCAGGAAAACCCAATCATTAACTTGGAACTCTAGTTCCCTTCTCCTTACATCTGCAAAAGACTTCTAGCGACTCTGGGTTATCTTAAGTCTATCTCTGATGAGTTACACTTTCTCCATAGCATAATGGAGTGCATCTGGCCCTCTTAAGGCTACTTTACCTACTTCAAACCAGCTAACAGGAGATCTATATCTACGCCCATACAATGAATCATAAGGGGTCATCTGAATGCTGAAATGGTAACTATTATTGTAGGCGAACTCAATGAGAGGAAGGTGATCATCCCAACTCCTCTTGAAATCGATCACACATGCTCTCAACATGTCTTCTAAGGTCTGAATGGTACGCTCTGCCTGGCGATACGTGTGGGATGAAATGTTGTGCTAAGATTAACCTGAGTACCAAGACCTTTCTGAAATAACTTCCAAAAATGAGAGGTAAACTGAGGACCTCTATCTGAGTTGATAGAAAAAAGAACCTCATGCAACCTCATAATCTTATTAATGTAAAGTTGGCGTAATCCTCTGCCAAATTTGTAGTCTTGACCGCCCAAAAGCGAGAAGACTTGGTAACTCTGTCAACTATCACCCAAATGTAGTCATGCTGTCTGCGAGTACGAGGTAATCATGTGATGAAGTCCATGCTTATCACTTCCCACTTATAAGTTGGAATGTCAATCTCTTGAGTCATCCTCCTGGTTTCTGATGTTCTACCATGACTTACTGGCAATTTGGGCACTTAGCTACAAAATCTGCTATATCTCTTTTCATACCATTCCACCAATAGACTTCTCGCAGATTGTGGTACATCTTAGTGGCACCTGGATGAATAGAATATCTAGAATTATGGGCTTCTGCAAGAATATGCTGTCTCAATTCACCCACATAAGGAACATATAATCTACCCTGATAGCGAAGCACACCATCTCCCCCTTGGGAGAATACCTCAACTCTCTGAGTTCAAGTAATATCGGATCACTGTCTTGCTTTTCCTTAACTTCCACTACCAAAGAAGATTCTACTCCATTCTAAACTGTTACACCACCATTTGATATGCTTATAAGACGAACTCCTAGGCGAGCAAGTCTGTGAACATCCCTTGCTAGCTCCTTTCTTTCTTTCTCAACATGTGCTACACTACCCATGGATAATCTGCTAAGAGCATCTACTACTACATTTTCCTTACCTCGATGGTAATGCACGCTCATATCATAATCTTTGAGGAACTTAAGCTACCTTCTCTGGTGAAGATTCAACTCTTTCTAGGTGAATACATATTGGAGGCTCTTATTGTAACACCCCATATTCTACGTGTACTAGTTCTATTTATATGACACTTATAAATTGCCTTGTGGTATAGTTATGGACTCAGTTTCCTATAATTGCCCATATTATGCATATACTTGTTATATTCTTGTGATACTTGACATAGCCTTTATAGTATGGCTTAGGGACCATGTTTCTTATATGATCATCATTGGTTTAAACTAGCTCAGAAGGTGATGTGATGCCTTGATGTTTCAGCATGTGTACTGCAAGTTAACTCCAACGGAAGTATTTAAACTCGAGACAGTAAGGTGGTACTTGAGCTTGAAGTTGAAAGTTAAGTGCTAAGTTAAAGAAAAAGGGATTAATATTTAGAAAATGGAATAAAATAAGTGAGCTACTTACTTGACTTAACTAAGCTAGTAGGTGACAAGTAGTATCACCTACTTTGACTTATTGACTAGTCCAAAGGACCAAGTAGGTGCATCACTTACTTAAGCTATATGAACTTAGTTAAAAAGGCCAAGGTTTATGGATAAGATTTGGGCCTATGCTAACAGACTCACTTGAGGCCTAAACTAAGTTAAATAAAAGAAAAATGAAATTAAAGTCCAGCAGCCAAATTTGCCAAGGCCCAATATATTTAAGCCCAAGTGAAAGCAAGTAAGTGCATCACCTAGTTTGACCTTTTGAGCTGCTTGATGTACATAAGCAGGTGCATCACCTACTTGACCTTTTAGTGGTTGAAAATGGACCAAAAAAGGGAGGTTCTAGAGGATTTTTTTTTTGGTCAAGAAAGCTCCATATAAATCCAATATGAGCTGATCTTTTCACTCATTTTAGCAAAAAAAATTCACAATTTACTTCAGCTGTCTCTCTCTTTTCTCTCAAGAGCAGCCTAAAAATTCCTTTTAGGGTTCTTGAAGAATTCCTCATATCTGCAAACCAAGGTAAGAGAAACACTTATAGATTTAGCTTAATTATCCCATGAAAGACTAGAAAACATGTTATTCATGCTTAATTATAAGCCAAGGTAAGAGAAACACTTATAGATTTAGCTTAATTCTCCTATGGAAGACTAGAAAACATGTTATTCATGCTTAATTATAAGTACAAGACAGAAGTTCCCATAAGCTACTTCTCACTTTCCTTAATTGTTAAGATACTTTTCTCTTCTTTTTTGGTTTAAGTGTGAAGGGAAGTTGAAGTTCTAGAGGAATTCAAGTTATAAGGAGAAGTTGCAGAAATTAAGGTAAGGTGACTGCTCCATTTTCTTCCTCCTTATGTATGAGTTTGAGTGAGGAATTATGGGTGTGCTGTTATAAAGAACTCAAGGGGTGGTGAGTTCAATAATTGTTTGTATGATAAAGAATATTTGAGGTTGTTTTATGTGTATTGTTGTTGGTGCAGCTTGTGTAATCTTGGAAAAGGATATATAATATATTTATTGGGCAGAGAAGAAGGGTGTGGTGATACACATTATTTTAAGGGCTGTATGGGCTCACTATCCTTCAAAGTTAGCTACTGTTTTTACGAGGCTCATGGTGTGATAGCTGCTAATTTTAGTTTGTCATGACTTATAGTGTAGATTAAAACCTAAAAGGGGGAGGCTGAATCGTGATAGTTGTATTGGTCAGAGGATAAGGTATGTAAGGCTATTCGATTTCCTATTTCTTGGCATGAATCCAACACTTGTATTACAAAGCAAGCTTTCTAAGTGCCTTGGTAGTGACTAATCCATAGTTGTAGTTCCTACTCCCTAGAGCATTAAAGTGAATACTCTAATATGAGTTTATTACTAAATGTACGTGCTTACTCTACCAAGTATTAGCATGCAAGGTTTAAACTCATTTCATCGTCAAAGTACCCTTGGCACGTATTCCCCTTATATAAATCAAAATAATCCTAGATCACACATGATACATATGTTTATATGTTGGATATACATATATGTTACCTTTTCATATGTTTGTATGTTCCCTTTATTGGTTATTACTCCCATTGTGTTAGACTATAATGTTACCTCACAATATTCTTACTTGCTCTATTGTACATTTTATATGTACTTACATGGAATATGTATCCGTCTTTAAGTTGAATCTGTCCACATTCTCCCTTGGTACCACATTCATGTATACCTTGTCTTTGATATTAGTTAGTGAGTATTTGGCTATCATATAGAGTTCAAAGCTGTTGGCTGAATTTTAAATGTCTCCACTTGATATGTGCTTCAATTTGAGATGTCAAAATGCTTACTGTGTCATATAAGCTCATGCTGAATGTTAAATGTCTCCACTTGATATGTGCTTCAATTTGAGATGTCAAAATGCTTACTGTGTCATATAAGCTCCTCAGTATTATGTTGGTGTCACATTTCCTTCCCACATCATTGTCATTATCGTAAGTCAATATTTGTATGTCTTCTACTACTAGTATTTATTTCCAAATGTCAACAATGGTTATGACCATTAAAACAACAATCTCAAAAGAGTTATAATCATCAAAAGAACAATCTCAAAAGAGTTACGAATATCAAAACAACAATCTCAAAGATTAAAAAATCTAAGTGAATCAATCTGTATAATTATGGGTCATCCTCTTCTACCACTGACCAGCTGATCATTTGTATCATATGACTTATAAAGATTATAACGTACATCAAAGTAAAGAAAAGAATGTAACATACATGATTCCACAAGTATAAGCAAAGGTAGTCTTAAATCCTTATTGATTGGTATTTGATTTCACTTGAGCTCTCAGTTTACATCTGGTTGTATTATGCCTTACATATTTAGTACATTCTTTCATACTGACGTCCCTTATTGGGGACGCTGCATTTCATGCTGCAGGTACAGGTACTCAACTAATAGATCTCCCCAATAGAAGCATGATACTCAGCGGTTGCTGGTGAGCTCTAGGTTGATTCGAGGCTTTCCTGAGTCTTTACTATGCATATTTTCATAGTGGTACAATCATGGATTCTAGTAGAGTCTTTGTAGACATTGTAAAGCTATCATATGTATTCATAGTTTCACTTATCACATGTATTGGTTCAGCTTGACAACATGTATTGTATATGAAACTTCTCCTTGGTAAATCCATTTGCATAGTAGTTTACTTTCTTATCATAGGTCACTTGTAAAACATGTGTTCATATGGTACTTCTCCGCCTCACCTAGGATTGGGGTGTGACACTTATGGTTGGTGAACACATCTACATGAACACTATACATGTATTGTCTCCAAATCTTGAGTGCAAACACCACTGCTGCAATCTTGAGGTCATGAGTCGGATAATTCTTCTTATGTACCTTAAGTTGTCTAGAAGCATAAGCTATAACCTTACTCGCTGCATCAACACACAACCTAGGCCGACTCTGGATGCATCACAATAGATCAAATAACCATCTGAACCCTCTGGTCAAGTCAAGACAGGAGCTGTAGTCAACTTAGTTTTCAATTCTGCGAAGCTTTTGTCACAATCATCTAACCATCGAAACTTGACCATCTTATGAGTCAACCTAGTCAATGGTGAGGCTATGGACGAAAATACTTTCACGAACCTCCTGTAATAATCCGCTAGACCTAAGAAACTTTTGATATCTGTAGCAGAGGAAGGTCTGGGCCATTGTTTCACTTCTTCTATCTTTTGGGAATCTACTCGAATTCCTTTACTAGACACAATATGCCCAAGGAAAGCAACTAATTGTAACCAAAACTCACACTTATTAAATTTTGCAAATAACTGGCGATCTTTGAGAGTTTTCAGAACAACTCTCAAATGACTTGCATGTTCTTCCTTATTCCTAGAGTAAATGAGGATATCATCAATAAAGACGATAACGAACAAGTCCAAGTACTGCTTGAACACTCTGTTCATCAAATCCATGAAAGCTGCAGAAGTATTAGTTAGTCTAAATGACATAACTACAAATTCATAATGACCATATCGAGTTCTGAAGGCTGTTTTCGGAATGTCACTATCTCTGACTTTGAGCTGATGATAACTAGATCTGAGGTCTATCTTTGAGAAATGGCTAGCACCCTGAAGTTGGTCAAACAAGTTATCAATCCTGGGGATGGGATACTTAATCTTGATTGTGACCTTGTTCAACTGCCTATTGTTAATGCACATTTTGAGAGAACCATTTTTCATCTTCACGAACAACACTGGTGCACCCCATGGCGAAATACTAGGTCTGATGAAGCCCTTACCTAGAAGGTCTTTTAACTGCACTTTCAATTCCTTAAGCTCCACTGGAGCCATTTTGTAAGGAGCAATAGAAATAACATGGGTATCTGGAAGGAGATCTATTCCAAAGTCAATTTCCCTTTCAGGAGGAACTCCGAGAAGGTCTTCTGGGAACTCACTGACTACAGGAACTAACTCAAGAGTTGGGGTTTCAGAGTTAGAATCCTTGACCCGAACTAGATGATAGAGATGCCCCTTAGAAATCATTTTTCTGGCCTTAAGGTAAGAAATGAATTGACCCATAAGTGCTAAGCCACTACCCTTCCATTCTAAGATTGGTTTATCTAGAAACTGAAAATGAACAATCCTAAATATACAATCGACTAAGGCATAACAAGAATGTAACTAATCCATGCCTAGAATGACATCGAAGTTTATCATTTCTAACTCTACAAGATCTGCTGATGTGACTTTCTGAGAGACTGTGACAGGGTAATTTCTGTATACCCGTCTGGCTATAACTGGGTCACAGACTGGAGTAGAGACTAAGAAAGGTTCTGAGAGAGTTTTTGGACTAACACTAAACTTGACTGCTATATAAGGAGTTACAAAACAAAAAGTAGCCCTTGGATTTAATAAAGCATAAACATCGAAATCATAGACTCGTAATATACCAATGACTACAACAGGAGAATCTTCCTGATCCTGGTGAGCCTGAAGAGCATAGAGCCTGTTTTGGCGCTGTCCGCCACCTGTACCAGAAGAGTTACCTTGCTGAGTTGGGCGACCTATTGGTGTTGCTGAAGTTGTAGACTGGGCTCGATTAGCATTGCCTCCTAGATCCTGTTTAGAAGGACAATCCCTTAACCTGTGACCAGGCTGACCATACCCAAAATATCCTTCTTTTCCTACAAGACACTCGCCCGGATGGTTCTTACCACACTTAGGGCAAGTTGGGTAGGTTTTGGTGCCTGAAATACTACTTTAAGACTTAGAATCTGATGCTCCACCTTTTTGATTATTTTGGAAATTAGAGGATGGAACATTGGCTAATGAAGGTGCTGGAGTCGAAGACTTGAAACTGCGAGCGATTCCCACCACCCGATTTCTGTTTGGAATACTCATAGTTGTTTGTTCGTGCTTTCTTACTCTCCTTAGCCTGTTCCCTAAGCATATCACCCTTAACCTGTTGAGCATGAGTCATGAGCCTAGAGATGTTCATGTCTCCTAATAACATAGCATTCATGTACTCTGTCTTCACTAAGTCTGATACTCCATACAGAAACTTATTCATCTGAGCCCTGGAATCAGTAACCATGTGATGAGCTTACCTGGAGATCTAATTGGTTAAACTTGAGCCCATACTCTTGGACCGTCATGTTACCCTGTCTTAAGTTTATAAATTCCTGGGCCCTTGCTTCTCTCAACTCTATGGGGAAAAACCTGTCTAGAAAGGTTTTGCTAAAACAATCCCAAGTAATAGGAGTTGCATCTGTACCCCTATTCTCCTTCCACTGAATATACCATATATGAGCTTCATCTTTCAGTTGATACAATGCTAACTCAACCCATCCATTCCCAGTTACCTGTATCACTTCAAAGATCTTCTTGACCTCATCAATGAAGTTTTGGAGATCTTCTCCAACTTGCGATCCTAATAACTCTGGTGGATTTATCCTAACAAAGTCTCGCACTTTAGTTGCAGCTGACCTAACATTGGCATTTGCTTGAATTAAAACCCGCTGATTGTTCTGGTTGGCTACACTCTGAGCCAACATCTGAATGGCATTCCTGAACTCTGTATTCGAGATTGCTTGATCGGGGACTGGAGGAGCTGCGTTTGCATTCCTGGCATTAGCTCTACGAGGAGGCATGATCATTGAAACATAGAACATTGAGTTAGAATAGAACAAGATCACACCTTACGTGCGATAAGAGTAATAAGAAAATAAAGTTTCCTAAATCACTTCGTAGCCTCCCACTCATTAGATGTGGTGCACTTCACACCATGAAAATGACTCTACTTAGTGCGGCTTTTCATACATCCTAGGACTCTTAAACCTAATGCTCTGATACTAAGTTTGTCACGCCCCGAGACTACCCTCGAGATGCAGACACGGGACCTAGGACCACAAGTGATCCCAAGCTAACCCTGCTGGCATGATCATGAGCATACTAAAGATAATAAACTGATGTGGAAGATAAATCATAAATAAAATGAAAAAATGGAGAATCCCCATATACTATAACTGAGATGAATGAAAACTGTTGAGTTTAATACAAAGAAGATATTAACTCAATTCTAACCTAAATCTAACTATGTCTGAAATAAGCCTCTAAACTGACTATAAATGTTGGAACATGCCCTAACTAGATCTAGCAAAACTAAAACTAAAGGACTATAAGTACGGAAAAGATAAACAAGTCATTGTCCTTTAAGAATGAGGACTCACCACTGATGCTGCTGAACTGATGATGGAAAGTGATCTAAGCGTAATCTGGGTGGTGAGAACCTAAACCTACATCACGAGAAAATGTAGCGCAGAGTTTGCGTCAGTACTTGAAAGGTACTGGGCATGTATATTAGATTAAAGCTAAAATAACATATAACTGAACAAAGAAAATAAACAATGATATAATCTGAACATGATATAGATACTGAATACTAAGCTAACTGAATGCAATGACCAATTTATAACATCCTGAGACTGAATACTGAATATGCTAATACATAGTCAATGCAATAGAATCTGACTGAACTATAGGAGCTACTAATAACCGTTAATAAAACCACATGAGCTAAATGTGGAGTCAGATGTATACACCCAATCGAGAGGACTCAATATACCCTGCCAGAGGTATAGAGGCATGTTGGCGTGATTGCTAAAATAATGCCCACATAGGGGACTTACAATCTACGTGGCTAGTAGTTCTGGCACTATTTGGGTATGCTGAACTCTCGTCCAACTCGGTATTATGCTACTCCTAATGGATTAAGTGATTAACACATTCTGATTGAATTTCTGTAAGTTACTGGATAGCTCAAACTGGACATGCAAACTAAGTATGCAACAATTAACTGATATTGATGTATTAATAACTGAGGCATGTATAACTGAATAACCAAAATATCTGACCTAGCATATGTAATTCAAGAACTAAAGAAATACGTAGCTAGGTTTTTGGAATTCATGCAATACACTGAATATTAACATACTAATATGATTTAGATCATTCTAACAGCTAAGAACCCAATAATTCTAACATTTAAGAAACCTTAAGCCTAGTCATAATAAGGAAATCAAGAAACTGACTGAAAACTAGGGACCTAATGGGTGAAAGAAACCTACTACTGATATCCCACATACCTGGTGATGAATTCCATGGAGAAATCCTTTGATATCTGGGCTGAAATTGAAGAAAACTTGTTGCGTTCTTGGAGTTAGGGCTGGTAAACTTTTACTCCTCTCTTGCTTCTAATTTTCTAAGTTTTGATTAATGATTTGACTTAAGTAAGTTCTAGTTATGTTTCTAGACTTAATTTGACTAAAACCTTATAATTTAGGGTCTAAACGACGTATCTTAGGGGTCCAATGAAATAGGAAAAGACCAAAAAACCCTTGACTTAACTGCTGCGGAGTAACAGAAGGAGGGGACCTAGGAGTCGTAAATCAATCTACGATCCGTAGATTGGGGTTGTAGGTCAAGTTTGCCCGACAGGGCTTTACTAAAACGAGCATAACTTTATACTCGGAGGTCGGATTTTAGCAAACTTGGTGACGTTGTAAAGAGGATTCAATTATATATCATATCTTAGGTCATGGGACATATAATTACTTTTGTGCTGGGAGTGATGACCATTTGAAGTTGACCTAATTAGCAATTTCCTCCTAATTGGCTGCTTGCCTTCACCAACGATCACACCTACGGACAGTGGATCGAACGACTGTCCATGCTGGTTCGCCGTCGTTTGTGTCAGAGGCTGGGTAAAAGAGGCCTCAATCCACGGACACATACCACGGACCGTGGTCTAGCCCACGAACCATGGGTCTGCCCCTGGGCTGAGACTTAGCCGATTTTCTGAGCTGGGTTTTGGGAGGGGTTGCAGTGGTGAACCACAGAGCACCATCACGGGCTGTGGTCTGACTTACGGTCCGTGGACAAAAATCGTGGGTTGCACCTGCAACTTCTCAAAATCTGCATTTTTGTTTGTTTCGGATATGGGGTGTTACAGAAGTCATGGAAGACATGAGAGATCGAGCATTAATATTGATATCTGTGTTGTTGTGATTGTTATCATTTGGTTTCTATATTTTGTATTTAAGATATACTGATGATTTGTTCATTTGAGTACTATGATAATGTAATATAATGTATGAAGATATCCAGATTAAGACTTATAACTATCATAGTAAATTTCATAAGCAAATATAACTTGTTTGTCATAGCAAAATAACACAATAATTGAAAATTAAGTTAACAATGAAAAGTATCATAGACAATATCATTGAGAATTTAGCTAGGCAAAACATGAGTCTTTACTATGAAATATTACGTTTCTTGAGTGCTTGGTGTGAACTGAGTGGCTCGTTTGTGACTTTGTTCTTGTAGCTGCCTTTGAGTAATTGTAGCTCCATCCTTTGACCTTAGTCCATTAGTTTTGTAACCAAGATCGATATTGGTTGGCACTGAACTCTTCAATGTAGCACAATGTAACACTCTATCAGTAGTTCCAGGCTGTTAAAAGGCAATAATGATATTAGTTAGCGATTCTATATAATCAAACTAAAGGTCCTTAAATGATAATACTTACCCTCTCTATCACACTGCCATTTGCTCCAAATAGCATACCAAAACCATCTGTTCTTGGCTTCTCTGTTCTTGGCCTCTTATATCTGGGATTTGCACCACCTCTTTTAACTTTGTTACTCATCTTTGAGCCACTAGCAATAGTAGTTGACTGTTGAGTACTAAATTGACTTGTTGGTTGAGCAACACTTGCAAAATTTTAAAAAATATTTGCAGCACTTCCACCAGTAGTTGTTGCAGCAGTAGTTGCACCTCCAGAAGCTGCTGAAGTAGTGGCTGGTCTTTTAGTAGCTGCACCGCCACTTCCATCAGTAGATGTTGTAGCAGTAGTTGCAGCTCTACAAGCTGCTGGAGTAGTGACTGGTCTTTTAGTAGTTGCACCACCACTTCCACCAGCAGTTACTATAACACCTCACAACTAGAAAGAACTAGAAGGAAGTTTAAAATTTGGAAATAGTTAATTTTGGGAAGAATTTAAAAATCTGGAAAATTTGGTAAAGGATAAAAGTGAGTTTTTGCTCAACTTCAAACGACCATCACTTCTAGCTCAGGATGAGTTAAAGTTAGTTGTAGATATGGTTGGAAATCTTTCCAACGCTGCCTAGTTTGCATGATTTCGAGTTCGTATGAGTGAGTTATGCCCTTTGGAAGTTGGGATGTTGGATTAAGGAAATGTCCAATCCAGAATTTTAAAGGGTATTTTAGTCTTTTCATGGACCTAGTATTTTAATCCATTTTTAGGAGTTTAATATGGGTCAAATAAGATTTTAGTCAGTTTTAGAATTTGGAATTTCATGCTAGGGCTAAGGAGAAGAGAAAAGAGAAAGAGAAGTAAGGAAATCGTCAAGTTTGTCGAGATTAGCTTGTGGATTTCATCGGGGGTGATCCATAAAAGGTATGTGAGATCACATAGCATTGGGTTAGTTCACCCACACACCAAACATGATTAATTCAACTTATTTTCCTCTTAAAAAGATTGAAAATTTGATGTTCTTGATAGTTGTTCTTAAATTGATTTCGTTCTTGAATATGATTTGGGATTAAGAGTTTCTTGATGTTAAAGTGTTGTTTCCTTGAGTAGTTTGGGTTAGAGTTTGTGCATATGAATTGGGTACATGAATCTAAAGTGAATTTGAGAAAAAAAATCAGATTAAAATGATTTAGGATCAGAAAATGAGATAAAAAAATTCGTCAGACTCACCTGGGGAGGGCCAGGTGCGTTGCCCCCCCATAGCACTAGAAAGGCTAGGGCGGCGTGCCTGCAGTGTGCCAGAAATGAACCCCAGAAAGTTGGGGACTAGTGTGGCACGCCCGGGATGTGCCCAAATGGTCGTTTTTCATTAGTTTTTCGTCGTCCAGCCTTATTTAAGTTCTTCTAAATTGTACTTACACTTTCCATTTATTCTAACTACTCTAAATGACTTATAAACACCTAGAAATCATCTAGAAACATGAATCATAACCTTGAATCCATAAATTCAAATTTAGGGAAAGTCAAGAGCCAAGTCTAAGAAGTTCTTCGAGTCTTTTCAAGAAGTTTTTTGCAAATGCTTTTAACATTGTTTTAAGACTTAAAGTTCAAGTTGAGTAAAAAGTAAAGAGTAAAGTTTGAAGTTCATTTCTTCAAAAGTATATGGGGAATATGTATTCCCAAATGGTTTAAAATGTTTTCACATTTAAATAATAACAGAACTGAGATTTCCAAAGAGCTTTCGGGCTAGTTTTCAGAAAAGAGTAATATCTTTCTAAATGAAGTAAGAAGGGAAACTGAGATTTTCAAGATGGTCTTTGAGCCAAGTTTTTGAGCACTAATCTCAAATCACAGAAGAATTACATTTTTAAAACATAAAGAGCTAGTATATTTTGGGAGTAGTATTGAGCAACGATATGGAGGAGAGTTCAGACAACTCACAGCCCCCATAAACCATGTAGCCACCATGGGTAGAAATAGTCATACTTTTTAGATAAACCCTTTTCACAATAGGCTAGTGGATCCACTTAGTAGTTCAGGTCCTATACCTTTAGCCGGGTATAGGATGCGCTGACAGCATCAGGTAGATCAATGTATCATCACTATAGCTCTTATGTGATGGTTGTCGGTTAGAGAAACTCCAACAGAAGTTATTGTATTTTTATATACATCAATTTATTGTATTTTTATATACATTTTAGAGTTATATTGTATCCTTGTATGTACATAGATTTGACATCATGTTTTAAACAACTTTTCTTTATATTGCACTTGTTTTAAACTGCTTTATATTGAAATGAGTTCAGTTAAGTATTCATGAGTTGATAAGAGCCAAGGTAAGTGTTTCTTTCAGATTCCCTTTTAAGCCTTTGCTGTTTTAGCATTCCAACTCACACATTCGTACATTCAATGTACTGATGCCAGTTGTCCTGCATCGTCTTATAATGCAGACACAGGTAACTAGGATCAGCCTTCCAGCGCACCGTTGATCCAGTGAGTACTTCAGAGTCAGTCGGTGAGCCTCCTTGCATTTCGGAGGATCTATTTTCATTTCTTTCTAGTTAGTTCATTAGGATGTTGTGGAGTTGTCCCAACATCCGTCTCAGTTGTTTTAGAGGCTTCATAAACAGTCAAATGTTAGTCATTTGAGTCTTTTCATTATCATTTCTTGTTGTTAAGACTTGGGTTGCCACTTTTGGCCAAGTTGAATGTTTAACCTTTAGGAATTCTTAGTTATTTTATTATTTAGTTCAGTTAAGTGTTATTGATCATTATAAGTATGAATATTGTCTTCTGTTGAGTTAGGTAAGCCAGGCCAAGGGTTCGCTTAGGGCCAACAATTGTCTTCGAGTGCCAGCCACGTCCGGGGTGTAGACTCTAGGCGTGACAAACTTGGTATTAGAACATAGAGTTCAAGAGTTCTAGGGAGTCTATCAAGCCGTGTCTGTAGAGTCCCAGTTACCGGTGTAAAGCACGCCACATCTATAATTAGGAGCCTGCAACATTTAGGAAAACCTCTCACTTTTTTTTCACACTTATTTCATGTGTTAGAGTTTATCTCTAAAAAGTTTCCCTCTAATTCGTGCCTGCACGTGTTTCAGATAATCATGCCTCCACAAAGAGTTGCCAGATGCGTCCTGCTAGACGGAATGTTGAGGAACAAGAGTTACTGAATGCACCTAAAGTGCAACCTCAAGGAGAATTTACCAATACTGAGTTCAGGGAAGCAATCAGGATGCTAAGTCAGGTTGTGACTAATTAGGCTGGGCAATAAAGAGGAGCTAAACAGAATGAGGTTGATACTTCAAGGATTCGTGAGTTCTTGAGGATGAATCCTTAAAGTTTCACTGGTTTAAGCACTTCTGAGAACCTAGAGAACTTTGTTGATGAAGTAAAAAAGGTATTTGAGGTTATGCATGTTTTTGATGTTGAGCGATTTGAAATAACTGTATATCAACTGAAGAATGTTGCCAGGAATTCGTTTGATCAGTGGAAAGGGGGTAGAGTTGAGGATGCACCACCTGCAAGCTGGGCCTATTTTGAGGAAGCTTTCTTGGGAAGTTTCTTTCCCCGAGAAGTTAAAGAGGCTAAGGTACGAGAATTTCAAACACTTAAGCAGAAATCTCTAAGTGTGCATGAGTATGGGTTGAAGGTCACCCAATTGTCTCGTTATGCTCCGGAAATGGTTGCGTACATGAGGAGTATGATGAGTCTATTTGTTGCTTGGTTGTCCCGTCTATCAAGCAAAGAGGGTCGGGCAACAATGCTTATTGGGGACATGAACATTTTGAGGTTGATGGTCTATGTGCAACAAATAGAGGAAGAGAAGCTAAGAGATAGAGAGAAGTTCAAAAACAAGAGGGCTAAGACAGGGAATGAGTCCAGGCAGCAGAAGAGTAATGCCAACCGGTCATCCTTCCAACAGAAACAGAAGGGACCTGCTCTATTATCTGCTAGTGCACCTGCACCTAGGAACAAAAGTGAGTACAATGGTCAGAATTCCAGAGTAAGCCTTCTTATTCTCAAGGTAGTGTGGCGCAAGGGGGTAGTAAGCCTCCTGTCTATGCCAAGTATGGTAGGAACCACTTTGGTATTTGTCGTGAGGGCTCCACTGGTTTTTTCAAGTGTGGTCAGACTGGGCATTTCATGTAAGAATGTCCAAAGAACAAGCAGGGTAATGGTAATGGGGGTAATAGAGCCCAATCTTCTTCAGTTGCTCCATCAGACAGAATTGCACCTAGAGGGGCTACTTTCGGTACTAGCGAGGAACAAACCACTTATATGTTATCAACAGTCGCCAAGAGCAAGAGGATTCACTAGATGTTGTCATTGGTATAATTCAAGTCTTTGACTTTACTGTTTATGCCTTGTTAGATCCATGATCGAGTTTATCTTTCGTAACTCCATACATTGTTATGAATTTTGATACTATTCCTGAGCAACTTAGTGAACCATTCAGTGTCTCTACGCCTATTAGTGAGTCTATTCTAGCAGAGAGAGTCTATCGTGATTGTCCCATTTTCGTCAATCACAAGAGTACCAGGGCTCATTTAATTGAGTTAAACATGATAGGTTTTGATGTCATTCTTGGTATGGACTGACTTTATGCCTGTTATGCCTCAGTCAATTGTTGAACTCGAGTAGTCAAGTTTTAGTTTCCAAATGATCCCGTCTTAGAGTGGAAAAGCAGTTCAGCAGTTCTTGAGGGTCGTTTTATTTCGTACCTTAAGGCAAGGAAGTTAGTTTCCAAGGGGTGTATTTATTACTTAGTCTGATTTAATGACTTAAGTGTTGAGGTACTTTCTAATCAGTTAGTTCTAACAGTAAAAGAGTTCCCAGAAGTTTTTCCTGATGATCTTCGCGGAGTCCCTCCTGAGATAGATATAGACTTCAGTATAGATCTTCTTCCAAATACTCGTCCTATATCTATTTCGCCATACAGAATGACACCAGTAGAGTTGAAAGAGTTGAAAGAGCAGTTAAAAGATCTTTTAGATAAGGGCTTTATTCGATCAAATGTTTCACCTTGGGGTGCTTCGGTCTTATTTGTGAAAAAGAAGGATGGTTCCCTTAAGATGTGTATAGATTACCATCAGTTGAACAAGGTTACAATCAAGAATAAGTATCCTCCTCCGAGAATCGATGATCTTTTCGATTAGCTTTAGGGTGCTTCCTGTTTCTTGAAAATCGACCTCATATCAGGTTATCAGTTGAGAGTAAGGGAATGTGACATTCCAAAGACAACATTCAAGACCCGTTATGGTTATTATGAGTTTTTGGTCATGTCCTTTGGTTTGACTAATGCACTAGTAGCGTTCATGGATCTTATGAATAGAGTCTTCAAACATTATTTGGATATGTTTGTCATCGTCTTCATTGATGACATACTAATCTATTCAAGGAATGAGGAAGATCATGCTAGTCATCTCAAAATAGTTCTTCAGACTTTGAAAGATAATGAGTTATATGCTAAATTCTCTAAGTGTGAATTTTGGCTTGAGTCTGTGGCATTCTTAGGCCATATTGTCTCTGGAGAGGGAATTAAAGTTGATACTCAGAAAATTAAGGCAATGCAAAATTGGCCTAGACCCACATCTCCAACTGATATTAGAAGTATTTTGGGTTTGGTTGGCTATTATAAAAGGTTTGTAGAGGGTTTTTCATCCATTTTGTCCCCTTTGATGAAGTTGACTCAGAAAACAGTTAAATTTCAATGGTTTGAATCTTGTGAGAAAAGCTTTCAGGAATTGAAGAAGAGGTTGACTACTGCCCTAGTTTTGACTTTACCGGAAGGTACTCAAGGTTTTATGGTGTATTGTGATGCATCTAGAGTTGGTTTGTGTTGTGTATTAATGCAGAATGACAAGGTTATAGCTTATGCCTCCAGATATTTAAAAGTTCATGAGAAGAACTACCCAACCCATGACTTAGAGTTGGCTGCTGTGGTATTCGCTTTGAAGATATGGCGCTATTATTTGTATGGTGTTCATGTTGATATATTCACTGATCATAAGAGCCTTCAATATGTGTTCACTCAGAAACAGCTTAATCTTAGACAAAAGAGGTGGTTAGAGTTACTCAAGGATTATGACATAAGTATTCTTTATCACCCAGGTATGTTGGTTCTGATGCCTTAAGCATGTTGTCTATAGGTAGTACCGCCCATGCTGAGGAAGAAAAAAGAGAGTTAGCAAAAGATGTGCATAGACTTTCACGCATAGGAGTCCGTCTTATGGATTCCACAGAAGTAGAAATTGTGGTGACGAATGGGGCTGAATCATTACTTGTATCAGAAGTTAAAGAAAAACAAGACTAAGATCCCAATTTGCTTGAGTTGAAGGCAAATGTTCAAAAGCTAAAAGTATTAGCTTTTGAACAAAGGGGAGATGATATATTGAGATATCAAGGTAGATTGTGTGTACCTATGGTGGATAGACTCCAAAAGAAAATTCTGGAGGAAGCTCATAGCTCCAAATGTTCCATTCATCGGGGTTCCACAAAGATGTATCGTGACTTGAGAGAATTTTATCGGTGGAATAGCATGAAGAAGGGCATTGCAGAATTTGTTGCTAAGTGTCCAAATTGCGAGCAAGTGAAAGTTGAGCACCAAAGGCATGGTGGTTTGGTGCTGAATATAGAATTCCAGAATGAAAGTAGGAGATGATTAATATGGATTTCATCACAGGTTTACCAAGGTCTCGCAGGCAGCATGATTCTATTTGGGTGATTGTCGACAGAATGACAAAAACAACCCACTTTTTGCTGGTAAAGACTACCTATTCAGCCGAGGATTATGCCAGGTTATATATTTAGGAGGTGGTAAGACTTCATGGAGTCCCTGTTTCAATTAGATCAGATAGGGGTACACAATTTGCTGCTCAATTTTGGAAGTCATTCCAAAAGGTTTGGGTTCAAATGTGAACTTAAGTACTGCATTTCATCCTCAGACAAATGGACAAGCAGAGCGCACTATTCATACTTTAGAAGATACGCTAAGGGCTTGTATGATTGATTTCAAAGGGAATTGGGATGAACAACTACCTCTCATTGAGTTTTCTTACAACAACAATTACCATTCTAGTATCCAAATAACTCCTTACGAAGCTCTATGGGAGAAGATGGAGATCTTTTATTGGATGGTTTGAAGTTAGGGAAGCAGGGTTAATAAGACCAGATTTAGTTCACCAAGCTATGGAGAAGGTGAAGGTGATTCAAGAGAGGTTGAAAACGGCACAAAGTCGTCAGAAATCCTACACTAATGTTAGGAGAAGGGAGCTAGAGTTCAAGGTAGATGATTAGGTATATCTCAAAGTTTCACCCATGAAGGGGGTTATGAGGTTTGGTAAGAAGGGGAAACTTAGTCTCCAATATATTAGACCTTATAAAATAGCCAAGAGGATTGACAAAGTAGCTTATGAGTTAGAGCTACCACAAGAGGTAGCAGCGGTTCATCTGGTATTTCACGTCTCCATGCTGAAGAAGTGCATGGGCAATCCTTTATTGATCATACCAACTGAAAATATTGGGATCAAGGATAGCTTATTTTATGAGGAGATTCCTGTTCAGATTCTAGATCGCCAAGTTCGCAAGTTGAGAACAAAGAAGGTAGCATCAGTCAAAGTCCTTTGGAGGAACCAATTTGTTGAGGAGGCCACTTGGGAAGCTGATGAGGATATGAAAAAGAGATATCCGCATCCCATCTATCTGGAGAAAATGCAGAACAAGGTACTAATTCTATTCTTAGCACTCTTTAAATTATGAGTGAGCATGTTGTTTGTTTGCATTTGCTTGTTGGGTCTTTGAATTTGATGTTACACCCTAAGCCTATTAAGAGTAATCTCATTTGAGGACGACTGTTCCCAAGGGGAGATATTGTAACATCTCGCAACTAGAAAGAACTAGAAGGAAGATTAAAATATGGAAATAGTTAATTTTGGGAAGAATTTAAAAATCTGGAAAATTTGGTAAAGGGTTAAAATGAGCTTTTGCTCAACTTCAAACGGCCATAACTTCTAGCTCAGGATGAGTTAGAGGTAGTTCTAGATATGGTTGGAAAGCTATTGGAATGATCTTTCCAACGCCGCCTAGTTTATGTGATTCCGAGTTTGTATGAGTGAGTTATGCCCTTTGGAAGTTGGGATTCTAGATTAAGGAAATGTCCAATTCGAAATTTTAAGGGGTATTTTAGTCTTTTCATGGACCTAGTATTTTGATCCATTTTTAGGAGTTTAATATGGGTCAAATTAGATTGTAGTCAATTTTAGAATTTGGAATTTCACGCTAGGGCTAAGGAGAAGAGAAAAGAGAAGGAGAAGCAAGGAAATCGTCAAGTTCGTCGAGATTAGCTTGTGGATTTCTTCCGGGGTGATCCCTACAAGGTATGTGAGATCACATAGCATTGGGTTAGTTCACCTGTGCGCCAAGCATGATTAATTCAACATATTTTCCTCTTAAAAATATTGAGAATTTGATGATCTTGATAGTTTTTCTTGAACTGATTTCGTTCTTGAATATTAGTTGGGATTAAGAGTTTCTTGATGTTAAAGTGTTGTTTCCTTTAGTATTTTGGGTTAGATTTTGTGCATATGTTTTGGGTACATGAATCTAAAGTGAATTTGAGAAAAAAAATCAGATTAGAACGATTTAGGATCAGAAAACAAGATAAAAAAATTCGTCAAACTCACTTGGGGAGGGCCAGGCGTGTCGCCCCCCCCCCCCCCCCCAATAGCACTAGGAAGGCTAGGGCGGCACGCCTGTAGTGCACCATAAATGAGCCCCAGTAAGTTGGGGGCTGGCACGGCGCTCCAGAGATGCACCCAAATCGTCGTTTTTTATTAGTTTTTCATCGTCTAGCCTATTTAAGTTCTTCTAAAGTGTACTAACACTTTCCATTGAAGCCCCCATAAAAGATGTAGCCTCCATGGGTAGAAAAGGGTCATACTTTTTAGATGAACCCTTTTAACAATAGACTAGTGGATCCACTTAGTAGTTCAGGTCCTATACCTTTGGTCGGGTATAGGATGCATTGGCTGTGTGAGGTAGATCATTGTATCATCACTATAGCTCTTATGTGATGGTTTTCGGTTAGAGAAAGTCCAACATAAATTATTGTATTTTTATATACATCAGTTTATTGTATTTTTATATACATCAGTTTATTGTATTTTTACATGCATTTTAGAGTTATATTGTATCATTGTATATACACAGAGTTGACATCATGTTTTAAACAACTTTCTTTATATTGCACTTGTTTTAAATTGTTTTATATTGAAATGAGTTCAGTTAAGTATTCATGAGTTGATAAGAGGCAAGGTAAGTGTTTCTTTCAGATTCCCTTTCAATCCTTTGTTGTTTTAGCATTCCAACTTGCATACTCGTACATTCAATGTATTGATGCCAATTGACCTGCATTGTCTTATGATGCAAACACATGTAACTAGGATCAGCCTTCCAGCGCACCGTTGATCCAGTGAGTACTTTAGAGTTAGTCAGTGAGCCTCCTTGCGTTCTGGAGGATCTATTTTCATTGCTTTCTAGTTAGTTCATTAGGATGTTGTGGGGTAGTCCCAACATCCATCTCAGTTGTTTTAAAGGTTTCATAGACAGTCAGATGTTAATCCTTTGAGTCTTTTCATTATTATTTCTTGTTGTTAAGACTTGGGTTGCCACTTTTGGCCAAGTTGAATGTTTAATCTTTAAACATTATCAGTTATTTTATTATTCAGTTAAGTGTTATTGATCATTATAAGTATCAATAGTCTTCTGCTGAGTTAAAGCCAGGCCAAGGGTTCGCTTGGGGACAACAATGGTCTTTGAGTGCCAGCCATGTCTGGGGTGTAGACTTGGGGCATGATAGTTACACCTGTAGAAGCTGCTGAAGTAGTTGCACCACCAGTAGCACCACCAGTTACCCCTGTAGAAGCTACTGAAGTAGTTGCAACACCACTTTCACATGTAGTAGTTCCAGTAGTATAACCATTTTTCTATATACAAAATTTTTCCAAATTGAATTAAGAAGTATTGATAAAAATAAATTTTATTAACATAGTTGAAGAAGTTAAAGAAAAACTTACAGCAATTGGACATCCTTTCTTTTTATGTCCAAAATTCTTGCACAAAGAACATTTCATTTTTCTCCCCTTCCTTGTAGCCTTTCCAAACTTCTTCTTACTAGGCTCATCACTATCTTTTGACCTTTTTTTCCTTGGTCTTCTTGGTATAGAAGTGATTTCAGGTGGCTCAATGGATGGTCTTATGCTCTTGGGCCACATTTTTATATTTGTCATAGGTTGAATGAACTTATTGTAGGCCTTTAAATATGTTTACTTCTTGTTCTAGTGATCAACAAATGACTCAACATCTAGATCCTTGTACTATATTGCAATAATTCCATGTGCACAAGGAATTTTCTTCAGTTGCCATGACCTACAACTACAAACTTTCTTTTTGAGATTAACAACGTGTTTATATGGTGGATCCTAAATCTCATCGCCATTATCTCCATTAAATTTAACCTCATATATGGCTGCATGTTCAACATTCTCACTAAGAATTTGCATAGCCATAAGGGACATATCAGTTATCCATTTTTAGAAAACTCCCTCATTTGAGTCATTCTTTCCATGACTTTGACTCTAAATTCCTCTAACATTGTGATGATTGATTTGAATCTAGTTGCCAAGATCCAACTATTGAATATCTCACACATATTATTCTCAACTATGTCACACTTGCTATGTTCCTTGAATAATTCCCTACACCATGCCTCTTTATTGTAATTTAACAAAGCTTCCAGCCATAACTTTTTCCTCTTTTCTTCACCCCTCCATACATTCTTCCAGTTGGCCCATATATGTCTAGCACACCATCTATGTTCAACATTTGGCAATAAATCAATAAGTGCTATGTTAAGACCCTATCAAAGAAAAAAGGCATGCCAAGGAAAAACAATAGAAATATAAGTGTAACATAGAAATTGCTATAGCAAAGTAAAAAAAAGACTACAAAGTGTTCTCATACCTTCTGCATATCAGACATAACTGTGAGTCCTTCACTTTCAGTTTGTGGGAATTCCAAATCATGTTTGACGCACTTGATAAACTAAGACTATGTGTCCTTGGATTCTTTATTAACTACTGCCCATGCTGTAGGATATATCTGATTATTTCCATCCTTGGAAATGCAAGACAACAATTCACCTCTACATACACCTTTCAGAAATACACCATCAAAACCAATTATCCTTCTACACCCCTTCATCCAACCACTTTTTAATGCTCCAAGACAAATATAAATCCCTTGGAATACCTCTTTTCCATGAATTGTATTCTTGGATGTCCTAACAACCGTAGTAGTTCCTGGATTTGTAGACTTCAACTCCTCAACATAGTCATACAATCTAGCAAATTCCTCTATGAAATCACCCATATGCTCATTTATGACTTTCATTTTTGCTCTTCTATAACTTGTTTTACTAACAAACAATCCATAATCCTTTTGTACCAAGTCTTGAATCTGATGGAGTCTGATGCTAGGCACACTCATAATTCTGTCTTTGTAAGTCTTACAAATTCAGTTTGGAGTACACAACTTGTTTCTTGTTCTTTTGAAACACTTATGGATAGGAAATTATGTCTTCACAGTAAAATTTCCAGTATTACACTCAATACTTCCAAGAATATGTCAAGGACAACCCTTCTTATTACACTTTGGTCCTGATCCTCTCCTTTTCATTAGATTTAAGTTTAATGTTCACACCCTTCTGAATAGAGTATGTTTGTAGTGCTTCTCTAAACTGAACATTATTCACAAAATCCATATACAACTGAAATAAATAAAATTTGGCAGTTGGGTCAAAATAGACCTTTGTACTTGAATTCCTTGCTGGTGGATCTACAACCTCATCAGACTCAACAGGATCCCCTTCATCTTCACTAATATTATTGCCAGGATCTGAACTATCAAATAATAGGTCATCCCTACCCAATTTTCCTTCATATCTTCCTCTCTTATTCTTATTAATATCTTCAAGACTAGCATCTATACCTACAGGACCAAAAGGTATCTCATCTACATTTATTCTAGCAGCTTTCTCTTTACTAACTTGTTCTTGAATGTTTGACTGCCTAGATACAAACTCAGTATCCAAGTCACTTAAGTCATCAATGTTCTCATCAACATCATAAAGTGACTCAGAATTAGATTGTTCAGCATCTACATCTACATCATATTCATTAGATGTTTGAAGGTGGTAGGAAGAAAAGTCATTACCTTGACCTTGACCTTCATCCTCATCTCAGTCCTCTAAAGAAGCCTCAGGAGCAGCAGTCTCCTTATTCTTACCCTTGTCTATCCTAAGTTTTTGATCTTTTTTTATATTTGTATCATTTTTATCAGATGGTTGAGGGGAAGACGCATCAGCCCTACCATTTATAACAATAGGTGGGGGGGGGGGGGGGCTTACCTTTTTTGGGAGTAAGCAATTAGGCTTTTTGCACCTCATTAGGATCCTCAACAATTGAAGGAGTACTAATTTGATGTACCATATACACATCAACAAAGTCCCCATCTTTTAAGTTGTTAATAAATCTCAACACATCAGCATCACTCTTCAACATATAAAAACCACCTCTTTTAACTTTGCACCCAAAGGTTTCAATATTTTCAACTCCCAATTCTCTAGCTAATTTCTGAAAAAACATTATATGAAGCTCATCCATATCGATTCTTATTTTTTCAAGATCATAAATTCCATTAGCATACCTGAGTTCAGGATCTGATAAAAAACATCCCCCATAATGCATTTGAAGTGTAATAATTGTCGAAGCCATATTCTTACCATGCCTGCAAAGTCACGAGAATACTTTCAGATAATTGACAAAAAGCCCTAATTCACAAAAATCCCTAATCGACAAAAAAACCTAATTTAAAACTAATTCTTTATGGAATACAACAAAAACCTCTATAATAATTTGATATAATCCAATTAGACCACTAACAAGAAAGAAATTCAACGCAATTCATAAAAAAATAAAATATTTCAAATACAAAAAAACCCTAGGTTCAACAAATATTCACGATAAATGTCATTGAATGCATAATACTTCTACAAATTGTTATTAGGCATGTAAAAAACCAAAATCCTCTCTAAAATCACACCACGACCTCTGCAACAGTACCAAGCCTTAAAACAACAAAATTCAAAATGAAACACCAAAAACACAACTGCAACACAAAGAGAATAAAAATCAGTCAACAAACTTACAACTATGGAGTGAAACATGAACTCAAACACTTCACAAAATCAAAAAAAAAATCGCGGTGATCAATAATGTAAATCGGGACTACAGAGAATAGAAGGGTCTAGTTGAAAAGGAGAAAGGAAAGAAATGTTTGAAAGAGAAAGGAATTAGCCTATTTTTAACATGTCATTTCCTACGTGGAATTTTTAAATGATGTGGAAAGCTACGTGTGGCGTTTGTAGTTCACACACCATTGAGTAGTCAAAAAAAGGGTTTAAAATGTTGGGTTTCAGTTGGGTTCGAGGGTTCAGTTGGCAAAACCTTGAGTAGAAGGGCTCAGGTGACAAAATGAGACAAGTACAAGGGCCTCCTAGACCATTCTACCATAAAACTATTTGTAATTTATTAGACAATCTGTCAAAATTCTACATTAACTTGAAAATAGAATATCGATTTTCTTATTCGTTTTTCACATTGCTTTTTTCAATAGCTAGCTTTAGGGATTGAATTTATCTTAGGTTCATTTCTTAATGAAACTCTCATATTTTTAGTTGATTTTATTAAAAAAAATTAAATTAACTCCATTGGGTTGAGAAGAAGATCAATTTTTTTTTTTTATCTTTGAGTTAAGAGTCAAAGTAATCCTTGTCATTTAACATGAAACACTAATAGTTTTTCATGTTTCAAAAATTGGTGCACTTTTGGTATTATATCAAACATTCGTCTAATTATTAATGGTGGCTTTTGTGCCCATATGAAAAAGCCTTGTCTGTGATATACCATGACACTGTTTCCACCATTGCTAACCTGCAGATCTTCCCCATCCCTAATTCCATAACTTTGATTCTTATAGACAAATAGAATAAAAATAAAGAGATTGCTAACTGGATAAGTAAGAGTCAATCAACATCTTGTTGCTTTAGAAGAATCTCTTTTTTTCCTTTTTATTTGTTTGTTCATTTCCCTTCAATGAAAGTCTTCGACAAAAGTAAAATTCTTTGTTTCTATGAATGCTAAACAATTTTCATCGTCATCAAGCTTTCAAGTTTAAATTATATTTTGTAATCTATCATTTTACAAAATACAGTTTAAAGTTGAAAATTATTACATTTTTCAAGCTCGAATTCGTCTTTCAACTTTAAACTATAGATGCATCATTTTATATTATATTTTTAATTATTAATACATTCTAAATTTTTCCACCTTAATGATAATAGTATCTATTCTTTTTCATTTTCAAAGAATAAATAGGAAAATATTATTTTAAACAATTATTGTTATTATTAGAAAAGAAAATACATAACCCCCAACTTGGCAACACAACTTACTTTAACACTTAAACTACAAAGGCGTTTAAATTTCTCCCTTAACATCTTTGAAGTAATTTTTTTCCACCCTAAGACTGCAACACCACTCTCACCCGCCACATCATAACCATGCAAGCGCCACATCATAGCCATATAGGCACCACATCATTATATTTTATTTATTTTATATTTATTCACTATTTTTTTCTTAAATACTTTTTAAAATTAATTATATCAATTAATTAATATATAAATGCATACCCCCCCCCCCCCCGGTCTCTTTCTTCTTCTTTGTTGTTCACCATTTCAACCTTCAATTTTTTTCCTCTTCTTTACAATTCAACATTTTTTTAAAATAACTTTAAAGAAGAAAATTTACTATAATATTCACATTTTCTTCTTCAAAGATTCCCCACGAATTTACCCTCTTAGAGAATGGATTTTTTGAAAGCCATTTTTTTCTTGACAACTCAAATAAGAAATGAAGATTGCATAAGAAAAGTTGATAAAAAAATATAAATCATGAAAAATGTTTGAATGGGTCTAGCAATCAAAATGGGTCACTCAAATTCAAGAAAGTTTATATTTGCGAAATCGACATCAATAATGTAGAGTGAAATTGACGTCAATAAAATGACATTGGTATTAAATCTTACGGATTAGTAAAGGACTAGTGAAATGAAAATAGTGGATAGAAGTGGGGATGAAGATGGAGGAGGATGTGTTTCAATAGAGAAAGAGGTACATTGAGGAAGACAACAAAATGAAAAGAAAAAAAAATTAAAGAAATTAAAAGGGGAACCCACTAATTTCATTTACCTCTAAATAAGAAAATTTACATATTTTTAAAGAGTTAATATATTAAGAAAAACAATTTACTATTATTTATATATTGGTTGACCAATAAAAAAAGCCATGTGTAGGATTTTAAAAAATTCAGTTTTTTTTTTCTTTTTTTTCCACGCACTTTTAGTAGATTACACTCACTTTTTCTGCGACATCATTCCCTAGGGGCTGTTTAAATCACTCGAAAGATGTTAAAGGGTGTATTAAAACGCCTGTGCAATTTAAGTGCTAAAATAAGTTGTACTGCCAAATTTAAGGGGGATTTTATGTGTTTTGTCTAATTAGAATGATAAAAAAAAATATGGAATGTATTTTTTCCAAACATTTGTAACTATTTATTGATGATGGAGTTGGGAGAAGAAGTGATGTAGTCTTCTTTTTTAATAAGAGATGTCCCTTTCATCTGTAAAATAATATTGCAAAGCTTAAGAATATATATATATATAGATATATTTATTGGATTTCCCCTTTTCTTCTCCTTAAAAATCTCAATATTTTATTTTTAGGTTTTAATAAATATTATTCTCTCTGTTTTGATTTGTTTGTCGTACTTTTTTGTAATCCGTTTAAGAAATAATGTCTCTTTCTTTTCTTTTTTCTTTTGCAACGTTTTTACTTTTAACTTAACATGTAGCATGTTTAAATCACAAGATTAACCGATATTTTGATATGTTTTACATATCTTTAGTTGGATATCACAGAATTTCAAAGTCTTTGTTACTTTTTTATTCAACTCTGTATCAAATAAAAATCAGATTAGCAAATAACTGATAGGAATAATTCTTAAAGTGAAAGATTGATACGTATATTAATACTAAAATAAATGCACGTTATTTATGAAATTAGAAAAGATTTGAAGTTTTGAAGTACTACAAAATTTACAAAACTTTTTGCACAATAATTTATTTGGTAGAATATGTACCATAAGGGCAAATTAGAGGTTTATGGATACTACTATCACTAAAACGAATAAAAATCAGTGACCAAAGTAGAATGGTTGAGAAGTATGTAAAAAGATTGGGAGAAAGAATTATGAAAGGTGAGGGCAAATTTGTGAAGGAGCAAAACTGTTTGTATAGATGCTACAATGAGGTTCATTCTCCACCATAACAATGCTTCATTTAATCACATTTATAAAAAAATCTCTTTCGGGCCATTAGAAAAATGTGAGATACAAATGATATTTTATCAAAAAGATATTGAGCTTTATTGTCATTGAATATTCAAAATCAATCATTTAAGCCTAAAGTACAAGAAAATTGATGCATAAAATATATCAAATTACTGAAATATACTCAAGATAAAATTAATGCCAACAAACAACAGGTTGACGAAGTTTTTTGGGGATGTGAAGCAGTGTCAAACCAAAATACCCAACAAGCATTAGCTCTCCCTAAAAAGGAGGTGATCCAGCCGCACCTTCCAGTACGGCTACCTTGTTACGACTTCACTCCTGTCACTAGTCTTGCCTTCGGCATCCCCCTCTAGCTCCCATCAACTCCTTCATATTAAATTTTAAAAAAATGGTTACATTAAAATAACTTTTATTACTTTATTTATTTTAAGTTCTCTTTTCCTTTTATCCGTCTCCATTTATTTGAAGCTTTTTTTTAGGTTTCTCTTTATTGTTTCTTTCTTCTAAAATCCTCTACTTCTACATCTTTAACAATTAACTCTCTTTTTTTCCCTTTACCCTGCCTATCTTTTATTATTTCTTTCTTTTGCTATTCTAGCAACAAATTAAGAATCAATAAATAGAATAGGTCTATGGCTTTCACAGTTACTCCTCTATTTTTTCAAAATTACAAAAATTTAAAGATTTTAATATTTACATTGGTAGCTTGATTTTGAGAAGTTTTTTTAAAATTTATTGTGTTCTTTTTCTTTTCAAATTATTCACATTTTTTAATTTTAGTGGTAATTTACAAATTTTGTATTTTTAATTAGACTGTGAGTTCAATTTTCAAATTTTGATTTTGATTTGATTTGATTTGATTTTTGATGGATTTAATAATGACATTTGATGGTTTCTAATAATTTTAATTTTGTGGGGGGGTTTGATTTTGTTTTCAACGAAGGTGGTGTTCACAAGGTTGCCAAAGATCCCTCTTTCAACTAGTTGGATGGCCTCATATAAATGTGGAAACAAGAAAATACTAAAATTCTAGTCCTATCCGGATCTGAGCCATGTTGATTGCATTTGAGACATTTGGATTCACATTTACTAAATACTTTTCTAAAACTTTAAAAGTAAACAAAATACTTTAGAAAATTTTGTTCAAAACATTTCAAATCATACTTTATTAATCCCAACATTATAATCTCTATAGTTTAATTCTTATATTATAAATTCTTGAATAATCTATGTAGTTTAATTCTTATATTATTAATTCTTGCATAGCTTATTTTGGAATCAAACAAAGGCTTATTTTATTTTGAGTTGATCCGTCAACCAGGGGCGACTCAACAACATTATTGGCCTTAAGCGAAACTTAAGAGAGAGGCCCTAATATTTTTTTTCATCATATGTATTTTTATTTAAAATCTACTTTTCTAGCTATTTTAGATGTGAAGTCATTAAGTATTGTTTTATAATCAATTTGTTTTAATAATTTCCTTTCAAATCATAATATTGCTAACTCATTCAATTTCTCTTGAGACATTGTTGATCTTAAAGAAGATTTAATAAATTTTAATTTTGAAAAAACTTCTTTCGGCTGAGGCAACGGATACCAAATTTGTTAACATTATTCTATAAGCAATATGTGTATTGGAAAGGAATCAAGTCTTTTTATTTGATTGAGTATTTTCATTAGATCACTATCTTCTACTTGTATTATTTCTCTTGACACTTTAATTCAAAAAATAAATCTAAATCATCAATACTAGAATAAATATTACGTGTTAAAGTAAGACAATATTTTTTAAAATTCTCATCATCTAGTGATCTCAAGATTTTACCACTAAATAAAAAATCAAAAATATTTTCATATGCTTCAATTGATTCAAATCTATTTTGAAGTGAAAAAATAGTTTGATCTACTCTACATATATAAAGTAATCAACTCTAAAAGATTTTTCAAGGGACTTTTGTGATTTTGTTATCCATATTTTAATTAAATTATTTCTTACGAAATTTAGGTTTATATTCATCTCATATGCAATTTCCTTAGTGGAAATCATAACATTCATAGTACATATAATTATTATTTTTTAAAAAATAATATATATAAGTAATTATATTTTTAAAAATGGAGTCCCAAAAAAATATGAGGCCCCAAGCAATGACTTTAGTGGCGTAGGGGTTAAGACGGCCCTGCCGTCAGCAAAACTTAATTACGTGCGTTAGCCCACACATACCAAATCTATACACTAATTAAGTTATTATCACTACTAAACAAATGTTATATTGTTGATACTAATTTACCTGTTTGACTAGAATATTAGAAGTACTATAGGAGGAACTTAATTAGTATTTGATAGAGTAGTAATTAGTACACTATCCTCCTAATGTTGGTTTTAAAGTAAACACGAATGATTCTTTTACAGGTAATTCTGGTAAAATTGGCATAGGAAGAGAAATAGGAGAAAAATATGAAAACAGGCTTGCACAATTCTTGTTGCACGAAGAAATATCAATAATCAGAACATCGATATTTATATATATATATATATGGGCAAAATTGAACTATATACAATTTCTTTTCAACTGCATAATCCATTTAATGATGTGTGTTAGTATATATCTTGTAGAACGAATGAACTCTGCAACCAATCGTCAGAAATATCAACAGGAATGTCCTCGAATGTTCTATACATATCTTCCTGAAATTCATCACTTCTAATATCATCAACTCCGTGACCTTCTTGTACTTCCAATGCTATCTCTCTCTTCTCCATTGTAGTACTGTTTTGAACATCATATTCGGAAGTTGTAGCCTCAACTGCATCTTCTTCATTTCAAACCCTTACTTGATCTTCCGTTGTGGAGTAGTCGTTATTATGATTAGGTTCAAGCAACATAGGATCAATAATCCCCGCGACATCTCCATCTTGTGCCTCCATAACATTATCCACGTTCTTCTCTTTATCCATCTTCTTCTTGATTCGACACACTACAATATCTTCTTTAAAAATATGATTGTTTTCCTTAAAGAAATTATTTGCAACATGATATTCTATCATCAACCAGGTTTTATTTTGGCCACACTGATCACTAGTTTCAAACAATTTCTCTTATAAGTTCTTCCCCGGTTTGCCCTTTCCACGTCCCTCTAGCACAATTTCGACAAAACCTTTTAGTATATTCAGTCTTCCGCTTCCTCAAAGGAGTAATAAAGTAACGAAACCTCTCTTCAGAATTAGCTCCAAATATCTCCCATAGCGGTTGATCTCCATATATATCCTCAAACTGAATAGGACATTGTTGATTCAACGATAATTCGCCCTTAAAAAACTTCTTAAGATAGTTGATTAGCTCAGTTGGATGAAAATGTATTCCCATTTGCTTCGACATTGATTCTAATTAATTATGTGAATTAGAAAGTCTAAACGAAGATACTTTTCTATTTATAAACATCTTATTGCCCCAATGGAAAAAAACTCAAATTACTTAACAAACTCAAGTTACTTTATTTCCTTAATTACTATTATAACTGTAACTGAAAAAACTAAAGTTACTTAATTACTCCTTCTCAAGTTACTTTATTTCCTTAATTACGTATTTACAATTTCTAATTTTTATAGGACACAAGTGCTTAAATTTGGCTAACACGTGCCCCACTCTAATATCTATATGTAAGCTATTTTATACGTTACATTATAAAAATATAGTTTAAAATTTACATTACAACATTTAGGGTCAAATACAATTTGATATACAATAATATACATTTGAAATATAATAATATACAAAAATCTTATATATTTTTTAACAAAAAATACATAAAAAATTGCTATACAATTTTATACATCAATATATAATATTATATGAAACTTGGGCTAGTATATATACATATATAAAACGAATACATTTGCCGGTTATTTTATTATAAGCGAGATCACCTAAGTCATTGGACTGTAATTATCTCGCCAATAACTACATTTCGAATTGGGTTTCTTACCAATAATTGTATAGGTGACCAAATAATTTCAACAAAAATGTTTGCATATATATATATATATATATATATATAATATTGGTATTATATTAATAGATATGTAATGTATCGATGGTATACATAATGTATAAGTATATGTGAGAGATGTTATACATCCACATACACTAGTTATACATTGCAACTATTCATATTAATTCCTCAAGGAGATTGTTTTTTTTTTTTTTTTTTTTTTTTTTTTTATCATGATCAACTCAAATTTTCTCTAAACAATTATAAATTTTAAATATAAACTCCTTTTGATATTTCGAGTTTTTTAATATATTATCTACTCTAAACGATTGACTTTTATGACATGTCAAATTTTTAATTTTGAGCTTTCAAACTCTTTAATGACGAATTCTGCCATTTTCATTTCTCATGCTCTTTCTTTTTCTTTTTCCATAGTTTCTTTTCTAAAGCAAAACGAAAGAGTGTCCAAAAAAAATTGTGCAAACTTTTACTTGAGCATTAAGAACTAAATGGACAAGTCAAATTTCAGCCACTTTGAAAGAAAAGAAAAAAAAAAAAACACTAATCAATAATAAGATAAACAATTCAGTTGCAAATCCATGAATTTAGTGTCACCTGGGAAATGTGACAACTTTGCCCTTATTCTTGTTTCTTCCCACATTGCACCAATGGAAGAAGAAGAAAAGTTTTGTGAAAATGGAGTGGGTTACTTTCTTGTATAGTCCGTCCCAAAAATAATGAAATATTTTTATATTAATAATAATTTAATTTTAAAATACTCATTTTATTCTTAGTGAAATAATTTCGAGCCCCACAAATATCTTTGACTCATTTTAGACCACAAATTTCAAAAGTCTTTCTTTCTTTGTTAACTTAGTGTCAAGTCAATCTAACTCATACTCCCTGCGTTCCTATTTATATGTCACCATTTTAGATTTCACGTGTATTAAGAAACTAAGTAAGTTTACTATTTGACCCTTATTTATTTTTTTTAAAGTCAAATTTTCAATCCATGACCATGAATTGATTTATTTTGATTAATTAATTTGACCAATGAATATGAATTATTTACTTAGTTTTTCTATGTAAGCCAAATGTATATTTTCAAGGCAAATAACTCACGATGGTAAAATATGAAGAATAGTCTCATTTATGCATTGATTTTGTGAAATGACAAATATTAAAGACCATTTATTTTTAGTAAAGACGATATATAAGTAAGAACAGATGAAGTATAAATTGGGACGCAGAGAGTAATAAATAATAATTAAATTATTTTGAGTAAAAAACTTTGATCCAACGAAATTTTTTTCTAATTTTCCCTTTTAAAATTGCATCAAGAGTACTCCATAACTAATTACAAAAACAAAGACAATTAGAAAAAAAATGTTCTTATTCACTTTCCATCTAGCAATAATTCTATAAAAGAAATATTAAATTGATGAACTATAGTAAAAAGGGAGGAAAATATGTCTATTAATTTTCCTAAGATATATGATACAACTTAGATGGTTTAAGTCCCCTAGTAACATTGAAATAATTGAGTGTATGAATCCACTTCTCTTGATTCTTTAGAAGATGAACTGCAATTGTATCCGGCCATAGTTCATGCGTGCATCGCGTAGGTGGCTCAGGATAATTGTACATTGACCATTTAGCATTGTACCTATGTCTAGCTCGATGTCCATCTCGTAACCACTCTCCAAACACCTTATCTTCTGGTCCTTCTAAATGAGTTTTCGGAATATCAGATTCTTTTATCCATTCAACTATATCCCAACTCACTAAATAACCCATTCCTGACATGTAATGTACAAAAGGGTCCATACTAGGACATGGTATAACATAACCATAGTACAAATCTTCCCTAGGTAATGGCCTTAAAGATTGTACAAAATTTTCAAGACGTATATACGTATCATCATCCGTTTTCATCACGTAATGATAAGGTGGATAGTAAAGTTGGTCATGAAACATTTCTGGTAAGCTTGAAAAATATGTATATGTCTTACCTTTGTTCATATTTTCTTGACAATTGAGGATGATAATATCGTCGTAACGCATTATTTCAAGTGCTACTAATACTTTTTGATCTTCTTTTGTTAGGTTGCAAAAAACAAACTTTATGTCAATTTTTGCACCTATTATTGGAGATTGTGTACCATAAATTAGACGTAAGAAGTGTCTCTTTTGGTATTGATCGGGAAGTGTTAAGATTCCAATGAGAATTCGGATTTGGTCGTTGTTAGTTGACAATGTAGACGAATTTAAATCAAGAAAGTTTTTTGTAGAAGAATGAGTAATATTCGTTTGAGAAAAAGCACATTTACTAAACTTTAAAAAGCTATCGAATCGAATTTGGTTGATTGAAGCTATAATACAAAGGAAAATAATGAAGAAAAATGAGGAAATGATGAAACGTTGGCTATTTGGTTTGTATGTTTTCATGGTAACATGTAAAGCAAAAATTTGTGAAGAAAAGAAGTTGAAGAGGGAATATTTGAGAGAATGAGTTGAGAGATTAATGGACGACATTATTTCAATGTCAAAATTAATTAGTTATCATAAAGTGTACAATATTTGCTTGAGTTTAAAGATTTTAGTTGGCTAAATCGTGTTACTCAGTCTACCACTTTTGACTTTTCATCATGTGGACGAAATAAAAAAAAAATTAGGGTACAATCCATTATATATATCTCTCTTCCCACTACGATACTCAGTGCTTAGAAAAAAAAAATATTTCATCCGTCTCATTTTTTATCTTTTAGTCTGTCTTTAAAAAAATATTATTTTATTATAATAAAAAATGATTTTTTTACCCGAATGAAATTATATACAATCATTTAACTACATAAATAATTATTAAGGGGTCATTGTCTCTCTAAGTTTACAATAAATTCATTTTCATTTTAGTTTATTTATTTCAGTTCTGTTTTATTTGCAAGACATTTTGGATTATTTTATATTAGTAAACTGATTACTGGTTCTTTGCGCCTTTTTTTTAATGGAGGGGTCAAATTTTTGGTGGTGTTAGAATTTTCGTTAAAGGATTTAAAATATAAAAAAGTAAATCTACGAAAAAGTCTGAGAGGTGGTTTAATACCTATTATATCTATACAAAAAATAATTTTAACCATATATAAAAAATATAATTTTCTGTCAAGTGGGATCGGTGTATTCAGGAAGGTGTATTTTATTGTGGGTGGGGGTTGGGGGGTGGGTGGTTTCCTTTCCGTGGGTTGCAATTTAGAGGTGGCTGTACTTTGCAGTCACATGCATGCATGTATTCTATCTTGGCGGAAGGTGTTATTGAAGTTGGCCTAACTTTAGCCTCACTTCACATTTGGCTTGCTTGCATTTTTAGTCAAATTGTCAAATGTATTTGTACTACTTAGTTTGGTATTTTTGCATGACATGTTACTACTATTCACCATACTTTTAATTAATTTCCAAGGCGTTTACTATTTCAAATCAATTCACGTCAAATTAGAACCAAAAAAAAAAGAAGAGGGATTTGTGCAACACTTTTTAACTGTTTATACAAACTTGATCTCATACAAACGGAATCCCTAAGACATAAGCAGAGGAAAATATTTTGTATAGAACTGATCTAGTTAAGATGTTATAGCTAATTTTGTCTATCACGCTAAATTTGTGAACTTGTGCAAAACTTGTATAGTTTTTGTCAAAACCTTAATTTTTGCGAAACAACTATTGAAACAATGGATCGAGCTTAACCTCCCTTAGATTTGTAATTTTATTCATCGATTCTCATTTACACACTGTCCAACCCAGTCCAAATGAGACTTTCCAAAAACATTCACAATGTACTGGTGATCAATTAACAAAAATAAAAAATTTAAAAAAATACAGTTTTGATTACACAACTTGCTCTGATTTTCTGATTAGTGGTTATTTAATAATGGATCACTTAAGAAACCTATCAGATCTTTTCTTGTAAAGATGATCGCAAATTCGTTAACCATGAATTGGTTTTGGTTTATTGAACAGTGAGTGTAATGATTTGGTCGGTCATTCTTGGAAAGCTTTGTGATCTTACCCTTTTTCCCCTCCCAATATCGACCCCGAGTCTTTTATGATTGAGTTTTGAAAGTTGGTTTCGAACTTTAAGTTTAAAGTTGAGAATTTTGTAAGTTTTGAGTTTGAAAGGCTAATTTTGTTAAGAAAGTGATTTTCGGTGTCTTTTGGAGTTTCAAGGGTCAGAATGGAATTCCGTCGATTCTATCATCCCAGGATGTGGAATATGGTCTGTGAGAGTTGTCGGTTTTAGATTTGGAGTCTTTTTTAGGATTTGAGGTCCTAAGTTGTGAAATCGTAGAAATTTAGCATTTGGGTTGACTTTGGTCAACATTCGGGGTTCGGATGCTCAGATAGAAATTCTGAGAGTTCCGTTGAATTCATGAGATGATTTTAGGCTTATGTGAGGTCTTGGTTGATTTTTGAGAGGTTTCAAACTTGTTTTTGTCTTTTTAGGTGTTGTGTTAGTTTCTTCTGGTTTTCACGAATGTCGGGTCAATGAGGCCTCGAATTCATGTTTCGATAGTTCTATTGAGTCTGGAACATCGAGTATGATTGATTTGCGTATGTGGTTTGTGTGCACGGGGCTTCAAACGAATCATGAGAGTCCTTTTGGTGTTTTGAGAGTTGGCTGATTTTTCTGATGCGGTGTGCTTCGCTTTCGCGAAGGGTGCCTTGCGATAGTGATGTTTGTGAAAGCGAGACCCTGATCATGAAAGAGAAGGGTCTTAGTTAAGCGGGGTACTCTTAAATGAACCATGGGTCACGATCGCGATGTTTGTGAAAGTGAACCCTGATTCGTGAAAGTGAAGGTCTCGACTTTTGCGGGGTTCGCTTTTGTGAACCCAAGGTCGCTTTTGCGACATCCGAGAGAGTGTATGTTTGAAAATTTTGGGGTTTAAGCCCCATTTTTCATTTTTGAGCTTAGCAAAATCTTTGGAGGCGATTTTGAAAGGATTTCTTATGCTAAACATTTGGGTAAGCTTTTGTGATCCTAAAACTTCATTTCCTTTTGATTATTTATGGATTTTAACATCAAAATTTGGGTTTTTGATATGTAAATGACAGTTTTCAAGAACTCAAGCTCTAAACTAAAAAATAGATTATGAACTGATTTTGAGTCCTTTTTTCTAAATGGTTTTCACGAATAAGTTCCTAAGGTCTTCAGTAACATTTTCAAGTATTGATTTCAGATTCAAACTTTCTTTTAGTTATTGATTTTTGAGTTGATTGAACCATTTTTCAAATAAATTGATGTGGTAATGTTGTTTTCAGAAATTTATTGTGAATACTTAATTGATATATATTGTGTAGCTTTGAACATTAGTCGAAAGATAAAAACTCAACTCTTGTAGTGAGTAATTGATCGATTTAAGACAAGTGATCTCTTAAATCTTGTGTTCTAGTAGAATTAGTGTATTTCCTTCACTGTTTCTGTATTGAGAGTAATAAAAAGAAGGTGAAGGGTTATTTGTGCACTTGATAAATCTTAATTAACAAAAAGGGGTTGAAATGAAAAGGCTATGTGATGATCATAATGTTTGTGAATGACCTTGTTGTAACCCTTAGTGATTGATTGATGAAATATTTGATAGCATGAAAGTGGACTTGAATTGCATAAATTGTTGTATCTTCTGTGTGTTGTGATATTGCATGTATTGTAGTCCTGAGTTCAATTTTGCTAGCTGGGCGGCTTAGGCCAATGGGAGTGGACTGGGCTGAGCGGCCTAGATTGATTGTCACCCTTGCTAGTTGGGTTGGGAGTTGACTGGACTTAATGGTTACTTGGGTTGGGAGCCCGACTTTCAGTTCGTGGTACTCTTTCTTAGTAGACTTAGCTATTTACAGTGTACCTATTAGGCTTATGGGGTCAGTTCGAGTTTTACTTTAACTTGCGCACAAGTAAACCTTCTAAGCTTATGGGATCCAGTTAGGTTCAGTTAGCTATACTTAGATTTACTTTCGGTGTGCTCGTGTGCTTTCTTTTCATACTCTCTTTGACCTTTGTATGTGTCTAGATTCTATCTTTTCAGAGTGTTTTTACCTTTCTTGCTCAGTCGGCATTTGATACCTATTAAATACATTTGTTTTGATACGTATGCTACACTCTTTACTTTTTTGTGATGCAGGTCCTAGTACCAGCTACCAGCAATGATAGATTGTGTCATCTTTTGCACCTTGTGGATATCGGAGACGAGGGTGAGTACTTGGCGTTCTAGATTAACCTGTCTCATTCTGTTTATATGTTAGATAGCCTTTTGCTTCTGAGACAGCTTATGGTGGTCCACTTTTGGGACTTGTATTTATTTATATTAGATAGCTCTGTACTCGTGACTTCTAGGTTCTGGGAAGGTTTCTATTTATATATAGTTTTTGGTTTGCTTCTATTTCTGTCTTTTCTTATTGCTAGTGCTATTTTTACTTAGTTCTACCCTTGTACTCATTACTTGTTGTTCTGGCTACGGATTGACTTCCCTACTTATGGATTATAGTAAGTGTCATCATGACTCGAGAAGTTGGATAGTCACATTTCTGTTGGATGATCAATTAAAAATTGTTATTTCTTCCTAATCCCTTTAATTCAAACATTTAATCTTATATATTATGAAGTTTTTTCTTCATATATTTTTTGTCAAAGTTAAGAAATAACAAATGATTCAACAACATAATGCTAACAAAAAATGATAACCAAGAAAGAACATAGTGCTAACCTACAATGCACAAAACCAGCCAGCAGTCCATCATCAAAATAGCATATCAAAGACTTTTTACTTCACCATTGTAGACTCAAATTCCACCTGATATATAAGACATAATTTTCATGCGAACAAATGTCATTTGACACCCCTCGAGGAAAATGTAGCTCCACCCCTACTTGCAACTTGCTCAAAGGAAATACATGAATATTTTGGCAAATATAAAAACGTTATTGAGTAAGCAAATCATATATCTATCAAATGGGCACATTTTTACGACATTGCTTTAGACAAGCTAAGTACCTCTCTAAACTATGACCGAAATTCTAGTGACACAACTAAACTTAACTAGATTCCTATTACCCTCCTAAACTATTTCAAAATGGAATAAGAACACCCCAAAAATTGACATGACAGAGAGAGTGCACATTAAGTGTTGACCTCGGATGAATGATTTGATGATTCTAACATATCTGAAATGCATTTTATGATCAAATTTCCCTCTTGATTTGCATTCGGGAGGTTTCATATGAGTTTCAATGCTTGTTTGCAGATCGATATTTTATTGTCATCAAGTTTTAATGGTACTACCTAATTCAAATGAGCTCCAACTGGTGTTTGTGTTGAACCATTAGATCTATTGTGGAAATAAAATCTTGGCAACAACTAGTTTGACAGCCATATTTGTTGAACTTACTTGCCACAAATGTGAAAGTTGGCAAGCCATTTGTGGAAGTAGCTAGTCAAAGTTTGGTAGAATTTGGCAGCCAAATTTTGTGAATTTTGGCTACCGCATTATGTCACTAATGATGAAATCAAGAGGTTCAAAGACTCTATAAATAGAGTAGTAATTGAACACTTGAAGATACACCAAAATAGAGAAGCAATAGAGAGTAGAGAGAGTAATCCATAAACTATTTCTTAGTTTGTGAGAAAATAGTGTGGAAGTGATATTGCTATGAGTTGTAAGAAATAAAAGGAGTGTTGAGTAGTAGTCTTTTGACACTATCAAGTTTTTCATCAATATTATTGCATTACTTATTTGGGTATCATATTTACCCCATTTAAATATTTGGTGTTGTTGTTACTCTTTTCCTATTTCTATCTAGTTTGGACATTATCCTGGGTGTGATTAACATTTTGTCCAACAACGTCGTATCACAGCCATGGAAAATAATAGTCCATTGTCCTTTCAGTTCCTCTGTCTCACAAGAGAAAATTATGAAAAATGGTGTCTACGAATGAAAGTCATTCTTAGCTCTCAAGATGTTTAGGACATTAAAGACAAAGGGTATATAAAACCCGCTAATGAGGAAACTTCGTCCTCAAATGAAAAGGAGGTCTTGTTAAAAACAAGAAAGAAAGATCAATAGGCCCTCACTCTTATCCATCAATGTTTGGATGATGGCATGTTTAAGAAGGTGGCTGATGTAACCACCTCAAAAGAAGCTTGGGAGATTTTACAAAATTCTCTCCAAGGAGTTGATAAAGTAAAGAATATAAAACTTTCAAACTCTAAGGGATGACTATGAAGTTTTAAAAATGAAAGAATCCAAATCCATTTCGAATTTCTGTTCAAGATTGATGGATGTTGTAAATCAACTAAAAAGATATAAGGAGGAAGTAGATGATGTGCATGTGGTAGAAAATATCCTTCGTTCTTTAACACTAAATTTGATTATGTAGTGTGTGCTATTGAGGAGTCTAAAGATTAAGACTCTATGACGGTAGAACAATTGGAAATGGACAATCGCGAGGCCGTGGAGGTCGTGGAGGCCGAGGAAGAGGAAGAAGTTATAACAATCATTTCAACAATGAAGATAAAAGTTACCAGTCATCCAGAGGCCGTGGTCATGGTCAACGAGGAGGTAGAGGACGTGGAGCTTACCAAGGTACAAATGAAATGAGGTATGCCAAATCTAAAATTTAATGTTATAACTGTCATGAAATTGGACATTACTCTTGGGAATGTCATAGTAATGTTAAAGAGACAGTTAATCTTGTTGACAACAACAAAGACAAAGATGAGTCAACGTTGTTATTAGCACTCAAAGAAGAAGATACAAATGATTACAGTTTATGGTATCTTGACAATGGAGCAAGCAATCATATGTGTGGTCACAAAGATAAGTTTGTAGAGATAAAGAAAATGGTGAAAGGTAATATGTCTTTTGGAGATACCTCAAAGATCCAAATTGAAGGGATAGGTACGACTCATATCCTATAAAGGTGGTGGCCATAAATTGATAAACAATGTTTATTATGTGCCAAAATTGAAAAGTAATAATTTGAGTTTGGGTCAACTTCTTGAAAAAAGATATGATATTCATATGAAAAGTATGCATCTTTGGCTTAGAGACTCAAGTAACAACTTAATTGCTAAAGTTTATATGACAAAGAATAGGTTATTTTCTTTGAATCTTAAAATCATCGATGCAAAGTGTTTGAAGGACAATGTGTAAGATGACTCATGGTGTTGGCATATGAGATTTGGGCACTTGAACTTTGAAGCGCTAAAATCAATGGGAGGCAAGAACATGGTTGATGGGATATCATCAATCAATCATCCAAATCAATTGTGTGAAGCTTGTCTTCTTGGAAAACATGCAAGAATGAGTTTTCCAAAGAAGACTACATCAAGAACAAGTAAGCCACTTCAACTTGTACACACCGATGTGTGTGGTCCAATCGATTCACCTTCTTTTGGTAAAAGAAAAATACTTCTTGCTCTTTATTGATGATTTTAGTCGAAAGACTTGGGTATACTTCTTGAAGCAAAAATCTTAAGTTTTTGTTGCCTTTAAAAATTTCAGCACTTGTAGAATAAAAAAGTGGCTATGAAATAAAAGCATTAAGGTCCGATAGAGGAGGTGAATTCACTTCGATAATGACTTTTGTCATTCTCATGGAATTTTTCGCCCTCTAACGGTACCTTACTCACCCCAACAAAATGGAGTTGCAGAAAGAAAGAATAGAACAATTCTTAGTATGGTTAGATGTATGTTGAAAGCTAAACATCTACCAAAAGAATTTTGGGCCATGGCTATTTCTTGTGCAGTTTATTTGAGCAACAGGTCTCTAATAAAAAATGTACGAGATCAAACACCTCAAGAAGCATGGAGCGAAAGAAAGTCAAATGTCAAGCACTTGAGAATCTTTGGGAGCATAGCATATGCTATGTTCCACATCAAGGGAGAGCTAAACTTGACGATCGGAGTGTCAAGTATATGTTTATTGACTATGAAAAGAGTTTAAAAGGCTACAAATTGTACAAACCAAGCAATAACAAGGTGGTGGTGAGTCGTGATGTTGAATTTGATGAAGAAGCATCATGGAATTGGGAGACTCCTAAAGAAAGAACATATGATTTTCTTCCACACTTTGGAGATGAAGAAGAACAAGAGACCATGACACCTACACAGGATGCAACCCCACCTCCTTCACCAGCAAATGTTTCATCTTCATCTTCTCTAGAGATTTCAAGTGCAAGACCACATAGGATGAAGAACATACAAGAACTCTATGATGACACAGACGAAATTACTAATTTTAATTTTTTGTGTTATCTATTTGGTGATAATTAACCAATGAATTTTGATGAAGCTGTTACTAACAAAAGGTGGAGACAAGCCATGAAAGAGAAGATCCTGTCATTAGAGAAGAACAACACTTGGGAGTTAACAACTCTTCCCAAGGACCATCAAATAATTGGAGTCAAATGGGTATATAAGACGAATAAAAATGCTCATGGAGAGGTAGAGACATACAAAGCAAGACTTGGGGCTAAAGGCTACAAACAAAAGCATTGCATCAACTATGAGGAAGTCTATGCGCCTGTTGCTCGCATGGAGACAATCCGTCTATTGATTTCTTTAGCGGCACAAATGAAGTGGAAGATCTATCAACTAGATGTCAAATCAGCATTCATGAATGTATATCTTGAAGAAGAAGTCTATGTTGAGCAACCATTGGGTTTTGTGGTTAAAAATCATAAAGATAAGGTGTTGAGGTTGAAGAAAGCCTTATATGGTTTGAAGCAAGCTCCACAAGCTTGGAATAGTCGCATTGAATAATACTTTCAAGACAATGGGTTTCCTCGTTGTCTCCATGAATATGCTCTTTGTATTAAAGTTCACATTAATAGAGATATTCTGCTTGTTTGTCTTTATGTTGATGATCTCATTCTAATGGGTAACATCCCATCTTTATTTGATGCTTTCAAGCCCTTGAGTTTGAGATGACGGACATAAGGACCATGTCATATTACTTGGGCCTAGAAGTGACGCAAATGGAGGAAGGCATCTTCATAACTCAAGAAAGCTATACAAAGGAGATTTTGAAGAAGTTCGACATGTTTGATTGCAACCCTGTGAACACCCCAATGGAAAGTGGAACAAAATTGTCCAATTTTGATGATGGAGAAAAGGTGGACTTCACTCGGTTCAAAAGTCTCATAGGAAGTTTGAGGTACTTGATATGTACGAGACTAGATATACTCTTTGTGGTTGGAGTAGTAAGTCGCTTCATGAAAGCTCCTACCTCCACTCACTTGAAGGTCGCTAAAAGAATTGTTCATTACCTAAAAGGTACAATCGACCTTGGACTATTTTATTCTTCTTTCGATGATTTTAATCTTGTGGGATATTGTGTAGTGATTTTGCAGGAGATGTTGATGATAGAAAAGGCATATCTGTTTTTGTGTTTTTCTTGGGTGATTGTGTTATTTCTTGGAGTTCAAAGAAACAATCAATTGTTAATCTCTCGACTTGTAAAGTTGAATACGTGGCAGCGACATTATGTATGTGTCATGCTATTTGGTTGAGGAGATTGTTGAAGAAACTTAATTTGCCGCAAATTGAAGCCACAATGATTTGTGTTGATAACAAATCTGCGCAAGCACTTGCAAAGAATACAGTGTATCATGATTGGAGCAAGCACATAGACACAAGGTATCACTTTGTCCGAGAATGCATTGCCAAGAAAGAGGTAGAGCTCAAGTATGTGAAATCTCATGATTAAGTTGCGGATATCTTTACAAAGCCTCTCAAGTTTGAAGATTTTCAGAGATTGAGATCAAGCCTTGGAGTAAAGAAGAAAAATCAAAATTAAGGGAGAGATTTATGGAAATAAAATCTTGGCGGCAACTAGTTTGGCAACCACATTTGTTGAACTTACTTGCCACAAATGTGAAAGTTGGCAAGTCACAAATGTGAAAGTTGGCAAGCCACATTTGTGGAAATAGGTTGTTAAAGTTTGGTAGAGTTTTGGTAGAGTTTGGCAGCAAAATTTGGTGGACTTTGGCTACCACATTATGTCACTAATAATGAAATCAAGAGGTTCAAAAACTCTATAAATAGAGTAGTAATTGAACACTTGAAAATACACCAAAATAGAGAAGCAATAGAGAGTAGAGAAAGTAATCCACAAACTATTTCTTAGTTTGTGAGAAAATAGTGTGGAAGTAATATTGTTGTGAGTTGGTAGAAATAAAAGGAGTGTTGAGTAGTAGTCTTTTGACACTATCAAGTTTTTCATCAATATTATTGTATTACTTATTTGGGTATCATATTTACCCCATTTAAATATTTCATGTCGTTGTTACTCTCTTCCTATTGCTATTTAGTTTGGACATTATCTTGGGTGTGATTATCATTTTGTCCAACATCTGTATCGTAATTTCGGAATCATAACAAAAAGAATCTCCACATTTGAAGTTTGTATGAGGAAGTTATGATCTTTCTAGTGAAGTTAGTTGTTGATGGTGCTGGTGTTTTGCCAAAAAAAGTCTTGTAGGATTTTTCGTTGTTGCTTAGGATTATTGAAAGAAGTTAGTGACAATTAATTAAAGAAGAATAACTTAATTGCCATTAAAATGTTTTTAGAGACAGTTAATACTCTTTATAAATGTATCTAAAGCCTATAGGGACATTAGATCAAAAGACACAATTAACTAATGTCGGTAAAATTTTAGCTATCTTTGTTAATGTGCATATTTATTGTTGCTAAAATTATTTTTACGGTATTGTATCCTGGTTGGAGGAGAAATTACCTAACGTCTAGTATTCTCTCATGCTTGGGGCCAATTATATTTCTATTTTAGAAAAACAACCTATCAAAAATAGGATTAATTACCAAGGAATTTTCAAGTATTTATTGTATATAATAGTAGATCCTGAGATTTATAAAGTTATGCCAAGATACATGCTTGCATATGGTGGAGTCTTAGTAGCTCAGTTGGCAGGCATCCTGAACTCCCACCTTCGATTCCCCACATGGTAGTCCCTTCCCTATATCCCCTTCCTTACCCAGAAAATTGACTCCATACCCAAGCTCGAACATCATATCTTTGATTAAGGATGAATGTGTACTTACCACTCTATTACAACATTTGATTATATGAACTATGAAGATTGGATCCACTTTTACAAAAAGCTCAGTATCTTAAAAATCATTTACTTAGTATTTTCTTATGCATGATATACAGAGGCACTTTTCCTTTTTTCATTTATCATGTTACAACCTCGCTCTTATTCTTATTAAGTTTATTTATTGCTAGCTACTTTTTTTGGTTTCAAATCAAGATTAATTATTTGTCAATGAAAACTTAATGAATGTGTTGTAATTGAAGTTAAAAATGCTTTGCTATACTTTATTTTTGTTCTCCAGTGTATGTAAACTAACTGAACGTTTATTTAGTTCAACTGGAATGTACATTAATTGACTAGGAATATGTTATTTATAAACCCGAATCCATAAACATTTAATGTGGTATTGGGCTGCTTTGCTATAATTGATCTTGGCCTGTTCAAGTCCGACTCAACAACAATGGGCACCGGGCATCTCCTACCAGAGGATGCAACCATGCTCCCAAACATCTTGAGTATGAGACACTTGAGCCCGGTGTCAACCTTGTGGACCCGCCTATCTCCAGAGCATCGTATCCTTGAGCCACGTCTACAAATTAAACTATATTGTTTTAAGGGTAAATAATATATTTTTTTACAAAAACATGAAAATAAATACATCCTCAGATATGCATTTAATTGTGAAAACTATATATCTTATCCTTTGAGAAGGATATGTAAACCACCCACGACTTTATTACTATGGCAAATAAGTACAAGCCCACCAAATTGGAAAAACACACCAAGTTTGTACTCTAGCTAATAAATCCTTACTACAAAATATCACCTCAAATTTCATATTTTTTATTAAAGGGTGCTGAAAAAATAAATTCACCCATACCCCTATTAGAGGAAAAATTTAAAAAGATTGAGAGAATTTGTACTCTAGCATAATAGGTTGAAAAAATTCTTCTAAAAAAATAGAATAATAAAAGCATGTTATTTTTTGTTTTATAACTGTGATGTCAATATGTCGAAGCGTGTGACTATTTCATCTAAAATCTTAAGCTGTTAGAGAGGGCACACTTCTTTTATTTAACTGTATTTTTAATATGCCCCCTCATGTGCGGGCTTGATTTTTATTTTCATGGGCCAAGCACGTGAGGATTCATTTTGATATGGATGGCGATGAAATTCGATCTTAGGACCTGTGCATGCTCTGATACCATGTAAGAGTTGGAAAATATTATCAACAATATGTACAATTAAGTTCACGAGGTACTTGCTATTTACTTCTCAAACAAGAATTCAAACAAAGAGAAAGTATCACTATTCAAAACAAGAACAAGAAATAGTGTTGTTGTGTACTCCCAAACAAAATGGAACAATCTTTTATGACTTTCAAGTTGTTAGAATCATACATCTATTGCTCAATTCTTGTTATGTATATAACAGTCTCAACCTTTGATGATCAAGTTTTACTAGACTTCAAAAGTAGAATCACTGATGATCCATTCCAAGTCATGTTTTATTGGAACAATTATTTTCATTACTGCAATTGGATAGGCATAATATGCAACCCCTTATTTCAAAGAGTCATGATTCTTGACTTGATATCACTAAAGCTCGTTGGATTCATACCGCCTTTTATTGGGAACCTCATGTTCCTAACAAAAATAAATTTTAGGAATAATAGCTTCCATGGTGAAGTCCCTATGGAAATAGGCAACCTCTTACAACTGCAATATATTAATCTCACTTGGAATTCTTTAACTGGAACCATTTATGCTAATATGAGTTACTGCAAAAAACTTAGATCACTTTCTCTAGAATATAATAGTATGGTTGGTAAATTATTACCTGATCAGTTCAGTTTACTTTCAAAGTTGAATTATTTAGGTCTTGGAAGAAACAATCTCACTGGAGGTATCCCATCTTGGATAGGAAATTTTTCGATTCTTCAAGGTCTTTCCCTTGCAATGAACAATCTACAAGGACTAATACCTCGAGATATTTGACGTTTGTCAAACTTACAAATAATTCAAGTTTATGGAAATCAGTTGAATAGTACAATTCCTCAATCTCTTTTCAATATATCCTCTGTTTACTATTTCTCTATTACTCAAAACTTGTTGTATGGAGAGCCTCCATTAGATATAGGCCTTACTCTTCCAAATTTTAAGGTGTTTGTTGGTGTTGTGAACGATTTCACCGGACCAATTCCTGTTTCATTATCAAATGCATCAAAACTTGGTATTCTTGAATTGTCTCAAAATAAGCTCACCGAAAATGTCCCTACGAGTTTAGGACAATTGCAAGGGCTGTATAAGATGAATTTTGAGATCAATAGTCTTGGAAGAAACACAAGTAGGGATTTGAGGTTTCTTGATTTCCTAGTTAACTGCACAAGTTTGCAAGTTCTTAGCTTTGAGGACAACATTTTTGGGAGGTGAATTGCCTAAAACAATCGATAACCTTTCCACGAGGCTAGAAATATTTGCTCTTGGTTATAATATGATAGTTGGTTCTCTTTCTACAGGACTAGAAAACCTTGTTAATTTGACCCTTCTGTCACTGGATAATAACTACTTGAGAGGCAGTGTTCCTGAGTCTTTAGTAAACTTCGACGGTTGCAAGGACTGCTGTTGAATTGTAACAAGTTATCAGGAAGGATTCCATTTTCTATTGGTAACTTTACATCTTTGTCTACTTTACACATTGAGGACAATGAATTAGAAGGAAACATACCTCCTGAGCTCAGGCAGTGCATCTGTTTATCAGCATTAAAACCTTACAGGAAATAATCTTGTTGGTTCCATACCAAAGGAGCTTGAAAGTATTTTTTCTTTTTTGATTTCCTTAGCCTTAGCAAACAATTCGTTGACCGGTTCCTTGCCAGCTGAATTTGGAAAGTTGATAAATCTCAAGAAAATGGATATTTCACATAACAAATTATCAAGTGAAATTTTGTTGTTACGTGTCTCAGGATCTACTTTGAATGGGTCAGAGACTTCAGCTGATTATTAGGAGATTAGTTTTCTTTTAGTCATTATCCTATAAACCAGTTATAATTGTTCCTACTGTATAGGTATGTTAGCATTCTTTTAGCAGTCCATGTTCTGTGTTAGTTGTACTGCCCCTCTACTTATTTAATCAGCTTGAAGTTCAATAAAAATTATTCTTCAGATTTCAATTCGTTTTGCTGTTTTAGTTAAATTAATAACATTGGTATCAGAGCCCTACTTTTTAAGGGACTCGTGTGAGACTTGCGAGGTTCTTTTCTGAGTGTTTATGCATAAAATATTCTTTGCAAAACACCATTAAAACAATGGAGAATGCAGGCTCTTTTTCTGCTATAGCTTTATCAGTTTTCGATGGAGAAAACTATCAAGCCTGGGCAGTGAAAATGCAAGTTTATTTGGAGGCAAGTGATTTGTGGGAGGCTGTCGAGAAAAAAAATGAAGTATATCCTCTGCCAGGGAATCCAACTATGGCTCTGATTAGAACCCACAAGGAAAAGAAGATAGGAAAATTCAAAGCTAAATCATGTCTCTTTGCTGGAGTTTCTGCCACCATTTTTAGTAGAATAATGACATGTAACTTAGCCAAAGCAATTTGGTATTTCCTCAAGAAAGAGTATGAGGGAGATGAAAGAATTAGAGGAATGAAAATACTAAACTTGGTTAGAGAATTCGAGATGCAGCGTATGAAGGAATCAGAAACCATTAAGGACTATTCTGATAGGTTGTTTGGGATTGCCAATAAGGTAAGGATACTTGGAAATGATCTTATTAATAATAGAATAGTTCAAAAAATACTTGTAACTTTACCTAAGATCTGTCTAAGCTTATCTTGGTAGAGTTATTGAGTGCACTACAGGCACAAGAACAACGAATAATGATGAGGCATAAGGATCTAATAAAGGAGCCTTGCAAGCCAAGTTGAAGTTCGGTTCAAGTGCCAGGGGAAACAAAGGAAAAGGAAAGAAAGATAATCATGGAAACTACGAAGCAACAACAATGAGAAATAGTGTTACTATAACTAGCAACAACAGAGAAGGCAAATATCCTCCCTTCCAACATTGTGGGAGGAAAAATCATTCACACTTCAAGTGTTGGAGAAAACCTGATATGAAATGTAGAAAGTGTCACAAGCTCGGACATGCGGAGATTGTCTGCAAGGAGAAGGGATTACGACAACCAAATGATGCACAGATTGTAGATCAACAAGAAGATAAGCAACTATTTCTGGCTACCTGTTTCGCAAGCAAAAATTCAAGTGAAAGTTGGCTTGTTGATAGTGGTTGTACGAACCACATAACCAGTGATGAGAATCTTTTCAGAGAACTTGATAGATCAGTTAAATCAAGAGTTTGGATCGGAAATGGAGAATACCTCCTAGCGAAGTAAAGGGAACTGTAACAATTGAAAGTTACAAAGGTACAAAACTTATTTATAAAGTTTTATTTGTTCCTAAAATTGATCAAAAATTATTAAGTGTTGGGCAACTCCTAGAAAACGGATTCAAATCATTATTTGAGGATAAAGCGTGCCTGATCAGTGATCCTAGTGGTCAGGAAATATTCAGAATTAAAATGCAGGAAAAAAGTTTTTCCTTAAATCCATTGAACGAGGAACACATAGCTTTTCCAAGCCAGCTTACTGTAGTTGAAACGTGGCACAAAAGGTTGGGGCACTTTCATCACAAAGCTTTATTATTTATGTAAAGGAGCAAAATGGTAAATGGTTTACCAAAATTGGAGGAGAACCCCTCAAGTTGTAAGGCTTGCGTGCTTGGCAAGCATACTAGACTTCCATTTAAAAGTTTCATTTGGAGAGCTACAAAAAAGTTGCAACTCATTCACACAGATATTTGTGGTCCACAAAGAACTCTACCACTCAATGGCAGCAGGTATTATATTATTTTCATTGATGATCTAATAAGAATATGTTGGATTTATTTTATGAAGTTTAAGTCCAAAACTGCTAGAATTTTCATGAAGTTCAAAGCTTGGATAAAAAATTAGAGTGGCTGCAAGATTCAGGTCATTAGGTTAGATAATAGAATTGAATATACCTTGGATATGTTCAATTCTTTTTGTGAAGAAGCTGGAATTGAGCAGCAGCTTACTATCCCTTATTCTCCATAACAAAATAGAGTGAGTGAGAGAAAAAATAGAACAATTATGGAGATGTCGAGATACTTGTTGCATGAGAAGAATCTACCAAAGAAGTTTTGGGCTGAACCAGCAAACACTACTGTTTTCTTGCTGAATAGACTGCCTATGTGGGCAATGGAAGGAAAGACTCCATTTGAAGCATGGTATGGTGTCAAACATGTTTTGAAAAACCTCAAGATATTTGGATGTCTATGTTTTTCTTATGTTCCACGGGTTTAGAGAGACAAGCTAGATAAGAAGGCAGATTTGGGAATCTTCATTGGCTATAACTTATTTTCTAAAGCTTATAGGATCTTTCAACCTCAAACAGATAAGATTATGGTAAGTAGAGACGTTCAATTTCTTGAAGATAAGCAATGGGAATGGAATGAGGAGTCTCGAGTTAAAAACCATAATTCACAACTTGATTATGATGACATGGTGGATGATCAATGTTGACACCCAATTTTGACCCTCCACAATATAAATTAATCATCGAGCTTCTCCAATTTCAAATGAATTAAAGTTATTAGTTTTATAAAATAAAAAATAAAAAAATAAAAAATAAACAAAATAAATTAAATAAAGTTTGCAAATTATTGTAAATAGTTTCGTCACTTTTTTTTTTATAATTTTTAAATAATATATACGTTTTACATAATTTTGTATATAATTAGTATATTTTAAAATATTCGAAAATCATCTCAAAAAGAATTTATTTTTTCTTTTTTTAGTTAAATATTTTATTAAAATTAGTTACTTTAAGTTGACATATTTTTGTTAGTTATTAGTTCGTAATTAAGTTAATTATTTTATTTCATTAAAATTAAGAAGCTCATTAATTAATTAATATTAATTCACCCTATCGAAGTTTTAATCGAATTTACCAATTAAATTTGATCGAGTTAATTTCATAATTCCAAATGGCTAATTGATTATATTATCTACCTAACCCATCTTCACTTCCAATTCATCAACCTAGGCCCACTTCTTCCCCCAGCCCACTTTCATTTTGTTCACAAAACCAACAATACCATACCCAATACAACATCCAATATAGCATACATACAACAACCAGAAACGACCCCACCCCTATATTTTTTGTTCTTCTTTTTCCAATGAGAACCGGGAATGCAAATTCCAGACGCAACCAAGAAATCCCAGCAAAAATGGTGCTACAAACGCAAAAATTGCAGTCCAAATCCTAACCCGACCCCACCCCTACTATGCGTATTCTTCTTCACGCAACAACAACAAAATCAGCGAGCAAATCGCGTTGAAATTGCAAAATTCAACAAGCAAATCACCACCTCGATCCCAATGGCTCTCTCCTTTATCAATCCATTGAATATTGTTAATATCAGTACATGTGACATCTTTCAACCTGATCTTTGAAAAGGAATGTGATTTTCGAATTTTAAAATCCATCCGTTTTCTCCTAAATCACCAAAAATCCGAACCATAGAATTTTTCTATAAATACACTCTTTCTATCCATTGTAACGGGGGGATTTTGTTTGGGAATAAACGCTTATACTCAGGAAATGTTATACGTTTTCTTTAAGTTGTGAGACAACATTTGCTCGACTCCGATTTGCATTTATGGTCAGCTGTTTCAAATTAGTGTGGTGGAAGAGCTCGTCCCTGCTCATTTAGTCTCATTTCACTGCCCTGAGAAAGGTAACCCATTTCCTCCGATAATTTTCTCTTCATTTTGTTTTTCTATTATGTTCTGCTAATGTCGAAAAGGCCTCATTATGTGGTTGTTTGCTGTTAGTCACTGTTGGTCTGTTGATGTTTCAATATGATATCTTTGTTATTATGCGATTTCTTTATTTGGTCGAGTCGAGGCTTTTAGATTTGCATCTAGTGTTGATGTTTCTTGATTACTCTTTTGAGTTTCGTTTGTTATTCCTTTTTCCAACTCTACTGCTTAATGTCCTTGGGTCTGCTTCGTTCCTTTTGTATATTTTAAGTATCAGGTGTGTTGTGTTTAGCTTGGTTATTGTTTAATGATTGTTACTCATAAGCGTTTAAATCCTCAAATCACATGGTTAATATATGGTATATTCGCATGCTTATTCCAATAGTTTAATTTTGTCCATTTCTTGAATATCCTTGTGGTCTTATTGCCTGATGTAGCTTGTTTGAATCAAGTCTTGTCTTCCTGCTATTCAAATTTCAGTCAAAAAATGTTTACACTTGCAAGTTCAGTCGGTGTAAAATCTGAGTTTTCCTAGTCTTAGTTCATGTTGAAGCTTAATCTTTAAGATCATTTGAACTGGGACATTTTCGGTGTTCATCTCTTATGGTAGGACTTGCTAAACACTTAGTCGCCCAAAGTTAATTTCCTATGACTTTGATGTATTATATTTGTGGTTTGTGCTTTAAAACAAAGATGGTTCATTTATGACCAATCGCTTTTCTAGTAATGTATAAAATCGAGATTTCGCAAACCATTGTGTGAGGTTGTGTTGTGGTTAAAATTTTCTTTTTTTTTTTTGTATTTTTTATTTTTTTCTCTTCTTCTAGTCGGATGCGGATCTTGTCTAAGTTATTTACTGCTTAGCCATAGGTTTAAGTATTTGATTAATGGTAGCAGATAGTTCATATTGGTTTGAATATTTCATACATTTTTATTATATTTCAAACATGTCAGATTATGGGGTGTTATTGATATACCTTGTTGATATTTGTCATATATTGCCTATAGAATGATTATATATGAGGTGTCTTTTCTAGTATGATAGGCAGTGGTGCTACTTTGTTAATTAACTTTAATAAAATGTGGTTTATTATTGTCAAGCATGTATTTCTTCTTTTCTTAACTTGTGCTTCCTTGAATTTTATTAAGTATATTGGTAGTAGCTTTCTGCCGTTTTGAGTTATCTAGCTTAGCTTTATTAAAATCATGTTTAAATTATTTTTCTTAATGAAAACCTTTGAGTCCACGACGGACTTCTCTTCCTTGCATTTCCGAGTTGAGCCATAAAGGCTTTATTTTATCATTCAGGTCAGCCGCATCTTATTCGAGTTGCTGGAAAATCAAATTACAGGCACCGAAAAGTTCAAATACGGGCAGTATACAGCAGTATACATTAGTATACACCACGAAAATATTGATATACAGGTCAAAAATGTGAAAATACAGGGCTGAGATGAAACACAGGTGTTTGGAAGCCAGAGATACAAGAAAAATGTTGATATACATGGCGATATACACTGATATACAGCCAGTGCATACAAAAAGGGGATTGGGTTAAAACCCAAAAGCTGGCAGCAAAATTGGCCCAAGAAGGCCCCAATATCCTTATCTCTTTTACCCTCCTACTTGTTTTGATTATAGTTAACTACTTTTATTTAACTCTAACCTTAAAATTATTAATTAACTTAATTAAATTTCCCAAAAGATGAACTATATTCTTTATGTTGGCATATTTTTATATAATTCATTTTGTCAAGTCTTATACTTATTTTGAATATATGTAGTCAAAACTTTTTATTTATTCTCCCATGAATGGTTTCATGCTTAAGTTAACCAATTCAGTTTAAATTATTATTTCAAAATGTATCAAATAAATTTTAATTAACCTAGTTTTGTCAAACTTTTATTCACAACAATTTAATTCAAATGTTTCATTTTTATGTCCCTTTCTCTAAAAGTAAAAGGAAATAAAATAAAAAATGTGTTGTTTATGTAATTATTTTCCTGAAGTTAATCAATTATTGCAAATTATTATTATTTTCATGTTAAATCATTTTTCCAAATAATTAGTCAAAAATCACTTTAGTCAAGTCGCAGGTCAACTACATGTTAGTGGGCACTTTGAATGCCTAAACCCTTCTCGAAGTGTAAATTGAACCCCGAACCCTCTTTGGTATTTTCAAATGATTTTTTCTGTTTAAATCTTTGAAAATTATAAGTTTTCTTAATTTCTTTAAAAAATTAAGTGGCGACTCTTTTCTAAGTATTTTTTTCAAGTTGTTTTATACTTAGAACATTTCAAAAAGTGATTTTTTCTACAGATAGAAAAATTACGGCACAACAGAAATGACGACTCTGTTGGGGAATTAATTAAGTTCTAACCATAAAATTTGACTATTTGACTAATTATAATTAATTGTTGAATTGTTTATTTGTGCTTAATTTGCTATAAGTTGTTGCATTTCGTGGCATATTCATTTGTATGTATAGTATATTAATGGATGATTTTGCAGAACCACAACCGGGCTTTTCTATACTCAACCCTTTTTCGGAATGATCGATAATTTATTGGTTCGTCATGCGTCCAATGGCTATCGAGAATTCCAGCCTAAGTTGTCCGCTTAGGTTCTTGGTCTTTCAAAGCTACTCTTAGTCAAACTAGGGTAGAGCAAAATCAAATCCCCAAAATTTAGCGCATTGTCCTAAAATAACCCAACACCCAGGGCGTGTTGGGCCCATTAGAGAGACCACCTTGAGTCCACAACGGCCCACTGCCTATGGACGATCATACTTATGTGTTTAAATTTGAAGGATGTATACGCCATTTAGCAAACCATTGTCTTTTGGGGTAGAGTTTTAATCGAGTCAAAGAAGGATCAAGTTATCATAACATACAAAAAGCATGGACATTTGAAGATGACCAGAAATCAAGAACAGAGGATCTTTCCTTGGAAGCATAGATTAGGATTGTGCCCCTGCGCGGGATTGTTATTTTGTATCCCATTTCCCCTACTATGTATCCCTATTTAGTTTATTCGTAAAATTTGTATAAATTTGGGTTTTTGGAGCAATGGAATGTTTCAAACGACGTTATACATCCTTCAAATCGCTAGGCCTACCCTTGGCACAAAAAGGGTCACGTATCTGTTTAGAACGCGCAATATTTGTTTATGTGTTATACTGATCGTGTGAATATATTGCTTCATTTGGAGATATGCTAGCTCACTCCTCTTCGAATTTTTTTTAGAACCTCTAAGCACAAATATCAAGTCATTATCGTAAGTACGTCCAAATACTCTTCGAGTCTTTAGTTTTCAATAAATGTGAATTTTATTTTTTTTCCTACTCTCTCATACCAGAAAAAGATTCACCATCTCAAAAGAGATTCAGGGGTCGAACTACGTAGGATCTGAATTCTCCCTTGTGAGATACGTAGGAAACCTGATAAGGCTCGGTCCCCATTTTTGAGAAATTCTATATTTTTCAAAAAAAAAAAATTAGAGTTACATCTCAATCAAAAATCAAAAGTATGATGATAAAAGATATAATTGACTTGGTCTCGACTCAAGTTGATGTTTCTGACCCACTAAGCTCAAAATCAAATAGACAAATTCCTGTATATTTAGTCATTTCTCTAAATTCATGGGCTGGTTTATTTTCAAGTGGAGCAACTCTTATGTGTTTATGGTCATATGTGTGATATTTTGTACTATGTATCATCTACATAAGCTAACTTGTTTATCTTTTAAGTTATTTTTCTTTGTCAGGTACTTAGAACTGGTGTGTGTTGATAAGCTGGCTGAACACCCTTATTTTACAAGATCTAAGGCTCCCAAAGATACCTTCCCTGATCAAAATTCGCAAAAAGGAAAGACAGTAATGGGTGATAACAATGAAGAGATCGACCTAAATGATGTTGTTGTGTTTCAACCCACTATCACTGATCAAAATAAATTAATTATGCAATTAATGCAACAAATTGCCGAAATGAGGGTTGAAATGCAACGAAGACAAGATTTGCCTAATCTAATTTTCGCTATCAACCCTCCAAGATGTGGAAGACCTCCACTCCACTTTTCTCTTCCAAGCGCGGAACAGGTTCAGAATCCACCCTTTAACCCCGCTCAAAATCCCTCAATCATTGATCTGACCACTCTAAATCCCCATCATGCCTCCGTCTCTTACCAAATGTCACCTCCAAATTACCAAACTCCACCACCGAGTTACCAAATTCAACCTCTTATTTACCAAACTCCACCTCCACATTACCAAAATACCTACCCATATTACCAAGCTCCATCAGTTAATTGTTCAAATATCCAATCAAGTTACCAAATTTCACCCCCGCACTACCAAAACAGCCCTCCTAGCTATCGAGCTCCACAATACCCTATCTTTCAAACGCAAATGCCCAATCACCAAAATCCTCCAAACTACCGTCAAGTACCTTCACATCTGGGAAACACTTACTATCTTCCTCGCCCAAGTCTTGAGAAGAAACCTTCTAGAGTCTTTAATCCTTTGGTTGAGAGTCGAACACAACCTTTTGAGAGATTGAAATCAGTTAGCTTGATAGAGACAATTGATTCAAAAAATATCAATGTCAACTCCAAGCTTTATAGACCCGATCTTCACTGTGCTTACCATTCAGGAGGTGTTGTGCATATTACTGAGGATTGTATCAATTTGGAGCATAAAATTCAAGACTTAATAGATCAAAAGGATCGAAAGGTCATCACCCTTCAAACTACCACTCCTAATGTCAATAGTACCCACACGTCAAATCATGGAGGGATAACTATTAATATGATTGAAGTGGAAGAAGATTTAAATGTGAAGAAAATTATAATCTCAGCCAACCTTGAAAAGCCTGAGAAAGTTGTAGCCTCTCCAACCAAAAGAGAGAAATTCAAATTTGTGATCATGGCACCTCATCAAACTTTTGCTTTAATGCCGAATGAGGGTCAAAATATGCAGAAGTTCGATCAATCTTTCTCAAAATCATTACTTCACTTATATCAGTTTTTCCCAATGCAAAATGGTCTAAGGGAAGGAATCAAAAATTGGTTCAAAGAAGGTGATATTGTGCTTGAAGAGATGATCGAGACACTAGTCATATTAGACAACAAGTCAAAGGAGAAAATGTCTAGTTGGACATCCACTTCGCTCTTGATTCCTCGCTCGTCTTGGTAGACACAAACAATTTTTTTATGTTATTGCTAAAATTGGTGGTGTTCCGAATGAGGCTTGAGACCCATCCTTTACTCTATTTTTGTCTCACTATGTTTTAATCTCCCTCCTCATATTTTGAAAAAAGACAAAATGATTTATCGTCATGGCCAAATTTCTAATTTTCTTGTTTCAAAAGAAAACCTCATTTAATGCAGAAATTTGCCTTACTTGCCTTATATTTTTCATCTAATAGTATTTGTCTATGATTTCAGTAAAAATATTTTCAAATCTGCCAATAGCATGTCATGTCGCAAGCTGAATGAACAAAATGAGGTAGATGCAAACGAATTTGAGGACTACAATGAAACGATCATGGTACCTAAACACATGGTTGAGGAATTAAGATAGTTCGAAAGTCACGATAAGCCAAATTCAGAAGAGACCAAAACAGTGAATCAAGAACATGATGAATGCGTCAAAGAAATCAAAATTGGTGCCTATGTGACAAAAGCATAGGAGAGAGAACTCATCAATTCGCTCAAAGAACACATCGATACATTTGTTTGATGACATTACAGGGTTGAGCATGAAAATTGGATCTCACAAGTCATTAATCCACTTAAAAGTGTCAAAAAGATACCATATTTGAAGACTCGATTTCTGTCATTTCCATTTAATCATGCTATTTGCTTGTAATTGCTTTGTTTAAAATTTTATCCATCTTGTTTGAACTACGTTCGACCTGAATTCTCAAGAATGAGATACGTAAGCGGCCTATGTCGGCCTCGGTCGGTTTCTTTGTAATTTTTCTTATTTTCTGTTCATCCTCAAGAGGGGGAACTACGTTCGACCTGATTTCTGCCTCAACAGGATATGTAGGCGCCACAAGGGCTCGGTCATATTTCCTGTAAGATTTCTATTTTTCTTTATAATAGAAATTGAGACAAAATTTTTGAAAGGGACTCAAAAATTCTCAAGAAGAAGATCTTTCCAACAAAGTCAAGATTGAAGTTATCTTGAGACTCGCCACTGCGACAGAATTTTTGAGAAGATCCCAAAAATTTCGTGATTTGCTTACAGACAGTTAAGGACAAGCCAAGACAGTTAACTGGGACAGAAATTTTTGAGGATGACCTCAAAATTTTCAATAAGGTTCATCGGAAGTTTGGAACAACTTTGAACACTTCCCAGCACGCAATCAGATAGACCTCGAGGCATCAACTTCAAAGACGTTCGCCAAGCTTGACGTGACATGACACTTGGCAGTGACCTTTTTCAAAATACTACTTTTTGAAAATCTATTTTCCCTAAAAACTTTTCTTTCGTGTTTTAATTATTTTGCATACAAAGGTCTTGTCTTATCTACCAACAAGTAAGAGATCGGAGAAATCAATCGGGGATAGCCATACAAGGATTAGATAATCGAAGAGATCAACACAGATCAGTTCATTGTTAAACTAACAATTTTTCTGTGGATGCAGATCTATAAGTTTGCCTCAAGATCATCATGTTCCTCCATTCAACGAATATGGAAAAGTCAAAAGGCGAGGATCTCCCCAAAACTAACAATTTCTCTATGGAAGCAGGAAATATTTTGATGTTTCTTATACCAAATAATTGAGAATAGAAATATTATTATTCAATTCCCAGCAAGGCGAAAAATATAACGAACATGTTATTATGTTCAGAGACGGAACAAACGAAAATCATGAAAAGAGCAATATTATTATTCTCCAGCTACCAAAATCTGAAAGACGTTTATCTGCATTATATTATCATATATGATAATATTCTTACCCTAAAAGTTAGTTTTTATTGTATTGTCGAATGAGACGATACCACTACCTAGAGAGTCATTTATATTGTATTATCAAATGAGATGATACCACTACCCAGAGGGTTATTTTTTATTTATATTGTCGACTGAGACGATACCCCCATCCAAAGATACCTGAAAGATCACCTATATTGCTCGGCGATGCATTATCTTCGTTCGATATCAGGAGAGCATCATCAAAGATTCATGCATCGCGAGAAAAATTCATGCATCGCGAAAAAGTCATGCATCGCATAAATAGAAGATTCATGCATCGCGGAGAGAAGATTCATGCATCACAAGAAAGGAATTCATGCATCGTAAGAGAAGATTCATGCATCACGAGAAAAGATTCATGCATCGCGAGAAAAAAATTCATGCATCGCGGAGAGAAAATTCAAGCATCGCGGAGAGAAGATTCATGCATTGCGGAAAGAAATTCATGCATTGCAAGAGTAAAGTCATGCATCTCGAAGAGAAAATTCATGCATCGCGAGAAAAAAATTCATGTGTCGCGGAGAGAAAAATTCATGCATCGTGGAGAGAGAAAAGTCATGCATCTCAGAGAGAAAAGTCATGCATCGTGGAGAGAAAATCCATGCATCGCGGAGAGAAATTCATGCATCGTGGAGAGAAAGTCATGCATCGCGGACAGAAAATTCATGCATCGCGAGAAAAAAATTCATGCATTGCGGAGAGAAAATTCATGCATCGCGGAGATAAAGTCATGCATCACGGAGAGAGAAAAGTCATGCATCGCAGAGAGAAAATTCATGCATTGCGGAGAGAAAATTCATGCATCGCGGAGAGAAAGTCATGCATCACGGAGAGAGAAAAGTCATGCATCTCAGAGAGAAAAGTCATGCATCGTGGGGAGAAAATCCATGCATCGCGGAGAGAAATTCATGCATCGTGGAGAGAAAGTCATGCATCGCGGACAGAAAATTCATGCATCGCGAGAAAAAAATTCATGCATTGCGGAGAGAAAATTCATGCATCGCGGAGAGAAAGTCATGCGTCACGGAGAGAGAAAAGTCATGCATCGCAGAGAGAAAATTCATGCATTGCGGAGAGAAAGTCATGCATCGCGGAGAGAAAATTTATGCATCGCGGAGAGAAAATTCATGCATCGCGAAGAGAAGATTCATGCATTGCGGAAAGAAATTCATGCATTGTAAAAGAAAAGTCATGCATCGCAAGAAAAAAATTCATGCATCGCGAAGAGAAGATCTATGCATCGCGAGAAAGGAATTCATGCATTGTAAGAGAAGATTCATGCATCGCGGGAAAAGATTCATGCATCGCGAGAAAAGAATTCATGCATTGCAAGAGAAAAAATCATACATAGCGAGAGAAAGAGTCATGCATCGCGGAGAGTCATTCATAGAGTTATTAAATGAGATAATACCATTACCCAGAGGGACATAATCGTCATTCTATCAATGGAATATCCTCATCCTACCGAAGGATCTTCATTAACATTATCCTACCAATGGATCAACATTTTTCTACCGATGGATCTTCTTTATCAACATCATCATCCTGTTGATAGAGCAGTAGCAACATCATCCTATCATTACTGTTATCTTGCCAATGAAAAATCATCTGCATCATTTTCATTTGCTAGAACAACATCAAGAGACATCAATAACGACGTCAAGAGAGCTATAAACATACTACATCAGCCTATTTAATTACTTCGATATCAAAGAAAGAGTAGATTGAGGATTACATTACAAATATGAGTCACAAGCTTTATTTGCTTTACGTCAAACCCGATGAAGTTGACGTCAAAAGTTCAAGGAGAGAAATTAAGTGTCAACACGGTAAAAGAAATTATCTCCCCATTTGAATCCCATTTTTATGCTAATGAGTTTTATCTCAATCTTTGTTGAGAGCATCCCAGAGGATGAATTCTCAAAACAAACCACAGGTGCGGACGACATCAAAAAGGATGCAGCACAACGTGGAACTCTTTCTTAGCAATGAACTGGGGCATAGTCCAAAGAGGAGTGCCAAACTCTTAGGACGTGAGCAGAGGAACGACCTTCACCACAATCAAACCACACCCCTATCAGAAGGCATGTGAATTTTTCTTTAGGTTTGTCAGTTTCAGTTTCGCATCCGAAAATTTTTTGTATCTACCAAAAGCAACTTTCCAATCTGAGTGACAATATACCAAGAGCTTCAGAAATTATGTCCGTGTAAGTTCTTACTTATGGATGTGAAGAGCTCCGCATTCATGGCTAAGAGGTTGTAAGCCTCCTTTCCATACTCGACTTATTTTTCACTCCTCTAGAACCAAATGCTATCTTGCATAATAGATTTCCTTTTCAACCGATCAAGTCAAACTACAAGTAGCTTGATTCCCTAAGTTGAGGGATATGTAGGCAGAATCAATGTTGAAACTCGGTTGTATTCCAACATTCGCACTTAAGTCTTATTCTCGAGCATTTCGGTCCCTTCATAATTCTGTATCGAGATGATTTTTGAATTCTTTCAAATCGTGCGTCAAATCAAGCGTATCGAACTACAAGTGGCCTGAATTCTTATATAACCTGAGATTTGTAGGAAACCCAATTGCGAGGTTTGGCCATGACTCTTAAAGCCCGTACCAAAAAGCCTTGCCGAAAGGATGAAGATCTGGTTGATCAAAATTGGATTCATCAAATTCATTTGCCTCGAATTTCTTTCATCAATCCAAGTCAAACGAGGGACAGTTGTTGACACCCAATTTTAACCCTCCACAATATAAATTAATCATCGAGATTCTCCAATTTCAAATGATTTAAAAATATTAGTTTTATAAAATTAAAAATAAAATAAAAATAAAAAAAATCAAGAAAATAAATTAAATAAAGTTTGCAAGTTATTGTAAATAGTTTCGTCACTTTGTTTTATAATTTTTAAATAATATATACGTTTTACATAATTTTGTCTATAATTAGTATATTTTAAAATATTTGAAAATCATCCCAAAAAGATTTTATTTTTTCTTTTTTTTAGCTAAATATTTTATTAAAATTAGTTACTTTAAGTTGGCATATTTTTGTTAGTTATTAGTTCGTAATTAAGTTAATTATTGTATTTCATTAAAATTAAGAAGCTCGTTAATTAGTTAATATTAATTCACCCTATCAAAGTTTTAATCGAATTTACCTATTAAATTTGATCGAGTTAATTTCTTAATTCCAAATGGCTAATTGATCCTAGTATCTATCTAACCCATCTTCACTTCCAATTCATCAGCCCAAGCCCACTTCTTCCCCCAGCCCACTTTCATTTTGTTCACAAGACCAACAATATCATACTCAATACAACATCCAATATAGCATACATACATCAACCAGAAACGACCCCACCCCTATACTCTTTGTTCTTCTTTTTCCAGTGAGAACCAGAAACGCAAATTCCAAACGCAACCAGGAAATCCCAGCAGAAATGGCAGTCCAATTCCTAACCCGACACCACCCCTGCTATGCGTATTCTTCTTCACACAACAATAGAAAAATCAGTGAGCAAATCGCGTTGAAATTGCAAAATTCAACAAGCAAATCACGACCTTGATCCCAACGGCTCTCTCCTTTATCAATCCACTGAAGATTGTTGATATCAGTACATGTGACAACTTTCAACCTGATCTTTGAAAAGGAATGTGATTTTCGAATTTTAAAATCCATCCGAATTTTCCTATAAATACACACTTTCTCTCCATTGTAAAGGGGGGATTTTCTTTGGGAATAAACGCTTATACTTAGGAAATGTTATACGTTTTCTTTAAGTCGTGAGACAACCTTTGCTCGACTCCAATTTGCATTTGTGGTCAGCTGTTTCAAATTAGTGTGGTGGAAGAGCTCGTCCCTGCTCGTTGAGTCTCATTTCGCTGCCCTGAGAAAGGTAACCCATTTCCTCCAATAATTTGCTCTTCATTTTGTTTTTCTATTATGTTCTGCTAATGTCAAAAAGGCCTCATTATGTGGTTGTTTGCTGTTAGTTATTGTTGGTCTGCTGATGTTTCAATATGATATCTTCGTTATTATGCGATTTCTTTATTTGGTCGAGTTGAGGCTTTTAGATTTGCATCTAGTGTTGATGTTTCTTGATTACTCTTTTGAGTTTCGTTTGTTATTCCTTTTTCCAACTCTACTGCTTAATGTCCTTGGGTTTGCTTCGTTCCTTTTGTATATTTTAAGTATCAGGTGTGTTGTGTTTAGCTTGGTTATTGTTTAATGATTGTTACTCATAAGCATTTAAATCCTCAAATCACATGGTTAATATATGGTATATTTGCATGCTTATTCCAATAGTTTAATTTTGTCCATTTCTTGAATATCCTTGTGGTTTTATTGCCTGATGTAGCTTGTTTGAATCAAGTCTTGTCTTCCTGCTATTCAAATTTCAGTCAAAAAATGTTTACATTTGCAAGTTGAGTCGGTATAAAATCTGAGTTTTCCTAGTCTTAGTTCATGTTGAAGTTTAATCTTTAAGATCATTTGAACTGGGACATTTTCAGTGTTGATCTCTCATGGTAGGACTTGCTGAACATTTAGTCCCCCAATGTTAATTCCCTGTGACTTTGATGTATTATATTTGTGGTTTGTGCTTTAAAACAAAGATGGTTCATTTATGACCAATCGTTTTTCTAGTAATGTATAAAATCGAGATTTCGCAAACCATTGTGTGAGGTTGTGTTGTGGTTAAAATTTTCTTTTATATTTTTTGTATTTTTTATTTTTTTCTCTTCTTCTAGTCGGATGCGGATCTTGTCTAAGTTATTTACCGCTTAGCCATAGGTTTAAATATTTGATTAATTGTAGTAGATAGTTCATATTGGTTTGAATATTTCATACATTTTTATTATATTTCAAACATGCCAGATTATGGGGTGTTATTGATATACCTTGTTGATATTTGTCATATATTGCCTGTAGAATGATTATATATGAGGTGTCTTTTCTAGTATGGTAGGCAGTGGTGCTACTTTGTTAATTAACTTTAATAAAATGTGGTTTCTTATTGTCAAGCATGTGTTTCTTCTTTTCTTAACTTGTGCTTCCTTGAATTTTATTAAGTATATTGGTAGTAGCTTTCTGCCGTTTTGAGTTATCTAGCTTAGCTTATCATGTCTAAATTATTTTTCTTATTTCGTATACTAATGTCGCCTCCTCTTTCGTGTGTTGTATGAACACCTTTGAGTCCACGACGGACTTCTCTTCCTTGCATTTCTGAGTTGAGCCATAAAAGCTTTATTCTATCATTCGGGCCAGCTGCATCTTGTTTGAGTTGCTGGAAAGTCAAATTACAGGCCCCGGAAAGTCCGAAAACGGGCAGTATACAGCAGTATACATTAGTATACACCACGAAAATATTGATATACAGGTCAAAATGTGAAAAAACAGGGCTGAGACGAAACACATGTGTTCGGAAGCAGGAGATACAAGAAAAACGCTGATATACATAGTGATATACACTGATATACAGCCAGTGCATACAAAAAGGGGATTAAGTTAAAACCCAAAAGCTGGCAGCGAAATTGGCCAAAGAAAGGCTCAATTTCCTTATCTCTTTTACCCTCCTACTTGTTTTGATTATATTTGACTACTTTTATTTGACTATAACCTTAAAATTATTAATTAACTTAATTAAATTCCCCAAAAGATGAACTATATTCTTTATGTTGGCATATTTTTATAGAATTCATTTTGTCAAGTCTTATACTTATTTTGAATATATGTAGTCAAAACTTTTTATTTATTCTCCCATGAATGGTTTCATGCTTAAGTTAACCAATTTAGTTTAAATTATTATTTCAAAATGTATCAAATAAATTTTAATTAACCTAGTTTTGTCAAAATTTTATTCACAACAATTTAATTCAAATGTTTCATTTTTATGTCCCTTTCTCTAAAAGTAAAAGGAAATAAAATAAAAAAATGTGTTGTTTATGTAATTATTTTCCTGAAGTTAATCAATTATTGCAAATTATTATTATTTTCATGTTAAATCATTTTTCCAAATAATTAGTCAAAAATCACTTTAGTCAAGTCGCAGGTCAACTGCATGTTAGTGGGCACTTTGAATGCCTAAATCCTTCTCGAAGTGTAAATTGAACCCCGAACCCTCTTTGGTATTTTCAAATGATTTTTTCTGTTTAAATCTTTGAAAATTATAAGTTTTCTTAATTTCTTTAAAAAATTAAGTGGCGACTCTTTTCTAAGTATTTTTTTCAAGTTGTTTTATACTTAGAACATTTCAAAAAGTGATTTTTTATACGGATAGAAAAATTACTGCACAACAATCAACCTATTAGGGGAACAATGTAACTCTCAATGTTGCTGTTTTTGAACCTACGGGATATGAGGAAGCAAAAATGGATCAAAATTGGACAATTGCAATGAAGGAGGAGCTGACCATGATAGAAAAGAACCAAACTTGGAAGCTTGTGGAAAGACCCCAAGATAGAAAAGTGATTGGAGTTAAATGGATTTTTCGAACAAAGTTAAATCCAGATGGTTCGGTAAACAAGCACAATGCTAGATTGGTGGTGAAAGGCTATGCACAAGTTTGGGGAGTCGATTTTTCTAATACATTTGCCCAGTAGCCAGATTGGATACAATTCGGATGCTTTTGGCTATTGCGGCACAGAAAAATTGGAAGATTTTTCAATTGGACATGAAGTCTGCTTTCTTGAATGGTCTACTACAGAAAGAAATATATGTTGAGCAGCCAGAAGGGTTCAGCGTACTAAGACATGAAGATATGGTTTATCTGTTAAAAAAAGCTCTATACGGACTAAAGCAAGCTCCTAGAGCTTGGTACAACTGAATGGATAATCATTTGCTAGGCTTAGGCTTTGAAAAAAGCTTAAGTGAATCGACTCTTTATGTCAAGAAAGTTGCCTCTAATATTATTATTATTTCTCTATACATCGACGATTTACTTGTGACAGGAAATAACACAGGGCTGATTGAAGAATTCAAGGAGAATATGATGAAAGTCTTTGAGATGATTGATCTTGGCGAGATGACTTAATTTTTGGGAATGGAGATCAAGCAAACTTAGAATGAAGTTTTTTTTGTCAAAAGAAGTATATGAAGGATATTCTAAAAAGCTTTAAAATGGAAGAATGCAAGAGTGTGAGTACTCCAATGAATCAAAAAGAAAAGCTGGAAAAGGATGATAGAGTTGAACTAGTTGATGAAGGAGTACATCAAAGCTTAATTGGATGCTTGATGTATCTCACAACAACAAAGCCTGAAATCTTGTTTCCTATGAGTGTTTCATCCATGTTTTTAAATTGTGCAAGTGAGTTGCACATGATGGCCGCCAAAAGAGTAGTTAGGTATCTTATGGGAACTCTAACCTATGGCATCAGATTTAGCAAAAGTCAAAATTTCAAACTCCGAGGATATTATGATAGTGATTGGGGTGGGTCAACTGGTGATATGAAAAGCACGTCTGGTTATTGTTTCACTTTTGGATTAGGGTGTTTCTCATGGTGCTCAAAGAAACAGGAAATAGTAGCACAATCAACAACTAAAGCAGAATTCTTCATAGCAGCAGCCACTGTTAATCAAGCACTATGGCTTATGAAAATTTTGATTTGCAGCTGGAGAAAGCAGAGAGCACTGAGATCCTTGTGGATAATCAAGCTGCTATAGCCACATCCAAAGATCCCGTGTTTCATGGAAGGACCAAGCACTTCAACATCAAGTTTTATTTCTTGAGGGAAGTGTAGAAAAACGGTGAAGTGGTTTTATTCTATTGCAAATCAGAGAATCAATAGGTGGACATTTTTACAAAGTCATTTCATGTTAGTAGATTCAAATTTCTTAGAGAAAAGTTGGGAGTTTGCAGCTCTTGATTCAGGAGGAGTGTCATTACGTGTCTCAGGATCTGCTTTGAATGGGTCAGAGACTTCAACTAACTATCTAGAGATGAGTTTTCTTTTAGTCATTATCCTATTAACTAGTTATAGTTGTTCCTAATTTATAGGTATGTTAGAAGTCTTTTAGCAGTCCATGTTCTGTGTTAGTTGTACTGCCCCTCTACTTATTTAATCAGCTTGAAGTTCAATAAAAAAATATTCTTCAGATTTCAATTCATCTTGCTGTTTCAGTTTAATTAATAACAAATTCCAAGTACCCTAAGTAGTTGTGTCAGCTTAGAGCGCTTCATAGTGAATAACAACCTGTTTCGAGGAGAAATTCCTGAATCCTTGCAAGGTTTAAGAGGTTTAGAAGAAATTGATTTGTCACACAATAACATCTCAGGAGGAATACCTGAGTTTCTTGGGAAACTTCCATATCTTAGGAAGCTTGATCTTTCATTCAACGAACTTGAAGGCGAACTACCAACTGAAGGGATCTTTGCAAATGAAACCGCCGTCTCAATCTCAGGGAACGATGAACTATGTGGAGGTCCTCCAAACTACAATTTTCCCACATGCCCTAAACAAAAAGATGCATCATCAAAGAAACACATTAGTTCAAGGATAACAGTAGCAATTATTATTTCGGTTGCATTTCTATTTTTATTTTTGTGTTCTTTTGCAGCTTGCTATATTGCAATTAGGAAGTCGAGAAAGAGAGATCTTACTGGACGGTCCTCAAGAGAAAGGCAGTCTGATCATTTTGATGATGAAGAACCAACTTTATTTAATGATCCAATTTTGACAGCAAAGATAACTTACCAAGATATATTCAAGTCAACCGATGGATTTTCTGAGGATATCTAGTCGGTACAGGAAGTTTTGGTTCTGTTTACAGAGGACAGTTTCAGGTTTTTGATAAAGTTATGGCAGTGAAAGTATTGAACCTTCAACAAAGAGGTGCTTTGAAAAGCTTTTCGGATGAATGCAGAGCTTTGAAAAGCCTAAGGCACCGAAATCTCCTTAAGATATTGATGTTTGTTCAAGCATCGATTACCAAGGTAATGATTTCAAATGCATAGTCTTTGAGTTCATGGAAAACGGAAGCTTAGATGACTGGCTGCACTCGAAAGGTGATGAGCAACACCTCAATATTATCCAAAAACTAAACATCGCAATAGATGTTGCTTCAGCACTTGATTATCTCCACAACAATTGCCAAGTACCAATTGTTCACTGTGATTTAAAACCGAGCAGCATACTCCTCGATGAAGAGATGACTGCCCATGTTGGTGACTTTGGATTGGCAAAACTTCTCTTCAAATCATGAACAAACATACATCTATTTCACTAAAGGGTTCTATTGGTAATATCCCACCAGGGTCCTAACATGTAAGATGTTTGTGTACCTCAATCTCATGTACTCCCTCCATTTCAATTTGTTTGTGTGGTTTTGACTTGACACAAGTTCAAGAAAAATAAAAAATACTTTTGAATCTTGTCATCTTAAACTAAAGATACATAGAATGTACGAACATGCCCTTTAATCTGTTGAAATTTAAAGAGTTGTCAAAAAGCAAAGAGACACTCTTTTATAAACGGACTATAAAGGAAAGTAAGACAAATGAATTGAAACGAAGGGAGCTTATCTTTCTGATGCTTAAGTTGTTGAATAAACAAATCAAAAAGTAAGCATTCATATGAGGTTGTCATTTTCAAGTGAGTGAACATATGTTCAGTGTCCCAACATAATTCATCATTATCTTGCAGAATATGGATCAGGTGTAAATGTGTCCATTCTAGGAGATGTTTATAGCTTTGGTATCATGTTGCTAGAGTTGTTTACCAGTAGAAGGCCAACTGATGAGATCTTCAAAGATGGCCTGAATATTCACCAATATGTCATGTCAAATCCCATCTGCCTAGACGTGTCACGGAGATTGCTGATGCATCATAGCTTTTAGTATATGAAGAACACAATATATATGAGGACAATGCAAGTGATCTGGAAGAAAAGGCAATACTTCAAGATGGTGAGTATATATCCAAGCTAAACACCAGCACTATTATACAAGAATGCTTGATCTCAATCATGAAAATAGGACTTTTATGTAGTAGCTCATCGCCAAGAGATCGAATGCCAATAAGCATAGCTTTGAAAGAGATTCACACAATCAAGAACTTATTTCTAGAGTCTAAGAGGATAAATAATAGTATAGATAGATCAGATGGTAATAAGCTAATTAAATTATCATCTTCAGAATTTTATTGATGAAGGCTAATATACATAGAATTACAACTTTGAAATAGATACTATTTACAATTAGTACTATAGATAGCCTCACAAATTGTGAATTGTGACCAAGAAATTAAGGGATATGGTCGAGTGTTTTTTTTTTTTTTTTTTTGGAGTAATGGATGGAGTTCCTTTTTTCATCCTATGTCATTCACCGATACTAATTATTGATACTATGAAAGTAGTTTTTTTGGCTTTTGTGCCAGCTCATGATCTAAACAAGTCGCACATACACCCTAGTACATGTTCTTCAACACTGAGGGCACCCCTGAAAAGTGGGAGATTTCGTGACATTTCTGATTGGATGTCTTGTATTTCTAATAAGTAAAAAAATGTGATATATGAATAGGACCATATCTTTAACAGTAAGCTAAATTGTGAAATCAGTTGTATATAAATTTTGACAAAAAAGAATTGCAAATGCAGTGATGGTTATGAAATGTAGGGGTGGCAATGAGGCGGTTCGGGCGGGGTGGGACGGGTTGAGCTTAATCCGCATAATTTTTAATCCTCTCCGCCCAGCATAACAACTTTTTTCATTTTCAATCCGCCCCACCCCACTCCGCATGGACCTGCCCCGCATAACTTTTTAAATATTTTTTTTCTAGTTAAGCTTGATAATAAAAATAAAATTCGTAAAAAGAAATTCATTTTTTCATTAAGTTGTATTAATTTAATAGGATAGTGACTTAAAATTTTATTATTTAGAGGTCAATTGGAAACATGTAAGAAATTGTATTTTTTTATTGAATCATTTTCATTTACTATCTTGAATATTTTAGTAATTTTAAAGAAATTATTTTAATAAATAATGTCTATCACTCTTATGACATGTAAGGAGTTAAAATTAAGTTTGAACTCACATGAAATCACATATATCCGCAACCCGCCGTGCCCCACATTAATTTTTAAAAAACCCACTTCAACCCACCCTGCATCTGATTCACCCCGTCCCGCATAACCTTAAACCTACCCTGCCCCACATCCGCCCCACCCCATTGCCATCCCTAATGAAATGGTGATCAACTTTATTTGATATGACATGTAAACAACTTTCGATTTAAAATCCTTTTTAATACATATGACATATAAAAAGGGGAATTTGAGTATATAATTGTGTAAAAATAGGGTGGAGAATCTTCTAGTCATGTTTGTCCATAGATGGAAGACATGTAAACAACTTTCGATTTAAAATCCTTTTTAATACATATGACATATAAAAAGGGGAATTTGAGTATATAATTGTGTAAAAATAGGGTGGAGAATCTTCTAGTCATGTTTGTCCATAAATTTTCCATCCACATCAGATATAATATCCATATTTGTTGACAATTAATTTTTTTAATATATTTTTAATTGGTTTTCTTAAATCCTAAACTCTCCTACTTCAAGTAGGAGATGTCAAGACAGAGACGAGACCATGGCTAAGAAGGTGAAGAAGAAGATGGTGGAAGTCACAGTTGAAACAAATTAATTACACGGTGATAGTTTAAACTTTTAACCTAATACTAATTTATTTAGATTGATCATGATGAAATTATTTTTCTACGTGGAGTGGCACGTGTTAGAATTTTTAAATAAAAGAGAGAGTATACACACATCATTAGAAATTAGACAAGGTGTAGTTCACTAACTATTGAGAGATAAGTCATATAGGAAACTCACACTCTCAATAATTCAGATATAAAAAAACTAGAATAGTTAGGTATGTTTTTAACCGTTAAATCATTAAATTAATTGTGACCAACAAAAGTTTGGACCAACTGTTACTCAAAACATTGCCTTCGTAATTAAATATATTAATTATCTATAATAACTTTATCTAGTTCAATTAAAGAGAAGGTAAGAGATGCGCGTTGTTACAAATTACAATATATAATAGGAAAAAGTTATTTTGGACTACTTTCATATTTTATAAACTATAGAAACCTCAACAATTTGGCGATAATTACATCTTATTCCGAAAGTTTCTCAAATTACAATAATCTCAGATTTTTCAAACCTCGCGGATACATTGCTTCTTCACCTAATACATAGCAAATTATACATAAGTTGTATATTAGACACATAACTATAAACAAGGTTCATACTAATTTAAGTTTGAAATTATTGGGGTTATTTATCAATAATAACATTTGGACTAGATACATTGTACACATACAAAGTTGTAATGTATACGGTAGAGGTGGAATGATAAATTCGGATGTTAAAAGAGCGAAGGAAAAAGAAGATTTTTGTAATTAATTCAAATAGTAGAGATTTTTATAGATTATGTTATCATAAGTCATGTATTTACGTAACTTTCCCTTGTATATCTGGTACAAAATTTTTTGACTAATTGTCGAATTAAAATTCTTTATGTTGATGATTTAGAGGGTGCTTGGATTGACTTAAAAGTTGGTCAAACCTACTTTTAAATCAGTTTTTGACTCTGAAAAGTGTTGAAAAATACAAAAATTAACTTAAAATAAGTCAAAAATAACTTAAATAAATTAAAAAGTGTTTGGCAAAGTTAAAAATGACTTAAAATAAGTTTAAAATGACTTAAAATAAGTCAAAAATCAAAAGTAGGTCTATCCCTACTTTACCTACTTTTGATTTTTTGACTTAAAAATCATTTCGGTCTGACTTTTTATTTTGACTTAAAAGCTATTTTTTAATCCAATCCAAACGGGCTCTTAGTCAACCCATCTTTGTTAGCATTATTACTTGGATTCATAAAGAACTCATACTCACAAAATTTACATGGTTACCCTTATTTAGAAAAATAATTATTAAATTTAAACTCAAGTGCCTTTTTAGAATAAACTCAAATTCAATTCATCTCATCAAATTGAGCAACAAAATCTCTCAAAATTTATCAACTTTCTATTACAATGTGAACTTCAAATATTATATCTGGTAAAAGCAATATGAAAACAATCTATTTAAAGGGTTTACCTCTTCTGAGAAGCAAGTGATATAGCAAACCAAAATAAATCAAGCTTATTTATTCTTAATTTGCTCTAAACTTTCATTATCAAATGACTTCTGCAAAACGAGATTTTATCAAGTAAGCTTTTCTGCGATGTCTTTTTTAGTTTTTGTCGTTTGTCTTCTTTTTCTTAAGATTTCATGATATTTGTATGGTGCATTTCAGTTCTTAGTGAGATGATCAAGAAAGTAATGAATGCACTTGACCTCAGAAGGGAAATACTTGACTTGAAATATGAATTGGAAAGTCTATTGATCGAGAGGTCAGCTTGCTCTGCCACCATTGAAGAAGAACAAGAGAAACTTCTTATTAAGTATTGTGAGGAGGGTGACTTATTGAATGATGAGGTTAATTTTCATAAAATCAAATATTTATTCATGAAATGCTCTAGTTAATTGATTACTAACTTTATGTGATCATTTCTTTTGCAGTATGATAACTGGTTAAGTTTTTTCAAACTTTTGAAGACATAGCTTCTAAAAACTAGTGTTGGGTGTGGAATTTTTTAATGAGATTACATTTTACGTACTTATTGCTTTAGTAGCAAGAGAAAAATATATTGCTTTGGAAATTCTGGTTGTACTGCAATGCTCTTGATGAAATATATTACTCCCTCTATCCCAATTTATGTGGCACTTTTCATTTTTCGAAAGTCAAATAGTTTAAGTTTGATCGGAAATTTGTGCATGAAATCTTTAATTTTTTTTAAATAAAATTTATATATTTGTAAACTACGTAAAAAGTACTATAAGTCACAATAATTGATAATTCAAAATGTTTAAAAGATCTATGAAAAATTTACGGTCAAAGATAGACTTGTTTAAATCTTGAAATCCAAAAAGTGCCACATAAAATGGGACGGGGAGTATATTATAGTTTTCTCCTGATTCAGTTTGTATTAAGATATATGAAGTCAAATAATTTTTTTAAGAATGTAGTAATAGAAGAATACAAATGAAAAGAATCATTGAAAGGGACTGATGTTTGATATCGCTGTTTCACTATATATTTATTATATTTTTTAAAAGAATCATTGAAAGGGACTGATGTATTTTGACAAAATTTCAACAACTATTATTTCTGAACTCATAATTTGCAAAAAAAATAAAAATAAAAAACATTCATTGCTAATGTTTACACACATCAAGTTGATATTTCGAATCCACCTTCATATAATTATCAATACAATACATAAAAGGAAAGAAAATCACAAGTCCATCATTGAAATGTATTTACTTAACCAATTCGATGTTTCCACATATTTAATAGAACAATTTTTTTTCCTCATTTCAATTATCTTATTTAACCCTTCTTAAAATTATATTCACAACTTGCACCTCTTAGTCCACAACTCATAACATTGCAGGAATGGTTGAATTCATAACATTTGGTTCTTTAGTAAACAAAACTTGTATTTCTTCCATTATTATTTGTAGATTTTTTCCCGCTATAGGAGAGTCGAATTCAAATACATTAATTAAGCTTCTTATGAAGTATGTTCATTCCTCAATGTTTTCTTTCTCCTATTTCATGAAGCTTAATCTTTTACTATTAGTCATACTGACTCATGTAACTATTGCAAGTTCTTTTTGATATTTTGATGACTTGTTTGAACTCTGTTAAAAATCTTAGCAAGCATGATTGAAAATTGATCTTCTCTTTTGTCCCTTTCGACATGTTTCTTCATATACTTTTTGAAAAAATTGTTTGTGGGCTATGCTATATTGATAGCACAGAACAACATATATGTGATAACTAATACGGAACCAATGGTGAACTTTGTTAAAAGAACCAAGCAAATTGCTCTCTTGCTTGCCACAGTTAGTATATTATTTTGATTGTTTTATCTTAGGTACAAACTTTGTGTATGCCATTGTACTCTTCCTAGAATATTTGTATATCATTAAAGATCATTTTTGTTGTAGTGATAACTCTTTATTTTGGCTTCTTTCAATTAAATTTGTGAACTATAAATATGGATATAGCCCGACAAACTTATCTTTTTGAAAAATATGTTAAGCAACATGCATTTTTCTTCCTGATTGTTAGGAAAGTAAGGTCGTCTTTACTATTATTATTTGTGGATATTTGTGAATTCAAGTGTTCACAAAATTATGTTGTGAGATTTTAATATGTTATGTATCAAAATTTAGGTTTAAAATATCCAGTTGTGAACAGTTCCATTTAGGTTTCACCTACTGCTTGGTTGGTCATTGCATTTATTCTTTGTAACTGCATACTATAACCATAACAATAATTATGGTTCAATTCCAAATAAGTTGGGGCCGGTGAGATGAAATCTAAGCAATAGTTTTGACTATTCTAAGACAACGAGGAAAAACCTTTATGATATTAACCATTTTAGGGTTATTTTTGACATATACATGATACGACATACTATAATAAAAAAGAGATTGATGGAGGTTCATAATAAATGAGCCGAAGGTCCCCCATATGAATTTAGTTAATTATGTATGTTCTCGTATGAACATGATGTTCCACTTGGGAGTGTTGTGGTTCAAGACTTGTAAGTCTCTTCTTTAATGGATGATGTTGTTGTTTATAACTTCCTGGAATTTAGAAAATTTTGTTACTTCTGACCAACTATCTCCATGGAGATTTCTCTTATACGTCTTTCTTATACTTAAAATCTCTCTTGACTCATAATTTTTGTGCAACAAAAATTAAAATTAAAAAAGATAACACTTTAAGATTTCGAAAGAATGCTTTGCCTTAAGATAAGATGTTCTTGACAATGTAGTGTATGTATTGAAAATAAGGATATTGCTGAATGATCATATGTAAGCTTAATAAAATAGTTCAATCCCGTATGAGGCACGAATAATTTACCTAGTTATAATAATAATTTTTAATGTCCTGTGCAATATAGTTGAAAATTTATCCACAGAAGATTTCAATCTTGGGTAGATTCAAAATTTGTCCTTTAAATATATTCATAAGCAACATTATGCATTTAATTTCGCTAAATATGAGTACTTTTGATCTCCTTCAAATATTTAACGAACTCTAGCTATTAGATTATGGAACTCCCAAAAAAAATTTTAAAGACTAAAATAGAATAAAAGGACTACGTGGATCAGACATATTAAACACTTCATCTTTATTTTACTAAATAAAATAAGTACTTTAATGTATTAATTAAAAAATTTAAAGATTTTTTTTGCCTTTAAGCCTAAGTTATGATGATTCCCCGCTCTCTTTTACAACCTTTTGTTTCTTTCTTTATTTTCCTTTTATGAGTTTGTTTATGGCTCAAATAGTAGGTTTTGATGGACAAGAAATTCTTTAGATTACGTACATCTTAGTTCATTGAAATCCAAAAATAAGACGAATTTTATAGGATTTACATTTAGCATTGAAAATTGACTTTGTTCATTACTTGTTTCTTTTTTTCTAATTTTATTTTTCTCAGTCATGAATTCATATAATAATGGAAGTCTTGGATCTAATTCTAATCAAGGGCAAAAAAAGAGCTAATTTATTGACATTTATTGTCTTTATTCAACTACTTTAGATACTTAAAAAGTACCGGATAGTTTGTTGATCGAAGAAATTGATTTCTCTTTTTGGTAATTTTGATTTCCTGTTAATGGTGTCTATAATATCTCTGATTGTGCATCCTAGGGTTTGAGATATATGTGATCTTCATGTCCTTACAACATTTTTTGGGTTTTTAATTTATAAAGGCGCTCCAATTTATTTAAGATTTGATTTCGAACTAATCATGGATGTGATTATATTTTTCTTGTGATATATATTTTTTTTTTTTTGTTTTCATCTTTCTTTTTTTCTCGTCTTTTGGGCGATACTAATCAACTTAACAAATTCAAATATTTCTCATTATTAATTTTAAGAAAATAAAATAGAAAGCTTGGTACAATTAAGTAAATCATTAATAATAATAATTTCTTGCCTAGTTATAGATTCTAATCCATGCACCATTCTCAACACTAATATAATTCATACCTTTTACCTCCTTTTTTTTTTAAAAAAAGTATTAGTTGTATTCTCTCTCTATCACGATCCAATTTCTAATAAAGTTATGATTGATATCCGATGCCTTATCTTGATCAAGCGTACCTTCTTGCAAGACAACGCTAGACTTCAGAAGTGGAAGGTCAAACGTGCATACATAGCCCCTTTAACTTGTCCCTAAATTTCATTTTGGCACTCCAACTTAATCTTGTTTTATTTTAACCTCCCAACTCCATTTCCAATTTACCATTTAAACACAAAATACTGACCGGACATATTAATGAAATTCTTCACCTTTTTAAAATGCATGTGAGATCCTATTTAACGTTTATATTCGATATTTTTATTGTTAACAACCTTCACCCCTATTTATTTTCTCTTCAACCCCATTTTTTCCCTTCATCTACTTTACTCATTGTAACGATCCAAATCATCGTTAATAGGAAAAAGAGTAACGTCTAAGGAAAACTGGGCCACCCTCCCGCTAGAGCGGGCTCTAGCGGGGTAAGCTGGCGCTAGAGCGGGATAGGTGGAATAGAATGCAAATAACGCGAAATATTATTTTCTCCTTCTTCCTAAAACACCTAATTTAAACATAAACCACCCTAGAAACCCTCAAAAAGTTGCTCTAAGCTTGGGAAGGAAGGACAGGGAGAATTCTAGCGTAAGGAGATCGATGGATTGCGGATTTCTGGTCAAGATCACCGTTGCGAAGTCCGGAAATAAGAATCGAAGCCAAAATTCCGTGCAGCAGCTTGGCGCCCAGTAGGCTAGGTTTTATTAATTAAGTAGTTATAAATTTGTGCTCAGTACGTAGTATAGTGTAAATCAATAGTAGGATTTATGCGTAGGCCTTCATGCACTGAATAAAAAATATTTAAATCATAGGAAGAAGCCTTAGACGATAATCTAGGGCTAGGTGATGGTTGATTTCTTGGTTGCGTGATATATGTTGATGATTACTACATGGTGATGCGTGTGTGTACTTGAATAAAGTATTGTGATCAAACCTAATGTAAATAAAGATAGATGAATGATGAATTCCACGAATCATAACTTGATTGCATGATTTTGAGAATATACTTGTGATTGTGATTGTGGCTTGTTAAATGTATCAGGTGTTGCGTTTCGACACACTAACTTAGATCGGTTGCCACGTCTTGATATAAATATGATATTAGTTGCCACGTTCTGGCATAAACATTAGATCGGGTACCACAAACCGGTACACTAACAGTTTGGGTTTGGGTTCCATGAGAGGACTATTGACTTGACATAATTGTATATCTTGAAATATGTGAAAAACTCCATTGTTTGTAAACCTAATTGATACTGTATATCTCCGAAATTGTTAAATGATTATGAGGACTTATATCTGATTGTTCTACTACATTGAGTGAACTTGTTATGTATCTCGTTGTTGAATGAACCGAGAAGGGCAAGCCCCAACCAGATGTGATACGATATGTGGGAAGGACCAATGGTTCAAGAGTTGCTAATGTTTGATAGAAAGGTTGTACGTGTGTTGCAAGAGATTCGTGGGTAGAGGTTACGAATCCTTGATAAAAGGCGCCAGATGGCAAGGACTAGGTAAGATGATAAGAAGGCAAGGGTATGTCGTGTGTGATTGTTCGTTCGGGGGAATGTTGGTAGTTGTAATTGTGGACTCTTCTATGATTTAGGATGGTTAGGCTATGACTAATAACCTGGTAAGGTGGGTTGACTGAGTCGGAAGTAGTAGTAGGGGTACTACGTAATTCTGAGGTATTCAAGAGAGGATAAAGGTGGAGAAGCGAGTGGTTTCATTACATGATCTTGCTAGTTGAATTTTTATATTATGTGATCGGCGTCGGTTTGACCGATGATGCCTACCAGTACATTTGGTTTTGTACTGATACTACTCTTGCTATGCCTTTTGACATAGTCTAGATGCAAGGTCGGTGAGGTCTCATTAGGTGAAGACGAAGAAAATCTCCAGCAACTTCTATTTTTCCTTCCGCCTGGTGGGAGTTGTGTCTTTGCATTATCATGTCTGGCTTTGTACTTTTAGTAGCTCTTGTACCTTTCTAGATTAGATCCTTGGGGGTGTTAATTACTTTATAAGTCTTAACCCAAAATTGTTTTGAAAAGTACTTATTTATGCAACCCCGTTATTTAAATTATCTCCATTTTTGTTTAATTTCTGTATGTTTTAACTATAAAGATATGAGGGTTGTCCTACTTAAGTGTTAGAGTAGGTGCCCGTATGGCCCAATAGGTTGGGTCGTGACAAATTGGTGTTAGAGCCCAAGTTACCGGTCTTTCTGTACAAGAGCAAAATGTGGAATAGACTCATACGAATTGGTGTGTTGACGTCCACATCTAATCTTCAAGAGGTTAGGAAGCATTCTAGGAAGTTATTCCACCTTTACTCTCCTTTCGTACGAGTGTCGCTTGTGGTATGAGTTGAGTTCAATTGGTATCTCCCTATTCCAATTGGTATCTCTCGATTCCAATTGGTATCTCAACAAAGTGAACCAGACGTGGTGGTCTTGGCGGAAGGGACACAAGCAAAGCAAATTGGAACTGAGAAGGTTCTAATTGGTATTTGACCCTAGGGGTGGTGTAAGTGCATGAATGATCAATAATGGTCATCCATGGAGTGAACTAAGTAATAATTTGGAATTGTCTGTGAATGTGTGCCTTTTGGTTATCTAAATTAACTGTGAATGTGAAAGTTGTATTTGCTTGGATGTGATGATATGATTAAGTGCAATAAATGTGTGTCCGGACTTTAATATGTGCAATATGCTGGCCGAGTTATTGAAATAATGCAAGTTGTGGCTTCTTGAGTATTATGAACCTCGTTGTGGAAAAAAGGTCATGACCAAGTTCGACGCCAGGGTCTAGATAATTTACAAGGTGATTCGTAAGTAAAATCTAGATGTGTGGGTGTTTGGGTGTATCCTGGGGATGTGTGGGTTGTGGTGTTGATTAATGAGAATGAGTTGAATTGTGTATCGTTGAGATTGACTCGGGGTAGACATCGACTAACCTAGATAAGGGGGAGCCTCTGTCAAGGGAGCCTAGCCAAAATCCATAAGCCTAGCGTGAAAGGCAGGCGCTTTCTCTTCCAAATTCAGTAAGTGAAAACCCTGCTCATAATAGAATTTAGTGTTCCGGTGGTCATGGTGTTGTTCTCGACTAGCAGCATTAGGAAACCGGATGAAGGGGAGAGTTTAGGGAGAAATGGGGGAAAATGATCTTTTCCCCCTATGTACTGTTTCCCAATCTCCTGCTATAGCGGGAGTATCCTCGCCACAGTGGCCTCGACCCAATGGAAGGGTTGCTGCCCTAGCAGGGTCAGGCTGTGTAGATAGGCCACGTTTGTTTCCTCATTTATTGCCTCAAATTTCGAACCGACTCTTTGAGTATAGTACCTTCCGTGTTTCCAACTTCAAAAAACCTCCATTCTTCGTGATTTCATAAAGGGACCGATCTGGTAGTTTAGAATTACTTCGAAAAGGGCATGTTTATCTCTTAGCTAGTCATTCAAGGACGAACGAGGGGTAAATTGGTATCTTTTGTAACGACCCAAACCGTCGTTAATATGAAAAAGAGTAATGTTTAACAAAAACTAGGCCACCCTCCCGCCAGAGCGGGCCAGCTGCCGCTACGGCGGTGGCGCTCTAGCGAGGTAAGCTTACGCCAGAGCGAGATAAGCGGAACAAAATGTAAATAACGCAAAATCTTATTTTCTCCTTCTTCCTAAAACATCTAATTTAGACTTAAACCACCCTAGAAACCCTCAAAAAGCTGCTCTAAGCTTGGGAAGGAAAGAGAAGGAGAATTCTAGCGTAAGGAGATCGATGGATTGCAGATTTCCAGACAAGATCACTGTTGCGAAGTTCGAAAATAAGAATCGAAGCCAAAATTTGGTGCAGCAGCTTGGCGCCCAGGTAGGCTAGGTTTCATTAATTGATTAGTTATAAATTTGTGCTCACTACGTAGAAAAGTGTAAATCAATGGTAGAATTTATACGTAGGCCTTCGTGCATTGGATAAAATATATTTAAATTATAGGAAGAAGCCTTAGACGATGAACTAGGGCTAGGTGATGGTTAATTTCTTGGTTGTGTGATATATGTTGATGATTACTGGATGGTGATGCGTGTGTGTACTTGAATAAAGCATTGTGATCAAACCTATTGTAAATAAGGATAGATGAATGATGAATGTCATGAATCATGACTTGATTGTATGATTTTGAGAATATACTTGTGATTATGATTGTGGCTTGTTAAATGAATTAGGTGTTGCATTCCGACACATTAACTTGGATCGGTTGCCACATTCTGACATAAATATGGGATCGGTTACCACGTTTCGGTATAAATATTTGATCGGGTACCACAAATCGGTATACTAACAGTTTGGGTTTGGATTCCATGAGAGAACCTTTGACTTGACATAATTGTATATCTTGAAATATGTGAAAAACTTCATTGTTTGTAAACCTAATTGCTATTGTATTCCTCCGAAATTGTTAAATGATTATAAGGACTTATATCTGATGGTTCTACTACTTTGAGTGAATTTGTTATGTATCTCGTTGTTGAATGAACCGGGAAGGGCAAGCCCCAACCGGGATGTGATACGGATGTGGTAAGGGCCAGGGGTTCAAGAGTTGCTAATGTTTGAAAGAAAGGTTGTCTGTGTGTTGCAAGAGATTCCTGGGTAGAGGTTAGGAAGCCTTGATAAAAGGCGCCAGGTGGCAAGGACTAGGTAAGATGAAGAGAAGTCAAGGGTATGTCGTGTGTGATTGTTCGTTCGGGGGAATGTTGGTAGTTGTAATTGTGGAATCTTCTATGAGTTAGGATGGTTAGGTTATGACTAAGAACCTAGTAAGGTGGGTTGACTGATTCGGAAGTAGTAGTAAGGGTACTAGCGTAATTCTCAGGTATTCAAGAGAGGGTAAAGGTGGAGAAGCGAGTGGTTTCATTGCACGATCTTGCTAGTTGAATTCTTATATTATGCGGTGGGCATCGGGTTGACCAATGATGCCTACTAGTACATGTAGTTTTGTATTGATACTACTCTTGCTATGCCTTTTGCCATAGTCTGGATGCAGGGTTGGTGATGTCTCATTAGGTGAAGACGAAGAAAATCTCCAACAGTTTCTATTTTTCCTTCTGCCTAGTGGGAGTTGTGTCCTTTCATTATCATGTCTGGCTTTGTACTCTTAGTAGCTCTTTTACTTGTCTAGACTAGATTCTTGAGGGTGTTAATTACTTTACAAGTCTTAACCCAAAATTGTTTTACAAGTTCTTATTTATGAAACCATGTTATTTCAATTATCTCTGTTTTTCTTTAATTTTCCGCATCTTTTAACTATTGGGATATGAGGGTTCTCCTACTTAGGTGTTAGAGTAGGTGCCCACACGGCCTGATGGGTTGGGTCGTGAGACTCATCCATTTATTTTCTTTTGGCATAATACATAAATGTACACTTCAACTTGGCTTTAGCTGACGTCTATGCTCTCCAACTTTGGGTGTGTACTAGTAAGGACTTAAGCTTATATAAAATTGAACAAATAGACATATTCGTCTTACTTGACATCTTACATGGAATTTTTGTGTCCTACACGTATTATACCATGTAGGAAGCGTGTGCGTGCTTGTTCAATTTTATACAAGTTTAAGTGTCTATTGTGCACACCCAAAGTTGGAGGTCACTCCTTTTTTATTTAACTCTCTATATACTAAAGATAATATTCTTCTAGTTTGATTTATTCAATTCATTGTCTATATAAAATTTAGAATATCAATTATATTCTACATTATAAAGGACTAAATAAAATTTAATATAATAAGTAAAGAGTTAGATTGAGGAGAAATATATCATATCAAAATTTAGAAATATAATTACCCGAATGATGTCTGATATTTTGTTGAGGCCACATAAATTTAAAAGATGATATATTCATAGTAACATAAACTCGATGTTTATATTAACATCTATCAGTAATCTATCTCAATAATAAATTTTGAAATCAATTGAATACAACTAATTAATATATATTCTTATATTGCTTAAAGATGATAAATTGATATAATTAATGTAAATGCCATGTAAATTTGGATGACTTGGAGAAAATAAAACACGTGGCGTTATTTAATTGAATTTTTTTTACCCTTTAAATGTTTGTGTAACACGCGCTGAACACTTATACTAGGTAAAACTTTTTTTTGTTTAAATGGTATATGGAAAATGGAGTTGGAGGGTTAAAATAGAACAAGACTGAGTTGAAGTGCCAAAATGAGATTTTGAGACGAGCTAAAGGGGTCGTGTATGTGTTTGGCCAAGTCATAACATCATACATAGACAATTCCAATTTCATTTGCTTAAGCTCAACTAAACTAACCAGCATTAGGCCAACTGAACAAATGATTGAACTGATGATTAACATCTTCAATCTGCTAAAGTAATTTGTTATATAAGAGCCAAAAACATCAAGGCAAACGAAATGATGTGAAATTTTGCCAGTTACTAGTAACAGAACGACTGGAAGACCCTTCAAACCTCAAGCTCCTGAAACCAAGGAAAGAAAGACAACGATTAACAACAAGAAGAAAATTTACATGGGAAACACATGCATATCTTCATAGAACTTTTATCGTTCTAATGGATCTACAAGAATTTACATGGGACACACATGCAATGCATGTGTCTAGAAACTAGTTTCTCAATATCTAGCAGAGGAACTCAAAGATTGAAAACAAAGCTAGTAGAGCAAATTTACCCGCTGGTTGAGCTGTGAATTGCATGAGAAGCAAGGAGAATGTCTCTAATTAGTTGAAGTTCTTTGACAACATCCCTGATATCCATCCTTTCTCTCGGGGATTCAGCTGAACATGCAACTCCAATCTGTATTATCGAGACCAAGCATTCCTGCGCTTGTTTTATACTAGTATCAACTTGATTGATAAGTACTCCTTCCTCAGCCTCTTGTCTTTCTCTGCTGTTGCTAGGTAGAAGCATGGGATCTACTATGTCATCAAGTAAAGCCGTCTTAGCAAAACTGTGAAGACTCCATCCATTTTCGAACATGCTGTCAGTAGGTCTCTTTCCAGTAAACATCTCTAGTAGAAGGATCCCATAGCTGTAAACGTCACCAAATTCGGATGCCTTACCTCCTATGCTGTACTCTGCCCACAGAGGAAAGAAAACATGTAATCAACTTAAAACATGTAAAATCAATATGAAACTTTCTCAAGAAGACACGAGAAAAGACCCAAAATAGTCCCTTATCTTTGGGCTAAGACTTAAAAGTCGTCCTTGCTTTTTCACACGGAGTACTTGTAGTCCCTATGTTTGCAATATTGGTGCATGCACTTTTGGTCCTCTCTCAAATGTCCGTCTATTTAATACATTGGTTTTGTCCATAATTTAGTGTATAAAATGTTCAGTCATCATCCTTTATGTTTAGTAGAAACAATAACACCACGAGAGAGAAGGTGAGACGAAGCATATGTGCTCTTCGTTCTGTACAACTAGTCCAAGCATCATTGCAGCTAAACCAAGAATCTACCTTTGCTTTTCGAACTATATCAGTTTATTGTAGGCAAATTACATTGCAAGGAAAGAAAATTTTGTACTGTTGCACGTGAAATCTAACGCAACGAACCTCTCAATCCCTATAAAAAAAGAGACAAGTTTGAGGGTGGACTAAAACTGCAGCAATACTGTAAACATGGAGGACTGTTAGTGCTCTTAACAAGGATGCCTTTGAGTCTAAAATTCAAGGGACTATCAACTATGTTACCTGGTGCAGCATATCCAGTTGAACTATATTTGCTCATGGTTTCTGAGAAAAACATTGTTAATCCAAAATCAGCTACATGGGCAGTCATGTCATTGTCGAGAAGAATGTTGTCCGGCTTCAGATCACAGAACACAATTAGATTATGGCAATGGTTATGAAGATATTCCAGCGCACAAGCCACATCAATAGAAATGCTTAGTCTTTCAAATAGACCGAGTATCCTCGCCTCATTAGTTGAGGCATCAGCACCCGGAATAGGATGCAACCAACTTTCTAAGCTCCCATTAGGCATGTATTCGTAAACTAAAGCTATAAACGGATTACCCTCAAAATCACTAGTTGAACAGGCAGTATAGATCTTAACAAGATTTTGATGTCTTATGTTTTTCAAGGCTTCACACTCAGCCATGAAGCTCTTAGAAGTAGCCCCTTGTTGGTCAATGTTTATCACCTTCACCGCAACCATACAGTCACCTGGATCAAGTACCCCTTTGTAAACAGAACTAAAGCTACCATTTCCAATCAAATTGGCAGAAGAGAATCCATTTGTCGCTCTATATAGCCTCTCATAAGTAACCGGTGAAGATGTCAAAGAAGGCTCTCCGCTTGCCTTTCTTAACCGAATGATTATGACTAAAGACATGATGAAAACCAGTGCAACAAGTCCAGAAAGAAGAGGGATCATTAGCTTAATGCTTCTGGACTTATCACTACCCTCAGGGTCAGCATTCGGACATATTGGCAACTCCAGTTCCGGTATACCCCCACAAAGTTTCCTATTCCCCGATACGGAGATTGCAGTTGCGTTCCTGAAAACACCTTCGGTTGGCAACTGACCTTCAAACTGGTTGAAAGACAAGTTCACTTTTTTTAAGGAAATGAGTTGAAGGGATGTTGGAATCTGCCCAGATAAATTGTTGCGCGAAAGATCCAATTCTTCAAGACCTTTCAAAGAACTAATGGATGAAGGAATTATACCTTCAAATAAGTTGCCAGCTAAAACAAGGCTTTCCAAACCTACACACCTCCCTATACTACTAGGAATTTTCCCAGACAACATGTTATTAGAAATATCCAATCTTCCAAGATTATTGAGAGCTCCAATTTCAACTGATAGTGGACCGGACAATTGATTGTCAGCAAGATTAAGAGAATTTGTTAAGGAAGTCAAACTCATAAATCCATCTGGAATGGTACCACTAAGATGATTCTGAGAAAGGTCTAAATCTTGCAAGTACCAGAAATCGCCAAAACTAAGGGGAATATTACCAGTTAACTCATTCTTTTCCAAATGAAGTGAATATAATCGAGTCATGTTAGACATAGAAGGTGGAATACTTCCTGAAAACTTGTTTTCGGACAAATCCACTAACTGAAGCCTACGAAGATTGCCAACAACTTCAGGAATGCTACCAGAAAAATTATTATTTTGCAGTTGCAATTCAGTCAAGTTAACAAGATTCCCTATTCCTGAATGAATACGACCAAATAGTTGATTACCTCCCAATCTTAGTGACAGAAGAGTCGTCGAAAAATTTGCAATAGAATCAGGTATCTCACCTCCAAATTTGCAATCACTCAAATCCAGAACTTTCAGGTTTCTGCATCTACTCAAAGAATTGAAAAAACTCAAGTCATCAACTACTCCTGTTCCAATGGAATTTGATGCAAGAATCAGCCACCAAAGATCCGATAACCCCCCAAAGTCAATTGACACTTTGCCAGTGAAATTGCTACCATATGCATCAAGTTCAACTAGATTTGAAGCATTAGATAATGACTTTGGAAGGGGTCCAGTAAACCAGTTATGACCAATCTTAAGAACTTTCAACTTAAGAAGACTTAAACCAAAGTCTGATGGCAAAGTTCCATACAACTGATTATAACAAACTGTGAATATCTCAAGAGATGAAAGATTAAAAATTTCAGCAGGTACAATACCAGATAACTTATTTATACCCAAACCAAGAACATTCAATGTCTTCAATTGACTAAGAGAACTAGGAATAGTTCCTTCCAAATTGTTAACCGATAAGGAAAGTGATTTGATTGCGGAAAGATTACCTAAGGTTACCGGGATTGGTCCATTGAGGTTGTTGTTATGAACTTGCAATCTCTCAAGCGTTTGCAATGAACCAAGCTCAAATGGAATCTTTCCAGACAACTGATTCCAACCAACACCAAGTTTAACAAGATTCGAACAACTAGAAAGATTTATTGGTATCTCTCCAGAAAATGAGTTATTAGTCAAACTAAGATGCTGAAGCCAAAACAAACCACCAACCTGTGGTGGGATTTTTCCATGGAAATTGTTGAGCTCGAGTTTGAGACTAGTAAGAAAAGTAAGATTTCCTATGAAAGGTGACAAAGTACCTACTAAATCAAGTGATGTTAAGTGCAGTTTAGTGACTCTTCGATGAAGATGGCCACAAATGACACCTTCCCAGCTGCAGAAATGAACTGAATTATTCCATGAAGTAAAAATACCATGAGGATCTTGAGTTACCTTTTCTTTGATGGCAAGTAAGGCTTGCATATCAGTTTCATTACCATAATGTAACTTCAAGGCATGTGAGATATTGAACATGAATGACACAAGGGTAGCTAGATAGAAAACAAAAGACCAGAATGGCATTGGAATCTTGAAGTCTAGAGAAAAAACCATACTTCTCACAGACAATGTATTCAAGAATGAGGTAGCTAGCTGGTTTATTCTGTGCTTTTTGGTGTGAAAAATCCTTTCTTTTCTTCTTTTTATCCTTTGTACTATATTTATTCAATTGGCATTTATTAAAAATACCTTTACTTTTTCATTATTGGAATAAGAACAGAGAAATGTGATCCTTTGTGCAGCCAATGAAGCAAATAGAGCCGTTATATATGCAAGGTGGACGGAGATTTTAAGGACAAATGTGCCAAGAACAAACATTTGATTCAGGTAGGAAAACTCACACTCTCAATGATTTAAGTATAAAACTCAATAAAGTGAGATAATTTAGGTATGTTTTTTACCTTTAACTCTATTTATTCACTTGACATTAATTAAAAATAGCTTCACCTAATCATTCTTGAACTAAGAACAGAGAAAGGTGATCCTTTCTGCAGCCAATGAAGCATTGGAAATTTACATGCTCCACTTTTTCTATTTTAAGTGCAACAAATTCTGACCATTTCAATTTCTGTTCAAGTTCTTTACCAGAATTCTATTTCAGGAATGTGTAGTGATTTTAAGGAAGTTTAGATGGTATCAAAGATTAGTTACATTGTAATTAGTGAAGCTAGTTGAAGATATGGTTGCATCAACAATCCATGACATATAATAGAAAATTGAGACCTGTCTAATCAAGATCTGATTGTTTTTCTTCCTTTTGCTCTTTGATTCTCTCTCAAATGGAGTGTCAATATGTACTGTCCCAATTTTGACTGATCACAAAATTTAAATAGAAAGAAAAAACTTTGACACTTTTAATTTAAATAAACTATATTTTTTTTTCTTTGAAAACACTTTTTTGAACTTGATAGAAATTATTAGTTTTGTCTCCAAACTATTGATAGCCTTAAAAATACTCCTCTACTTGAACACATAAACTTAGATACACCCCTGATCTGCCAAATGACATAGCATGTGGTCTCAAACTCTTTAGGAGCATGAAGCTCTTAATAAAAGGAGAGAGAAGTGTTGAAAATATCCCTAAACTTAATGAGAATTTAGGGGTGTATTTCATTTGTGTTGCAAGATCGAGGGTGTATTTAAGTTCAGTTAATCAAGTAAATGATATTTTTAAGACTGCCAATAGTTTGGAAATGAAACTAATAATTTACGTTTAGTTTAAGGGTGTTTTTAATACTTCTCAACTCTCTTTTTTTTTAAAAGAGTAACACAAATTAAAATGGAGAAAGTAAGCTCTTGTGACTAATCCAGTTGACTTAGTGGGTTGCCTTACATAACATAGATAGTGTATAATTGAGAGAAGGAAGGGTACAAAGACAGTAAATAAGACAATATTCATTAATTTGTATGTCAGGTCTGGTACAAAGGAAGGGTAAAGTGATAAAAGAGATGAATAGTACAACATTACTAATATCTCTAGTAACAACCTTTTTAACTTGGAAAACACAAATTGGAGTTTTCTGAATTGTGACAAGATAGTATTATCTGCAAATTTGGATTTTTGAATCTCTAAAACAAATTATTTGAAGGTCATATTTTCACCTTACGCGCATCAGATATTTATATTTAACTTATAAATATAAGATGTGTTTTCACATATACATTTATCACTTAAAAGTACTCAGCCCTCCTAATAAACACATAAATTTCAATCATGAAAATGTTTTGAGTGTTCTTCAACAAAGATGTAATGATAAAAGGAAAAAAAATATGACCAATTTTGAGTAGTTATTAGCAATTCAAAAATCATGGAAGTTAATTTTGCCTCTCCTATTCTACAATATAGATAGATACGTGAAACTTTAACTCTAGTTAGATTTGAAATCTTTATATTAGCAACTCAAATATTTTAAATATATTCATTTCATCATCACAATTAGAATTGGAATCCTCTTGTGTGATATATTCTTTTTAAAAACAATTAAATCACCACTAGTGGGGACTAGGCATCGCCTAATCTATGTATTGATGATTAAAAAAAAATACACAAATGGTACATTGGCTTTTTGTCCCACCCACCTTGAGAGATAAGGGGAATGAATAATTAATCCTTAAACAAAAGAGTCCCAATGTATAAATACATGGGATTTGGCCTTTGGAATCCTCCAGAATCCATACTTACAAAAGTATAGAACGAACTTGACCAAAAAATTCAAAAGCAATCAATCATTATCAAACGACTTCTTCTGGGCTCGAATCCTGATGTATGAGCGTTCTTCAATGTCGTTATTCAAACAACTTTTAACCTCATTAGGTAAGGCTAAATTCTGAACATGAAGAATTAATTTAACCTCTTCTCTCTCCCAAATTTGCTAAGTAATCAGCTAGATTGTATTATATTTAACATCTTTGAATGACTCATTTCGAGAAGGCATAATACATAAATTGAACCCTTAACTTAACTTCAAATTATAACTTTGACCTTTAACTTTGTCACTACACAAGTAGGCACTTTAACTATCCAAAACTTAACATAAAAACACTTGAATCCTACCTGGCAAATTCGTGAAATACACCCAAATTAGGGGTGTCGGAGGTAAATTTGAGGGCCCCAACAGTAAAAAAAATATATTGAAAAGACTATTAAATCCTTAATCAATCCTTTTATATATGTATTTTAATTTTTTTAAATTAAATTTCACTTTATTCTCTTTCTAATTTTTTCAATATCCCCCCCCCCTCCACCTCCTCGCCCCCCTCCTTTTTTTTTTTTTTTCATTATTTGTTGTTCATTGCAAAATGCACAAATTGCAAGTGACATTTAATTATTTTTTGTTATTGTGAAAAAAAAGTTATAATGAAGTTTTTTTATTTTTTAAAGTTATAATGAAGTTTTTTTATTTTTTAAAGTTATAATGAAGTTTTTTTATTTTTTCCTATATCTATTGTAAGCAAGATGGGGTGTGTGTATACACTTGTAAAAATTGAACGTAATCTAAGTCTGAAGACTCTCAATCAACCACTTTGATCCACACTAAGGACTCCTTACATTTTGATTAGCTATCAGATTGCTCCTCAAACTCGACAAAAATCTTGGAAAAGTTCATTTAGACATTTTATCAAATAGTTTAAGTGCACCATTTTACTTAACAATTTTTAGCACTCTATGTTATCTATTAGCCTCCGAGAATTTGTAATAACAATCATAATACATAAAGTATCTTTTTTTTTCTCACTACGTATTTGACAACTTAAAGCACAAAGACACTTCAAACTAAAGTAAAGAAGAAAAAGTTAATTGATTTTCATATCTTCCTATATCTATGGGCTGCACTGAAATAATTTTGCAACAAAAACGTTAGTTTCCTCTAGTGATTCCCATATTGGCATGAACATCTGACCAACAGTATGCAATTCTTATTTGTAAAGTGTTGAACCTTGACTAAATTAAGGAAGAAGAATAGGCAATCGTTCAAGTATATGAAATTTCTGCACATATCTTGCACAATTTTTTCTTTGATTTGAATACAAAGGGCATGAATTTTAAAAAATTAGATTAGGGTTTTTCTTTAAAAGAAAGAGGAGAAGAGCGTGGTAAAATTTTTTCTTTGATTTGAGTACAAGGGGCATGAATTTTAGAAATTTAGATTAGGATTTTTTTTTAGAAGAAAGAGGAGAAGAGCATAGTAAATTTTTTTGGAAAATGCATAAGTAACTCTCAACCTATGCCTGAAATCCTAGAGACACACTTATATTATACGAAGGTCATATTACCCCAAACTTATTTTATAAATAATTTTTTATCCCTTTTCGGTCTATGTGGCACTATCAACCAGATAGTTTGAAAAAATTGCCAACACGTGCTGGGCCCAGAAGATAGTGTCACATAGGCTGAAAAGTGGTAAAAAATTATTTATAAAATAAGTTCAGGAGGTAATAGGACCTTAGTTTAGTATAAGTGTGTCTCTGATATTTTGGACATAGGTTTGGGGTACTTATGCATTTTTCCAAATTTTTTTTTTCCCAAAAATGAATTTGTTTTCACTTTAACGCTATTCTATATTATGATTTATTTTTAAAATCTAGGTGTATTTATTTTAGTTAGTTGGCAGCAACTGAGTGGTTCACTTATCCACGTCAAAGCATTTGTATAGCATCAGCTTCAAAAGGCATCTTCTTTATGAAGTCGTAAGCTTCCTGTAGTAGAACAACCACACAGTCATAATGTTTCATCTTAGCTGCAAGTCTGAATTCATGTGACATTGATTCAAACAATTAGAACCCGAAATCGACAAGCTTGGCACAAGCACACAAGCTGATAGAACTGCCACGAAGGCAATCTCATTTGGTTGCAACTCCAAATTCATCGTTAATGCTAGGGAAGAAACCATAGCATTCCATATGCAAACCTGCTCCATCGCATCAAATACCTATGTTACAGAAAATGGTTAAAAATACAGGCAAGGCCTCGTACTATAAAGAGTTCCCAGTTTCTAGTCCTCTTCAAGGATAATACTTAGGACACTAATTATGAATAGCAGAGCTCAAATCAAATTGATGATGATTTCTTCTTCTTTTCAGATAATAAGCTTTGTGCTTATGCAACATGTTTAAGTACTAGTTATCTGAACAAACTCTAGCTCTTTTTGAGTATAAACTTATTCATAGGTTCTTTGAGTAGATCACTCCAAAATACAATCATTTTGCAACAATGATGAAACGGTTATAAAAGAAAACACATAAATGGCACAGTGAACCTGAAAGCAAGGTAGGCTCTCTATATCTTCTTCAGTTACAAAAAGCCACCAAATTCAGAGAGTTGAAATTGTCGTCAACAAAGAGCAAAATATCAAATCTAGGTTACAATTATGTAGTGAGGACAGGAACAAGAAGTTACCTTTGGTTGTTTTCGTCTTCACTCATATCCCTTAATTTTTCTTGCATTTCTCTGCAATAATCTAAACATCAGCACAATGACAGTTCAATAAAGAAGCACAAACTACTTTTGACTCTGACAAACCACATACCTAATCCGCTCATCCAGTCTTCGCTCCCCCATTGAAAGACTGTCAGTTTCAGCCTGCAAAAATTGCAAGCTACTTGTTTGAAAGTTCCATTTTTGCAAGCAGTGTTTAAGTAGAAATATGTGTTTATATCCAAGCAAAGCTAACTTACTTCCATTGTATTCTGTTCCTGAGCTTCTTTTCAATAAGACCAATTCCTTCAAGCACATTTGTTATATCATAGATCCTTCTTTTCTGCACATGTAAGATCCGGAAATTATAATCAAAGTTTAACAACACAATAAGAAAACTTCTAGCTAAATGATATATCACCTCCAAAGTGTCTGCAGCTTGGTTAATATTAAGCATACCATCTTCTGCATGCTTGATCAAGTTGATAGATTTCTTGGTTAAAAGACCTGAACAGAAGACAGTGGTTCAATTGTAGGTTTACTGCACCATAAAATCAGGCTTTCCATAGAAACTTTTACAACAAACCAATCCCTGGGAAAAAGATCGTGGAATACCCACTGAACTGTTGTAGCGGCAGCTTGCAGGTGTAAGAGGAGAAGGCTGGGAAAGAAATCCAAATTTCAATTATGTGAGCAAAAGAAGAGTGCCTACTGGACCAAATGCCATTCACAACAGGTATATTTATAGCTACATATACGACCATCTTTTTTATTTTCAAGAAAACAAACTTCATAGTTGATAAAGTTGATGTTACTTGGTTTTCAGGAAAGTAGGGGAGTATAGAGAGCCACCAAATTGAGCTTGAACTTTGGAAGACACTTGAAAGTACCATATTTACAACATACATGGCAGTGAAGACGGGTATGGTTTTCTTAAATATTTTGAATTATTAACTAGTACATATACTTTTTATGTAGTTTTCAAATTTAAATTTTGTTTCCTATTTCTGGTGTATCTATGTTCGAAATCACACTGCACTACATGAATGGAATTCTAAGCAATGAGATCAAAATTAAAGAGGGAAATTAAAGTAGATTGGCAAGCCTTACCTGAATTCAAGCTCGTTGGGTATAAACAGTTAAGGTATTGTTCCCAAACTACTTTATTATAGCAGAGGTTCACTGACATGTTCTTGCTAGCAGATACATCAAAATATTCGTAGTAGAATATTTTTTTTATCTTAAATATCATAATATCAGCAGTACTTGAATACCATATAATTCCAAAAATGACTTTTTATTTCATAGCAAATAAGACAGTGATACACCTCCTCTCCAGGAAACTGACAAAAATGAAGTAAATTGATATTTAATACAACAATGGAGGAGCCTCTCGCCGACTGCATTTTGTATTTCAGCAATTCAGTGAATGCAGGTAACTTGTCCTTAGCCTATTTGTCACGAGTCATTCAGACTTCAGAGTATAATTATTATTTAAGCAAATAATGTCAAGAGTTCAGGGTATAATTACTATTTAAGCAAATAGGTAGTCTTTTCCCAATTGTTTAGTGAGTGAAATGACAAAATCGGGGTGCAATATTAAGATTATACACCACATATGTACATTTTCATGTAATCGAGTAATCAATGTAAGAACATGAACTAAAAACGCGTGGAGTGAAACCTGTTCTGGAGTGAGCACAAAAGCTTTATCTTTGATAGTGAATGTAATATCTGGCATGGATGAGATGCTGTTACAGTCGATTGTGGATTCTCCCATTGGACTTGGTATTTTCTCGCAAAGCTGTAAAACATCAAAGCTTTAATATTAGGACGATTTGATATACTATTTATTAGACATCAGATAAAGCTGTTACTTATACCTGATTCACATACATTAGTGAAATTCAACTCGATAAGATGAGGCTTTATCAAAAAATTAAGTTGATTCATTTCTCAATCACCTGCAACTTCTTTAAATACCCTTAGGATCACCTCATATGAGCTTTTTTCCCAAGGCAGCAGATCCTTTGAATCCTTTTCTTCATACGTGACAGGCATCCTTATTCTATTTGACTGTTCAACAGGATCTTAGCTTGTTGCAGCAAAATATCTGAAGAGCTGGCTGTAACATAGTAGTAGTAGTAGAAGAAGAATGACACTAATAAGGAAATTAAACAATGTTGATTGCCTACTAATTATCGACTTCCATATATTTTTATACAGGGTCATGTCATTACTATCAAATTTGTGATTAATAACACAACAAAATAGTTTGTGAAACCACATCACAGCATAAGGTTCACATAATAAAATTAATGTCTATACCTGCTCAAACAGACAAGCTAAACAATAGCTAGCTTTTTCACCTTTTGTACAGTGGAGATGAGCTGGCTTTAACAATATTATTCCAAACCATCTGTCACTTTTATCAGATCTGTTAACTTTTCATTTCATCGATTTCTCCGTTTTAAGAAAAATGCTTTAGTTGCTGATATCATCCCCTCAAGTTTTCTTGTTTTTGTCCTCCTTTGTGTTCTTCTGATCCTTCTTTGCCTTTAAAAAATGTATGATTAGTGTTTTGTATATAAAGAAAATTTAAAAATGAAGATATGCAGAACAAACTGGCACATACTGTATCATTCTTATGAACAGTTTTGAGAGGAATTTCAAACAAAAATTCACAGTTACAGGGACAGTTTCAAGGAATCCAAATGGCTTTATAACATGTTTTGTACTGTTCTTTAAAATATATGTTAGAACTAATACCAGAAAACAACCGAGATGGAAAGGCTGTGTCCATATTTAGCAGAAGCACAGAAATCTTGTCATTCTGGGACAATCAAACTGAGAAAAGGAGCATAGTACTAGCACCAGTATTCAATGTAAAATAACTCTAATCGTGCATACCACATATTGCAGGCAATTTAAGAGACAAAAAATGTGCCCTGCATATGATTCTCCAGTAATGTAGTAATCATTCTTTACATACTCCGCAAATTGCAAAGGCATTGTGTTAAAATGAGATTCTCACAAATAGAAATTATAACGATTTCTCAAAATGAACAAGAATGAGACAAGCAAATAGTTGAATATCTAAGATTAGTAGTCTAACGTACATTAGACATGTGTTAAATGCAAAATCAAATTCTAAAACCACTTAACTAATATTGAGTGTCAAAATATCTGGTGGCAAATATTCTTACAAGAATTGAGAAGCCCTATATCCCCATGGCAAGAAGTTACAAAACTTAGAATGTTAGAAAATATTGTAAAGCTCGAGGGATTTTTATCAGCAACAATTTTATGTCCTATGGCGACAAGCATTTCAATAAGTTTCAGTCCTATTATGTACAAACATTTCAACAGGTCCTTACTTTATTAGCAAGAGCTCTAAAGAAGAGTGACATATCCAAGTTAATAGTAATACCATCTTCCTAGTCAACCAACATATTTTATTTTGCCTCATTCTATACTTTTTTTCTGCTTGAATAAAGCTCCAATTTAATCTATCAAATAGCAATGCTAAAAACAGAGTAAAATAATCCCTGACAATGCTTGTATTAAACAAATTTTAGATAAATGAGCAATATTTAAGCATCTAGAATACTTGATTGTAAGGAACTAGTGATACATGTGCATGGAACTCATCAGAAATCGCATCCATTTGTAATCAAATACATGGAAATCGCCAGGTAAATGAACAATATTCTAAATTTGCTACCGAAACCTACACAAACAAATATTTTAATCAATCTGTACCAAATTTTCAACAAAATTGACTATAAGAAGAGGAAAACTATGGACGGGTAATTAGAGAGGTGTTCTAAGTTACCTTGAGGTAGGTATACTTACTTTCTTTGGCAACGAAATTATTGGTCCAGTACGCTCAATACATATTGATGCCATCGCCGATGGAGCTGACGATGTATCGGACTTCCAGGCTAGTGATTCCGCCATTGTTTCTTCTCCAACAATCGCTATCCAGGAACCCTAACATGTTAATTAGCCAAATTGGAGAGGAGGAGAAAATGTCTCTGCCTTAATATTATAAATAATGGAATTTTAATTAGAGGGTTACCACTGTTAATGACCCCCACAAATTACTTAGAAATTGCAGGGGTTACTTAAACCTCCGTAATTAGATGCAATTGACGAGGGTTATATTAACCTCCGTACTAAAACTAAGGGTTTTTTTTAGTGTATAAAGGATACTTCAAACCCTCACAATATAGAGATCTATGCATGATAACTAAATTGTTTGAGAATAAGTGGGGGCTTTTAGAAAGTGAGCATGGTGGATTTCTTGAGGTGCTGCAAAATGAAGGGCAAGTTTCCAAGTGGCTTGAACCTGCGCCGAAAAGCGACAAAGAAAATAGGAAGCAAGAGGAAGATGAAAAGGTCAGCCCTTTTAAAATGAAGAAGAAGCGAAGGATTGCTTAGAAGGACAGAAAATAAAAGAGATGGTCTTGAACATTGACTTAGCCATGTTGTGATGTTAAATCAGGCGCTACTTATAAGGTAATCAATGATTATAATAGTGAAGAACATAAAAAAATAAAATACAAAAAAGAGTCATTCCATGACCAAAATTAAGATTCTCGTTAGGAGGAAACCAATCTTTTTGACAAGTTTTTCTTTAAAATGCAGAAGGAAGAAGCTAGTGATTAGTCGAGATTTTACGAATCAATTGGCGTAATTTGGATACAGAATCAATGTACTCAACAACGTTTTGAACTATTTACAATGTTAATTTGTTTAAATTTCAAGTTTGGAGTCAGAAGTGCACTCAAGCAGTAAAAAGAGGGGAAAATAAGTCAAAAATTGGATGGAAGAAGCAAAAGTTGAAAGGCCACATCGCTTGAGAAGTTTGGTGTGTCACTAAATTGCCTGAGAATAATGACACCCAAACTACACCCTTAATTGAAATTAAAGCGGTCGATGTCAAAATATAGTAATCCAATAAGGTTGGAGTCGAATATAGTGGTGGGAGATATTTATAATTTCTTATTAAAAATTCATTTTAGTAACTACTATTATAGTTGAGGCTTTTAAAATGGGAATTATTAACTAATTTATAGAAAGCTGTAATGAAGAATTAAAGATGAACTAGGGTTATAATTCTTATATATCAGAACTCAAATAAATAATTTACTTTCAACATATTTAGGTTTGTTCCTTGTGTAAAAATGACAAATCTATATGTCTCCTAAAGCCTCTCAGCTCAATTAAGAGAATACCACCCTAAGTCCATATTGACACTTAGGTATCACCGTAATTGGTTCATTCATCAAATGTCTTGGGTTATTTATCCTATCTCTAGCTATATAGATAGAAGTTGGTAGCTCCAAATCCTTGGTAATGATGCTTTATCCTAATCTTAACCTTTTTGGTTAAGCGATCCAGAATAATTAATGTTTGCAACCATTAAAAAGTAATCTTTACGAAAGAACCTTCATACAAAATGATCACCTCTTCATGAGAAGTTTTTAATGTAATGAATCTATTATCAATATTCCTACTCTAAGTTCCATAACCCTAGTTATGAATTTAGCTACTCATAACTAGATGCAAATAATAACTAACGTAATACAAGCAATTAATAAACATAAATAGAAAGAAAGTACACAAACCTTTTTATTTTATTAATTCAGCTCTTGCAAGAGAATGTTATTCGTTCCACAATAATCTTCTAAAAATCAATAATTAACCCTAATACGGTAAGAATATTGAAAACTCTATGCTAGTAGCAATCCCTAACTTCTATGACTAATAATAATAATAATAATAATAATAATAATAATAATAATAATAATAATAATAATAATAATAATAATAATAATAAATAATAATAATAATAATAATAATAATAATAAATAATAATAATAATAATAAATAATAATAATAATAATAATAATAAATAATAATAATAATAATAATAATAAATAATAATAATAATAATAATAATAATAATAACAACAACAATAACAATAACAATAACAACAACAGCAGCAGCAGCAGCAGCCCCAGCAGCCGTAGCCGCCGTAGCCGCAGCAGCAGCACCACCACCAGCAACAACAACAACAACAACAACAACAACAACAACAGCAACAGCAGCAACAACAACAGCAACAACAACAGCACCAACAACAGCAACAGCAACAACAACAACAACAGCAACAACAACAACAACCAACAACAACAACAACAACAACAACAACAACAACAACAACAACAACAACAGCAACAGCAACAGCAACAACAGCAACAACAATAGCAACAACAACAACAACAATAGCAACAACAGCAACAGCAACAACAACAGCAACAACAACAACAACAACAGCAACAGCAGCAACAACAGCAACAGTAGCAACACCAGCAAGAGCAGTAGCACCAACAACAACAACAACAATAATGTGGACAATTTATTAAAGTTCCTAGGAAACAAAATCCATATTATCTTGTAAAAGAAAATGGAAATTACAAAGAAAAATATTTAGAAAATTTAAGACTTATCATATATAAGGTTTGATGATAATCCTGGAACTGTTGTAAAAAATCATTTACTAATAATAAATCAGTTTCTAATTTATCATAGGCAAATAATTTATTTATAGACACAATTTTTGATCCTAAGATTATTTCTACCTTTTCTTCTGAATGATTAAGTTTTTCTTTGACACCTGTTATTCCAATCATGGAAATATTGTATTGATTAACATCCCAATTGTTTATTAAGAAAGATTTAGCTAAACTAGCTTCTGAACCATTGTCAATTTGACAACATGTTGTTAATTTTGTATCATACAAAGTTATCTCTATAAAGACTGATACTCTAAAAGATATTTCTTTTGGCATTTTTTACTTTTTTGGAATAAAACAAGTCTCATTTTTATAACTTATTTCTATTCCATTTCTCCCTATACTATAGTCATTAAGCCTATTTAAAAACATATTTCCTAAAAGGATATTATTATCATTTTCATGATTGGTAATATAACAAGGGACTGTTATTCTTATGTTATCTAACTGTATAGGTAACTCTACCATATTTATACAGCTATAGTTATTACCTTCAAAGGTTTTGTAAATATAAGGGGTACCTTCGTAAATTGGTAATCCTTCTAATAAATTTCCTTTGATATGCTTTGCTGTTGCTCTTGTTTGTATCAATATTTCTTGATTTTTCCATTCCAATCCATTAAAAATTCTACCTGAAATTCTAGAAATATTATTTAATTCAAGAGATTTTTTAATGTAACGACTAGAATTAGTCTTCCTTATGGAATTTATTCCATAGTCTAAGGAAAGTCTAGGGTTATTAGAACTTTCTATTTCTTTTGTTTTCCCAAAATGAATTTCATACTCATCTGAAAAAACTGCTTGTCGAATTTCTGCTTCAACTATTCTTGCAATTCCTGCACATTCTTGATCAATTTCAATCATTTCTTTATGTTTATAATTGCTTCCATAATTGGAGTTTGTAATTGTATATAAAGCTTGCTAATATATACTCATAATGTGATTACTTGGTTTAAAGAGATCATTTCTCTTAACTTGAAAATGCAAACTTAAGGCATCATTAAAATCTGCATCTTTTAAGGATATACAATATTTTGGATAATATGTGAATAATAACTTAGTATAGGCTAAATTTCCTTCTACTATCCAAGATTGCCTTCTCTTGCATTTATAAATCTTTCATCTGATAGATTAATCACTATAGGGCAATTGATTCCTTCTTTGAAGATTGATTTTACCAAAATTTAGATTCCACCAAGATGGGCATAATTCATTTTCCTTCTTTTCTTTTCTGGTATTTTTCGTAAAATTTGATCTATCATTGGTTTTGTCAATAAATTTAATTTATGTTTTCCAATTGTTTGGGTAATCTCGATAACCTTTTCGACTTCCTGATATTCATGATAATATATTTTATTTCTTGAAAATATCCTTTGCATTCTGCTAAATATATTATCCTCAGTTTTTAACCTGAGTTGTAATCCTTGGATTTTTCTTAATAATTCATTATCAAAGGTTGCTTTTAAGGCATAACCTCTTTGATCTTTCTCAATTTCAATTACTTGTACTGAAGTTTCGACTTCTTGAATTTCTTTTTCTTTATTCATCACTTTCTTCTGAACTAGATGAATATTCTTCATATAATTCTTCGTAAAATTCATTACTTTGAATTGACGCTATTGATTCTAAATCGGAATCAATTTCTAATCTATCAGTTTTTGAAATTTTTACATGCCTTTTATGGCATTCATAACTCTTGTGTCCTATTTCTCCACAATTATAACATTTACATTTTTCTTTTTCTTTTGGTGTTTTAAAATTATTTTTCTTCCTATAATATCTTTTCCTAGGTATATAATTTTTTCTTGACATATTTTTCCTTTTAATTAAGCTTTTCTTAATTTGTTTTCTTTTTTTATAAGGTCTTTCGTTGCATCCCCATTGGGTAGCTGCATTTGTATCTAAACAATATATTTGAGTGTTAATTCGTTTAGCCTTTCTTTGGACATTATGCTCCATGCATAGTTGGCCTAATCTATTATGCAAAAAAGATATTCTTTGTCCAAGAGTATCTTTTTCTTTAACCTCTTTTTCATATTCTTCTCTAAAATATTTTGCCCAGAAGCCTGGTAATTTTTGATAATATTTTTCCATATAAGGTTTCATTTCTTTACTACTATAAAATATTTTATAATAGTATTCTTCAAATTCACAAGTATATTCTTTGATATAACTCATTTTACATATTTGTAATTTTTCTAATTGTTCTTTAGCCATTATTCTAATTTTTCTCGGTTCAAAGGACTTCCTTCTCCTCCTAAGAATTCATTTCCTATCTACTGAACCATGTTTCCTATTCCTTCTTGCAAGGATTTTTTAAAGCCTTCTATGGTGTTATTTTTAATAATTTCTCTTGCATCATTTGATAATCATGTATGCCAATGATTTACTTTTCCAGCAACAGTATTTATCATAACTACATATTTTTCTTCCTCCGTATAATTCATTTCTTTTCCTAATAGGAAAAAGAGAAATGTATTTTGAGCCCATGAATCTAATTCTTTATCAGGTTCTCTTTTACAATCTAGATTTAAAAATCTAGTTGTTCCTACATCTCTTGTTGCAAGCCTATTAGGCATATATTTGGATCTATCACTATTATGATATTGACTTATAAAATCTTTATTGCATTTTTCTTTTTTAACATAATTATGGTCATCGTTCTCATTTTGTTCTTCTGATTTTAAAGGGTTAGAATTTTCTCCTTTAAAGAAGTTTTCTTGGGGTCCACCTGTATCTCCTTTATTCATAAAGACTTTGATATCTGAAATATCCAGATCTTCCATAGCATAAACTAGTTCGTCTGGTTCATTCATTGTTTTTATCTTCTTTATCTTTTTGTTCCTTGGTTACGTCTTTTTCTAACTCTTCCAAGTCAAGGATAGATTCTGTAGTTTCTTGAACTTTTTGTTTTTTTCAAGAATTCTTCTATTAGTTTTTCATCAAAACCACCTTTTTGATAAGAATTTGTCCTTGAGAATTTTTCTACTAAAAGTTCATTTATGTATTTTTGACTCATCCTTGGGTCAATTTTTCCTGTTTTTTGTATTATATTGGTTAATTTTCCTGGTAGATTTTCTTTAATTGATTTTATTTCAATTTCTAATAATTTTATCCTTAGAGCTATTTATTTATGACTTTCTACTAAGTCATGTAATAAATCTATAGCTTCTTTTAAGCTCATTCTGACATATAATCTAATGTATTCATAATTTCTTCATATCCAAATAATATATAATCCATCGGAAATTCATTTTTAAATTAATCTTCGTATAGTGATATAACTATTTTATGTATTATGATTTCTTTTAGTTCTTTGTTTAAGGTTTCAATTGCTTTTAGTATAGTTACTAAAATTTTTTCATCCATAAAACATAATGGAGGTATAATATTTCTCATAATTTATTAAATTTGCTCTGATCTCAACTTCCTTTCAGTACTTTATATATTCTTGAATTCTAATCATTCTTATCTCATGGATAGAGATTATCATTGTTATTGAATGCCTAATATGTACCTGCAAGTAAGCTTGTTCTAAATTTTTAATTGATTTATCCAATTTATATAGAGATATCCTATATCTCCATGCTCTTCTCCTAACTTGATGCAAGTTATATTGAATATGTTTCATAATTTTAAATGATATGTTATAATATTTATAACCTTCATAAATATTTTTATTCCCTTTAGGTACTAAGTAATTCAATTAAGTTATTCTATACGAAAAATTACAATATAATTTATGACTAAAAATAATAACTACGAAATATAGAGTTGTGACGTATATACCTTTCTCTCTTTTATTTAGGAACAGTTCCTATCACCACCGCAGTAGTTCTCCTTTCCGGCTATGAACAGTTTTCGCCTGCACGACCTCAGTCTAAAATGGCTACTTTCTTACTATTCCTCCGTTAGGCGGAAGATCGCAACCTTCTCTTAGCACTAATCTTAAACATATGAGGACAGAGATATACAAACCAAACTCTTTATTTCATAATATTATTTTACACACAAACCATACTAATTTTTACATATAGAAAAATTTAAAAGAAATTACTTTTCCCTGGCGGGAGAAGTTCCTACTCACTCTTTGGGGTACCTAACATTTTTCTCTATTGGAAAGATAGCGAAAATGTAGTCTGCCCTCAAATGAGTTTTTCCTCTCCTTTTATAGATGTAAGGAGGGACTAACTTTACAATTTTTGTTTTCGCAGGGATGTTTCTACAAATCTTCATAATCGTTTTCTGGTCCTTCAATTATTCTGATGACCGACAATGGTGGGAATCTCTTTTTGAAAAGAGATAAACTTTTGAAGAGATAAGATAAGATGCTCCTGTCTTTTTCTCTTGTCTCTTTCTTTATGATGTAATTGCTTACGTCTTCTTCTTTGTCTTCATTTTACAGCTACATTATTGGTTTTTTACAGCTGTTACTTCTTGAAGACTCCATTCTATTCGGAAGATTCTTCTTCTTGGATTTTATGTTTATTCTCTAAGAACTTGCAAGCGAGCTTCCAATCGATGGAGATCAATATCAACAATTTTTTCTTTTAATAATGATGATTTATTTTTTCCTTTGGTCATTAAGATTCAATAAGGAGTGTGATCTAAGACTTTATACTCTTCATTTTATAATCGCTTAAGAATAAAATATACTGCTTTTATTCCTAATGCTTTTTTAGTCTGAATCCATTTTTTGTTAAGATATGAGAGTTTTTTATCAACTCCAGTTGCCTTAACATTGAAATCTATTAATTTTTTAATAATAATAATAATAATAATAATAATAATAATAATGATAATAATAATAATAGTAATAATAATTTGTAACCCTTAAAAATGTCATCATAATGACATATTTATAATAGTAGGATCAGAGTCTTAATACTGATTGACTCTTCTTTGACTTGGTTAACATAGGATCAACAAAAAAGGGGTTGCGGTGCAAAGACCATTGTGTGGTCCAAGGGCGCGATCAATGGTTTCCATCTCGAAATCGTACTTCCTTCTCCATACGTCGCAAGTTCATCACATGAATTTTTTATTTTAAATATATATTCTCAACAGGAGAGGTGTGGGGTCCATCATGTGGAAGGTACTATCACGCCCCGAGGCAACCCCCTAGACGTAACACGGGACCTAGGACCAGGAGTGACCCCAAGCTAACCCTGAGTCCGGCATATATCAAGCATACTGGAAATAACTAAATAAAACATGTACTATGCGGAAGCTAAAAACAGTGGATATCTAAAAAGAGGAAAAACCCAACTAGTCTGAATATGTAAGATATAATAATAAGAGTTTAGTGATAACTGGAATAACCTCTTTACAACTCAAGCTGAATTTACTACTATGTTTGAAAAGCCTCTAACTAAGTTGAGTTGGTAGGATATGCCTCCAGCTAACTCTAACAAAACTGAAAACTGAAGTAAAGACTGAAATAGAAAGCATTTCTATTGTCTTTGAAGTATGAGGACTCACCACTGAAGCTACTGAATCGATCTAAGCGTGGTCTGGATGCTGAGTGCCTGAATGTAGCACAAAAGTATGACACATACTTTGAATGTAATGAGCATGCAAGATATAGACATGCTAAGCTAAATAATGCATAATTGAGTAACGATATAATCTGAACAAGGATATAGATATGTACTGAAGTATAACTGAAAGATAAACTGGATGCATTGACCAAATACAAATCATAAAGATAACACGCTGAACTGTATACTGAAATCACTCCTGAAAATGTGGTCAATGCACTAAGAGTCTAACTGTGGAAGCTATTATTAACCGACATAAACCATGTGAGCTAGACGTGAAGTCCGATGTATACACCCCATCGAGAGGACCCAATATACCTTGCCAGGGGTATAGAGGCATGACTTTCGCATGATCACTAAAATTGATGCCCAACATATGAGACTTATAAACCTACGTGGGCACGTAGTTCTAGGATTTTGAGGGAACACTGAATTCTAGTCCAACTCGGTGCTAATTCTATTCCCAACTGAATACATGTGAAGCTAAAATGCACTAAATACTAAATAGCTCAAAATACTGACATGCTAACTGAGAATGCAACATTTATATACTGAGAATGTAACATTTGAAATTTGGAGCATGATTTTCTGTTTAATTAACTGACCTAGCAAGTATAATTCACCGAGTTTTATACAAGGAATTAAGCAACGTTTCCAAGAAAACATGTTATTTAGACTATGGATACTATGGCAACTGAAATCACCCCAATTCCCAAGATTTTACAAACCTTAGGTTTAAACAAGTTATGTGGAATCAAGGAACTAACTGAATTCTAGAGACCTAGTGGATGTAAGGAACTCACTAGTGAAATCCCACATACCTAGTGACAAAATCTACAGAGAAATCCTTTGGATTTTGGGGCTGAACTTTGAAGAACACTGCTGCTTATTCTTGAAAGAAATCGACATCTCTTTCTCATTTTTTCTTTCTAACTTGGATGATTTTTTGGAGAATGAGGGTTCTGGTTATGTCTGACTAGATTATTAGGCTTAGACTGAGCAAAACGACGTAGTTTAAGTGCCCAAAGCATAGGGGAAAAGAAAGAAACTACCATGACTTAAAGTTGATGAAGTACCACTCATGAGGGGACTGGTGGGCCATCGTTTCAACCACTGCCCATCAATTGGGTCGTGGTTCAAGGTCTTCCCTGACAAGGCTTCATTAAACGAGCATAACCTTTTACTCTAAACTTGGAATTTAGCAAACTCGGTGGTGTTGGAAAGATGACTCAATTATCTTTAATTTAATAGGTCATAGGTTACCTAATTCATTTTGTGCTAAAAGATATGACCATTTGAAGTTGAACCAAAATCCATTTTTCTCTAAATAGCTGTTGACCCTCACTTACGGCTAGTCCTACGGTCTGTAGGTCCAACTACAGATTGTACTTATCAGCCGTGGATGGGATCAGAGACTACTAAATCTTGGACCCCAATGACGGAAACCCTGTTACGGAACGTGGGTCCATTGATGGACCGTGGACCACGATCGTAGGGCTCACCTTTCACTTATGAAATTCCTCTAAGTCTGGGACTCACCTACGAGACCTACCTACAACTTGTGCATTGTATGAGAAATTGTCCTGGTGAACTGTATAAAAGTACTGGACCTGACATTTTGGAGAAATGAGACTTGCCAACCACAGGCCCACCTACAAATCGTGTGTCAGACCATAGACCGTCGGTGGCTTTCGTTGGTTCTAGCACTAGATCTTGGAAAGCTGTATTTTTTCTATCTTATCAAATTCGAGGTGTTACAATATCTCTCTCTTGGGAACATTCATCCTCGAATGAAGTCTAAACAAGTTGAGTACGGATGGAAGGTCTATAATCCCTATCACTGGGTACTAGAAATTAATATCTAACTGAACTGAGTTCCATGAATATGCAAATATGCTGAAATGCAAGGATAACTAAGGGAACAAGATATTGAGACTGGATTACACAAGAGTAAAGTGAGAGACTAGAGAGGAATAATTACCTCAAGCTGAAACTGAATCGGAAGGAAAGAGATGAGGGTACTTGGCCATCATGACTGCTTTTGCTTCCCAAGTATCTCCCTCTATGGACTGACTCCTCCGCAAAACCTTTACTAAAGTGACTTCCTTATTTCTCAACCTACGAACCTGATAGTCAAGAATTTCAACTGGCACCTCTTCATAAGTGACACTATCTTTCACACCCACACTATCTAATGATACTATCGATGCCAAATCACCCACACACTTGTTCAACGAGGAAATGTGAAAGACGAGATGAACCGTTGCTAGTTCTACTGGCAACTCTAAATCATAAGTCACATTTCCAATCCTTTTCAGGATTTTGTAAGGACCTACATATCTAGGACTGAGCTTTCCTTTCTTGTCAAATCTCATCACCCCCTTCATATAACTGAATCGAAGAACTTTAAAATTTTGAATTCAAAACTGTAACGTGGATACAAACTCATAACTTTTTTTCTTAAAATGTCTAAATCTCCAAGAATGTGATAATTTGTCTTAATTCATTATATATATATAAATTTTTGGCTTCTATAGGAAAAACAAGAAATTTCCTACTGCTTGTAACAAATGATAGAAAGTAAATTGGAATCACAAATAAAATATGAAGAAACATAATATTTTTGATAAACAATAATCAGTACAAATCTATTTATTCCTTGATTCTTCTCTCCTTAGAGTTTCTCCGTTATTCGACAGTTGTTAGTGGCGTATTTGTCAAATTAAAGATGATTTGGGTTGATCCTTTATGAATATTCCAAAAGTTTATGGGATATTCGATGTGGGATATTCGAAATTCCTTTTAAGGAAACATATTACCCTTTATATAGATATGAGCTAGGGTTTAAAATTGAAAAGCCTCCAAGAACCTAGCTGAAGTTAAACAAGTGTGGTAGAGTCCCTCTTGAAATTGAACACATTTTGTAGAGTCTCATAAAATTTTGATATCTACACATACTATATAAATAAATTCATCCAATTAAGTAGAGCACTTATTACTATTTTACTTATTCGGTTTATTTTTAGTGTTTCCTTAATTGCCTAGGTTATCAAATATTTTTTTGGTAGCTAATAATTTTATTACCAAGTAGCTAATGAGTACATAAAAATTAGTGATGGATGTACATCCCCAGAACATTAAACGTACTTTGCACTAATCTTTTTTTATTTTTATAAATTAATAAAATTTTAATGAAGGGATACCCTTTATATCTTATATAATATCATATTAAAAAGGGAGAAAAATGTGAAGTGTCATATTAAACATAACATAAGTTAACATGATACATATATTTATGGACTAGATGATTATGTAGCCCTAAGAAACAAATCCTAAACAAACAATAAATGATATGAATTTGGATTATGATAAATATGGTATCAGATTCATAATCTTGTAGTACAATCAACGACTGTAGGATTAGATAAGTGAGTACGCTAAGATCCTATGATCGGGTGCTCATGATAAAGGTCAGGATTATGAGAGTGGACCAAAAATAATGACTGACATTGTAATGACCTTTAAGGTTATTTTTGGAAATTTTGATAAAATTACAATTTTAACCCCTTCCAATAATTGCCCCGAGTCATGTTTGATCAGTTTATGAAGTTGGTTTTTGAAATTGATCGAAAAGTTGTAGTTTTTGTAAGTCTTGAGTTTTGGAAGGTTCAAAGTTGTTAAAAGTTAGATTTTTGTAACAAAAGGAGTTTCAAGTCTCGAAATAAAATTTCGTATGTTCCATTAGCTCTGAAATGTGGAATTTGGTCTATGAGTGTTGTCGTCTGCTTTTTTGGAGTTGTTTCATGGATTTGAGGCCTTGAGTTTGAAGTTAAAATAAATCTAGACCTTGAGTTGACTTTAGTCAACATTCGGATTTCGTACGCCCGAATCATAGTTCTGATAATTTCATTTGATTCAGGAATGATTTTAGGCTTAGGTGAAGTCTTGGGTGAATTTTCATTTGTCTCGATGTTAGTTTGGCATTTTTGATCTTTAAGCTAGTTTATTATGACTTTCATGGGTTATGGGTCAAGGAGACCTTGAATCAGTATTGTAATGACCCAAAAGGTCATTTTTAGAAACTTTTGTAAAATTACCGTTTTACCCTCTCATTACTGACCCAAGTCATTTTTGATAGGATTATTTGTTTTGAACTTTTAGTTAAAAGTTGCGAATTATGAAAGCTTTTGAATTCAAAGGCCCAAGTTGTTAAAAAGTGGTTGTCAATGTATTTTGAAGATTAGAGTCTCACAATTGAATTTCATCGGATCTATTAGTCTCGGAATATGGAAATTGGTCTAAGAGAATTGTATGTTTAAGATTCGGAGTCTTTTCGGGGATTAAGGTCCTAAGTTGGAAATTTGTAATATTTTAGTCTTTGAATTGACTTTGGTCAATATTCGAGGTTCAGATGCTTGGATTGAATTTCAGATAATTTCTTTGGATTTGGGGGATGATTTTAGGCCTAGAGGACGTCTTGGTTGAATTTTCAAAGGTTTGAATTTAGCCTTTGTAGGCATTACAATTAGTTTCTTGTGACTTGCAGGAGATTTTGTTGAAGAAACCTCAAATTCATATTTCGACGATTTCATTGTGTCTGAAACATATAGTATAGTCGAATTGTTTACTATTTGTGTGTATGAGGTTCCTAATGAATCTTGAGAGTCCTTTCGATGAATTGAGAGTTGACTGATTTTCTTATGTCTTGTGTGCCTTATGTTTGCAAAGGGTTCTGTCACGACCCAAGCCTATACCCTGGATGTGGCCGGCACTCGAGAACCATTTCTGGTTCTTAATCGATCCCTCATTATGGCTAACTACAAGCGGAAGACTAACTTAAGCATATATAAGAATCAAATTGAAAGAAAAGTTTAAAAAACAGATTACTGAATCTCAAAACTTCACTGAATATACCAAGTATGAAACATAAGTGTTAAATAAAATATCTGAAACTAAAAGACTCTCCAAATTTGTCTATCTATGAAGCCTCTACTGTATATAGATGAGTGTCGGGAGAAGACCCGCGACTACTCAAAATGTTACTAATACCAACAACTGATAAAATTGGAGTCCTCCGATAGCATGGTGACCTCACTCGAAAGCTGGGGACCGAATGAAGTGATCTCAACAGACTCTTGTTGAGGAGCCTAAGAACCTAAATCTGCATCATTAAAAGATGCAGGTCGAATGACATCATTATATTGAATGTATGAGTCTGTAATATAGCTGAATAACTAATAACTGAAAGAAATAACTGTAATAGATAACAATGTACTCAAGCTGAGTATAAAGAAATAAAGGAGTTAAATCATTTAAAACTTTATAAAATACGTTCTCATCTCTGAACTCAACATAATAAGTGATATATAAAAATACACTTTAACTCTATTGGGAGATTCTCTAACTGACAACCATCACTATGAGCTACGTGATGATACAACGTCTTGCCAACACTACAAGAAGACCTTACCGGGATATAGGACACCTTAACCAAGTGGATCCACTAAGCTCTGGCCAAGACACTTAGGATTCTTCTAAAAAGTATGATCCTATACCCATGTTGTCATACATGATTTATGAGGAATGTGAGTTGTTTGAACTTATCCCTATATCGGTGCTATATACTACTCCCAATAATATATACTCACTCTCAATGTTTAAAAACATATTCTTCTTCTGGTTCAAGATAATTACTCAAACTATCCTATTAAAAAAGGTAACTGATCTGAAATATCATTGAACTCATAAATTGTTTAGAAATCAAAGTTTCTCTTTTATCAATTAAAAATTGATCCCTTTGGGAATACTTAGTTCCCTTATACTCTTACTCAATTCATACTTGAAAACTCTTTCTCAAAAATATATCAAAAATCATATTGTGATATAATCATTGATGACTCAGGAAGTCATACTGCATAAACATTGATGGTATATTTAGATACCATGCTGCTTAAACATTTGTGGCATACTCGATTGTTATACTAATTATGTTTTAAAAACTCTTTCTTAAAACTCTTCGTTACTTTCTCAAAAACTCAATTTAAAAATCAAATGTTGGCTTTAAAAAGATTCTCAAAATTTATAACTCAACATAGGGTTCATGATGAAATATAGACATGAACAACTCAACTCAATTCAAGGATCTCAATAACAATATGGAAAAACTCAATACTCAGAACTCAATGATAATACTCATCTGAAGAGTACTCACTTTATAGGGTTCATGTTGAAATATAGACACGAACAAATCAACTTAAGAATCTTAAGACATAAAATATAGCAATTCGGTAATTAGTAATAGAATTTAAAAAACAAATCAGGAACTTAAGAGCTCAAAATCAACTCATCTCAAGAATACTCAAATCTAGGGATAGAATCCTAGATTACTTTTTACCGATTTGAAAGTAGATGTATGGCATTAGGACAAGCTATCCCAATACTATGATAGCTTTACATACCTGGAAGAACAAGGTTCTTGACAAATCTTGAAGAAGAACTTGACTAGAAGCCTTGAAACCCTAGCTTGAAGGAGAAAAATCAAGAAAACGTTTCTTGAGATTTCTTGAATTTGTTTCTTGAAACTCTATGGCAAAGAATTATGATATTCATTAATGATTCATAATTGTATGAAGGAAATAGAATTGGAAAGAATGGAATTCTTAGAGAAGAACTTACCTTGAAGAAGAATCTTGAAAAGGATGGAAAGAATCTTGAATGAAGTCTTTTACTTTGATTTTTCCTTAGGGTTTGAGAGATAAGAGAATGATGGATTAAGAGATGAAAATCTGATTGTTTTGGGTCTTTAATTAATCAATAAATTCATTTAGGGTTTTAATAGAGGTAAAAAGACAAAAATGACCCTTTTTAATGTTTTCCCGTCAGCTAATTCGTCACTGCACTATATCACTAAAATGGTCATAACTTTTTACTCGAAACTCGAATTGTTGTGGAATTGGTGGCGTTGGAAAGAAGATTCAAATACCTTTAATTTGATAAGTTATGGGCTATGTAACTCTTTATATTCTAAGAGATATGATCATTTGAAGTTGACTCAAAGAGAATCTTACATCAAAAGTTAATCGGTAAGGAAACTTTCAACTCAACTTTGTGCTAGGAGATTCTAGATACCTTAATTAATATCCAAAATAATTCCACACTAAAGAATTTACCTTTACACATACGGACAATTTAAGAATCACTCGATATGACCCTTCAAGTAAATGAAGAATGGTCCAAGTCTTAACTTAGAAATTTTCAGGGTGTTACAAGTTCCTCGCTTTACTAAGGATTATGTTACCGTGACCCTAGTTGTGTTCGCGACCTTTGTGTTAGCGAGGGTTGGCTTGTGAAAATGAAGGGTCTAGTTTTGGTGGGGTTCGCTTAAGAAAACAATGGGTCGCGATACCAATGTTCGTGTAAGCGACCCATGGTTCGGGAAAGCGACTTCAGAGGAGGGTTTTGACTTGCCATTTTTGGGTTTAGCTCATTTTTCCCTATTTTATGTTTTGAAAAATCCTTGTAGGCTATTTCAAAGAGATTATTTCTTGGGCAATTGTTTGGGTAAGACTTTGTAACCCTAAAACTTCAATTACCTTTTATAAATTGTAGATTTTAACATAAAAAAATAAGATTTTGATTAGCCAAGTGAAAGGTTTTTGTAACACTCCAGAAATTAGTAGGCTAACGTGGATGTAACTCCCCGTACTTAAAAATAGAGGGTTGTGTGTTTGAACAACATGGTACTACCCCTGAAGGACCAACCATGGGCCCTTGAGGAGGACCCCTAGAAAACTGCCTGGGCAGTGACCAACGAAAGTACCTATGCCCCGTTGGTCAGTCCACACCCCATGGGTGGGGGCTGTAGGTCCAAGCCTGAAAATTAGATCTCAGAACCCAAACCACGGTTCACCAGCATGGGCCATGGGTCCAACCACGGTCCGTCAGTGAGGTCTCATGGATGGGACCTCAGAATTGGTTTGGGGATTAAGTTTAGGGGAACTTTGGGGTTTTTCAGAATTTATTAATATTAAGTGATGTCATTTTAGCATAATTTAGACCACCTATATAAGTATTTTAGACAACTAAATTAAGCCATTCATCTCGTTAATTCTAAAACCCAAATCAATTCCCAAAACTTCATCCTTTCAAAAAAATTTTCTCTATAGAAAACTCCAAGAAGAAAAAGAAAAATCAACTATGGTTTCAAGAGAAGGCTTTTCAAAATCAATTTCTTTAGGTATTGTGATTGAGGTATGGTGGTTTTCATCCATGGGTATCTTTCACCCATGGAGCCCTCTCAAAATCTTCAATTTCAAATGGTAGCATTCCCCAATTAGCTAGGATTTTCTTCATTCACCATGGGTTCTTTGGTTTACTGATTTTAATGGTTTAATTATGTCTAAATATGCATGAATTGATGATCTACAGTGTTTTAATGATGATTCCCTTATGAACCCATGCAAACCCCCATATTTCCCCAAATTGTGATCACATAGGTTGGGTTGATGATTGTGAAAAAAGAGTTCTTATGATCTAATGTGTGAACTGATAGAATTACATGAAGTTATGATGAAATACCTATCTAATGCTTAAATTCTAGACTTGGTGATTGATGGTGGCTTTGAACCTTGGAAGGGCAAAGTGTGAGTTTATGCATGATCTTATGAAACTTATGAATTTGCTTTTAAGAGTGCTTTGAGAGTAAAGTGCCAATGTTGATTGTGTTGTGGTGTTATTGAAAGGTTGTTATCATGAAACACTCATAACCATGATGTGAAAGGTCTTCTCATATTGAAAGGATTCTTAGGTTGAAATGCTATTCTTACCTAATTGAATTAATGAATAAGCACTATCCTAATGAACAAACTTGGATTGATTATCAAGGACATCCTTCCATGAGACATGAGTTAAGTAAGACTTAATAAGTGTTCCATAGGAATTATGCTTAGCACCGAGTGGATATATACAATGAGATGGAAGCTCTCCCATTAGTTGATGTCGGGTTTCTAAAAGACGTCTCATGAGATGGAAGCTCTCTCGTTAGTAGAGGCCGGGTTTCTAGTAGAAATCTCCTTATCCCATAAATTATGTGCCCCATAGGTTATCTAGCTAGTGGATCAACCTAAGCTAAGAGTTCATGGTTCTACCTTAGGCAAGTTATACAACCCTTTTCGGGGTGGGACACACCGGGTGATCATGTTTAGCTCACATGGTCTCTGTGTCAGTTAAGGCTACTCTTCCCATAATAAGAAAATAAATTATGAACTATGGTTACTCAAGAGGCTTGTATATGAGTTCAAAGGTTTAATGATGATTTTAACTTATGTTTTCTTTGATTATGACTTATGACTTCTAATGTCTCATATGATGTTCAAACTTTGAAAATTGCATGCTTTTAAATGAAATGTCTTTTTTTGCATATCTTCAATGTTTTTATACATGACTACCATACTTGGTGCATTTTTGTACTAACTCATACTTACCCTACATTTTCCCCAAGTGTAGGGTCCGGTTCTTGAGGTGATCATTCTAGTGGCTAGTGCTTGGACTTGACTATCTTCAGAGCTTGTTGGTAAGTACTCATCTGTATTGTATTTACCTTTTCGGACATGTAGTATGGGCTAGGCCCTATTTCATTCAAGTATTGTAATAGATGGATATATTGAGATAAGTCTAGACTTCCGCTTTCTTTTATGAAAACTTTTAAAATTTGAAATGTGTTTTTACTCTTATTGTTCTATTTCTTATGTTATGAGAACTAAGTGGCCTGTATGGAGTCCTTCGGGGTTCATACACCTTGCTACATGTAGGGGGTACCCCTGGGTCTTGACAAAGTTGGTATCAGGGCACGAGTTTATAATGATTATATGATGATGTCTCATAAGCCACATCTAGTAGAGTCTTGTTCATGAGTGTGAAGCGCACAACACTTATGAATGAGAGGCTACAATATGTTTAGGAAACTTCACTTCTTTCATTATTCTTAAAGTCGTGCCTTAGAGTTTAAGGGTGAGGTATTTTGCATGAATGAACCCTACGGAATTCATGGATCCAAAGTGGAAGAGGATCCTCAAAGGTTTATCAACGAGGTTTATAAAATACTTGCTATTGTGGGGGTGTCTCCGGAAGAAAAGGCGGAGTTAGCCGCCTACTAACTAAAAGATGTGGCTCAAGTGTGTTATGATAAGTGAAAGGGAGAGAGACCCGTAGAAGCGGGCCCATAGAATGGGAATTATTTAAATCAATATTTCTTGATAGGTTCTTCCCCCTATAGTTGAGGGTGGTAAAGGTACAAGAGTTCATCAACCTTCATCAAGGAAGTATGAATGTTGAGGAGTATGCTCTAAAGTTCACCCAACTCTCCAAATATGCTCCAACTATTATGAAGGAATCAAGGGCTAAGATGAGTAGGTTTACATTGGGTGTGTTCGACTTGGTTGAAAAAGAGTATCGTACGTAAATGCTCCTTCATAACATGGATATCTCAAGACTTATGGTATACACTCAACAAATTCAGGAATCAAAACTTAGGGAGAAGAATAGGGAGGTTAAAAGGGCTAGAACTGGTGATGAGAATTTCTCCAACTCAAGGTCAGATGGAAAAGGTCGACCTAGATTTTGACAAAGGTTTTTCGGTCAAGATTCATATAGTTCTCCTCCTAAGTCTAATAATGAAAGGGCGTCTAATCCTAAACCTTAAGGAGGGAATAGAGTTGGTTCTTCTTTTGCTAAATCTACATGTGCCAAGTGTGGGAAGAAACATGATGGTAAGTGCCTAACCGACACCGATAGATGTTTTAGTTGTGGGAAGAGTGGCCACAAGATGAGAGATTGCCCCATACTTGCAGTAAAGGGAAGGGAAAGCAAGAAAGCTCCTCCAAGCGGTTCAAACTCCAATGCCCCAAAGTAAAACCACTTTGATGCTCTTTAATCTCGAGGTGACCAAGAGAGCTCCCCGGATGTAGTGACCGGTATGTTAAAAGTCTTTCTTATTGATGTGTATGCCTTGTTGGATCCTGGTTCTACTTTATCTTTTGTGACGCCTTTTGTGGCGATGAGATTCGATGTTTCCCCAAAAGTGCTTTTAGAACCTTTTCTATCTCTACCCCTGTTAGTGATTCTGTGGTGGCTAAGAGGGTCTATAGGAGATGTCCCATTTCCTATCCCATAAGATTACTTTGGTAGAGTTGGTAGAGCTTGATATTTTATACTTTGATATGATTCTTGGTATGGATTAGTTGCATGTATGTTATGCCTCTATTGATTGTAGAACTCGGGTGGTTAGATTCCAATTTCCGAATGAGCCTAACTTAGAGTAGAAAGGGGGAAATTTTATGCCTAAAGGTCAATTTGTGTCCTACCTTAAAGCTAGAAAGATGATCTTGAAAGGTTGTTTGTACCATTTTGTTAGGGCGAGGGATGTAGATTTTGAAACACATTCTCCTGAGTCGGTTCCTGTGGTTAATGAGTTCCCATAAGTTTTCCCCAATGATTTGCCCGATATTTCTCCTGAGCGGGAAATAGATTTTGGTACTGATCTCTTCCAGATACACAACCTATCTCTATTCCTCCTTATAGAATGGCCTTGGACAAGTTGAAAGAGAAACTAAAGGATTTGTTGGATAATGGTTTCATCCGATCGAGTATCTCTCCATGGGGTGCTCCCGTGTTATTTTTTAGAAAGAAAGATGGATCTCTTCGAATGTGCATTGATTATCGTCAATGGAATAAAGTGACCATCAAGAATAAGTATCCTCTTCCAAGAATTGATGAATTGTTTGACCAACTTCAAGGGGCTAGTTATTTCTCCAAGATTGATCTTAGTTGGGTTATCACCAATTGACGGTGAGAGGGGTTGATATTCCAAAGATGGATTTTCAAACCCTGTATGGTCATTATGAGTTCATGGTAATGTCATCTGGGTTTACTAATGCTCCGGCGATGTTTATGGACTTGATGAATCGAGCGTTTAGGCAATACCTAGACATGTTTGTAATTGTGTTTATCGATGATATTTTTATTTATTCAAGAAGTGAAAATGAGCATGCTGACCATTTGAGAATTGTGTTGCAAGTTCTTAAGGACCAACAAATTTTTGCAAAGTTTAGCAAGTGTGAATTTTGGTTAAGATCCGTAGCTTTCCTTGGTCATATTGTGTCAAGCAAGGGTATTGAGGTAGATCCTAAGAAGATGGATACGGTCAAGAGTTGGCCTAGACCTCTAACTCCTTCTGACATTAGAAGTTTTTGGGTCTGGTCGGTTACTATAAAAGGTTTTTTGAGGGATTTTCTTCCATCGCTTCTCCTTTGATGGCTTTGACTCAAAACAAAGCTAACTTTGTGTGGTCAGAAGCTTGTGAGAAAAGTTTCCAAGAGTTGAAAGATAGACTTGCTTCCGCTTCGGTGTTGACTTTATCGGAAGGTATGGATGGTTTTGTGGTGTATTGTGATACTTCTAAAGTGGGGTTGGGATGTGTGCTTATGCAAAACGGTATGGTGATTTCCTATGTTTCAAGGCAACATAAATTCCATGAGAAGAATTATCCTGCCCATGACCTTGAGTTAAAGTCGGTTGTGTTTGCCTTAAAAATATGGAGGTTTATTTGTATGGGGTCCATGTGGATGTTTTAATCGATCACAAGAGTCTACAAAATGTGCTTAGTCAAAAGGACTTGAATCTTCGCCAAGGAAGGTGGCTAGAACTTGAAGGATTATGATATGAGTGTCTTTTTTCACCCCAACAAAGATAACGTGGTAGATGAGGCTCTTAGTAGATTGTCCATGGGTAGTGTGGATCATGTAGAGGATGAAAAGAAAGTGTTGGTTCAAGATGTGCATAGGTTGGCCCGACTAGGTGTTCAACTAGTAGATTTCACCAAGGGTGGTGTTATGGTCCATAATGGTTCCGAATCGTCCTTTGTGTTGGATGTGAAGTCTAAGCAAGGAATTGATCCTTTATTAGTAGAGTTAAAATAGTCAGTACTTAAGAAGTCCATTGAGACTTTCTCCCAAGGGTGAGATGGGGTGCTTATATACCAAGGTCGATTATGTGTTCTGAATGTTGATGGTTTGAGGGAATAAATTTTAGAGAAAGGCCATAGTTCTCGGTATTCTATTCACCCGGGAGCCACCAAGATGTACCATGATCTATGGAAAGTCTATTGGTGGTATGGGATGAAGAAAGATATTGTGAGATTTGTGGCCAAATGTCCTAATTGTCAAAAAGTTAAGGTTGAGCACCAAAGGCTGGGAGGCTTATGCCAAGATATAAGTAGTCCCACTTGGAAGTGGGAAGAAGTAAACATGGACTTTATTGTTGATTTGCCTCGCACCCGGAGACAACATGATTCTATGGTGTCATTATAGATCGGATGACAAAATCAGCCCACCTTATTCCTGTCAAGGTTTCTTTTTCGGCAAAAGACTATTCTATGTTGTATATAAAGGAACTGGTGAAATTGCATGGAGTTCCTCTGTCTATTATTTCCGATCGGGGTACTTAATTTACTTCTCACTTTTGGAAGTCATTCCAAAAAGGTCTTGGCACTAAAGCTAAGCTTAGCACGACTTTTCATCCCCAAACTGATGGGCAAGCGGAGCGTACCATCCAAACATTGGAAGACATGTTAAGGGCATGCGTGATAGACTTCAAGGGTAATTGGGATGACCACTTGCCATTAATAGAGTTTGCCTACAATAATAGTTATCACTGAAGTATCAGTATGGCTCCCTTTGAAGCCTTGTATGGTAGGAGATATAGGTCTCCAGTTGGTTGGTTTGAGGGGGGTGAAGTTGTTTTGATAGTTCCCGAGCTAGTTTATGAAGCCCTTGATAAAGTTCGACTTATTAGAGAGAGGTTGAGAAAGACTCAAAGTAGACAAAACTCTTATACCGATGTGACAATAAGGGATCTAGAATTTGAGGTTAACGATTTGGTCTATTTGAAAATCTCACCTGTAACAACTCAGAAAAATGATAGGTTAAACTAGAGCCTAAACGTGGGTTTAACGTCAAGAGTTAAGGGTGAAGGCTAAGGGCTTTGGGTGTAGGCCATGGTTTGGGAACCTAGGCTACCTTAAACTTAGTCTAGCTACTGCCTTCCTAGGCGTCGAGGCTCTTCATGACCCGTGGTGGTCACCACGAGCCATGGTGCCACCCGTGGTGGCAAGGAAGTATGCCTAGAAAGGTGCCAAGCCAAGGCTCCCCTTCACGAGCCACTTCACGACTCGTGGTCATGACCACGGTCCATGGGAAGGCTCGTGGGGTTGCCTTAACTTGGTGGAAGATGTTGCAAGGAGCTACTATCCCAAAGTTCACGGGCACCACCACGAGCTGTGGTGCCCTAGACAGTCTGTGAAACTGAACTTGGAGTTCATTTAGGCTCAAGGGAGGCAAGCCAACTATGCCTAGGTGTTGCCCTATGACCACGAGCTTCACCACAACTCGTGGTGTGAACCACAGACTGTAGGAGCTTCCGTGGACTTGCCTTGGCCTTGGAAAGCTTGGCAAGGATGGGAGGCATGCTTCCTCAAGGACCATGGGTGCCACCATGAGCCTTGGTACCCCTCATGACCCATTTAGTTGGGCGTGGTCCCTAACGGGCTGCCTCAAGTTGGGGGGTTTTTGGTAATTTTGTTTTAATGTGTTATTATGTGGGGTTGATTTTAAATGGTTTATATGATAAATATATAAGGTTTTAAGTCTTTTAAATTAGTCATTCTCTCATTATTTCCCCAAATCAAATCCCAAACTTTTCTCTCTCTATATTTCTCTCTAACTCAACGAAGAAAAAGCAGTGGGAGCTAGGGTTTTGGATTCAAGGCTTTCTTCATCAAATTTATTGGGAAATCTTAACAAGGGTATAGTGATCCTTCATCTAGGGTTAGCTTACACCCTAGAGCCAATTTCAAAGTAAACTTTTAAAGATTTCAAGTTTATGAAAACCTAGGGTTTTACTCAATCTCATGGGTTCTTTCACCAAATGATTTTAAAAGGTTTCTAATGGCATATTATTGTTATATTGTTGTTGTATTAATGATTTAAGATGAAAATACTCCATGAACCCATGATTTGTCGCTATTCGTAGTTTATGTCTTTATGAAATGGGTTGCTTGCTAATGCATGTATATGAATAGAACATGTTTAAATTGCTTTAAATTGTTGAAGTATGTCATTACCCATGCTTATTTTATGGTGTATTTTTGGTGTATTGGTATGTGAGGTTTGTGGCCTTAATGGCAAGATAAGAGAAGCTACTTGTTGATTTAGAATTGTTAACTTGATGTTGATCCACTTGAAAGATGTAGGTGTTTACTTATTATGTACGTTGTGACCATGGCCTTGAAGGTATAGTATGAGAAATTAACGTGTTATCATGAATGAGAATTCAATGAATCTAATGTGATCATGTTATGGATGTAAATGTGTTATTATTAAAAGACTATTTGTCGATTTGACACTCATGAATGTTGATGATAGAATATGAAGATTCTTCAATATAAATTATACATTGAATTAGTAGGGCTTATGCATCCTTTTCTTGTATAAATGATTATATTGTTGATTGTTGAATCCTTGGATCGGTAGGCTAGTGTCACCCTTCCACACATGCTTATAATGAACATTGGGATCGATAGGCTTACGACACCCTTCCATTAATGATGATAAAGAACCATGGAATCGATAGGCTTATGGCACCTTTCCATGAAGGTTAATGATGAGACTTGAATTGGTAGGCCTATGGCACCCTTTCAAGAGGAGTTAATGAGCTTTCCTAAATAGACCTTGCATCAGTAGACTTAAGGCACCCTTTTATGTGTAAATGAGTGTAATTAGAGTCGGTAGGCATATCACACCTCTCATATGTGATAATGTCAAAGTAATGAACTATTCTATGTGAATGTTGGATAAGCACTGAGTGGATTCGGTTAGATGGAAACTCTCCCAAAGTTAGGCATGAGTTTTAATGATAGTCTAGCTTATCCCAAAAACTATGTGCCTGCATAGGTCTAGCTAATGGATCCACCTGAGCTATATGGACCGGTCTTCCTTAGGCAAGTTGACCACCTCTTTGCGGTATGGGGATTTATGACACCGAATTCCATGACAAGCTCTTATGGACTATGTCGGTTAAATGCTTACTTCCCAATATGTGAGATTTCATTGTGGGTTCTTGATAGGTTCTATGAAGTGTAGGTAGTAGTATGGGATGCTACTTGTACAATGCACGAGTAGGCTTATAGAGGGTCATAGTGAGTTTGTTTAAATCCTAATGACTATCACATGAATACGTTCTAAATGAAGTTATTAAAGAATGTTGGCTCTAAAATGCTTAATGTGATATGTATGCTATACTTGGGTTATATAATGTGTTATTTTACCTTGTCGTGCCTTATGAAATGATTTGTCTCTTATGAATGGATATAGTTCAAAGGTGAAAAGAAAGGAATGATGAGTTCACATTTTGGTGACCTTAATGTGGTGCCCTAGTGTGGATGGTGGTATGAGACCCTATCCAAACATTGCACAAGGCATAACATAAGGGTTGCTTGAGGTGAAGGTCCAAGGTAAAGGTAATGGTTTCCATGTGATATTGCTTAAGTGTGAAGTTGTGAGTTATATGATGTTAATGCTTGTATATGATGTCTCTTATGCTGTTGTCCATGATATTTCAAAAATTGGCATAATGCATGGTTTCCAACCAAAATGTCCCCTTTTAAAACATATTTTGCACGGTCATCATACTTAGTACCTTTCTGTGTACTAACCCTTATTTCTTCATGTTTTTACAAAAAGTGTAGGTTCCGACAAGTGATTCCTCTTAGCTAGTTTGAAGTGTTGGATTGCTTTCCTCCAAGACTTGTTATGTCCTCATGATTCGCGGACAAGACTTACGTTTCCTTGTTTCATTTAATAGACATTTTTGTAGTTGTTTTTGAATTGGAAAGAGTTGTGTCCCTAGTATGTTTTAGGATTGTGTCTATGTTGGCCATGTGAGATTTAAACTTCTGCTGTATTTCAAGTTCCTCTTTAAATTAAGTTTGATAGTTTTGATTTAAATGAGTTTTAATTCTTCACTATTTCTATATTGAATGCAATCAAATGCTATGAGGCTTGTTTGAGACCCTTTCGGGGTCGAGTATGCTGTGTTGCATCCGGGGCCTAAACTCCGGTCGTGACAAGCATGTTATCACAAAATTTTGAAATGGTTTTTAGGATCAAAGTCTCACAAGCCATGTCAAGTAGAGTTTCGTTCATCGGTGTGAGTCACGACACATCTATGAGCGAGAGGCTATAGGATGTTAGAAATTACACTTCTTTCATATTCTTGAAGTCGTGCTTTAGAGTTTAGTTTTGTAAGTGCTCTTTTCCTAATCCTTCTCTTGTGTTAATAGGATATGAATACGAGAGGGAGACCCACAAGGAGAGTAGGAGAAGAGAATGTGAATGAGGGTGTTCCTCCCTAAGGTCCTCAAGATGTCCAAGTTCCGGTAGAAGTTCTAGATATGACTAATGAGGAGATAAGGTTGGCTTTCTTATTTTTGGCTAGAGCCATGGAGGCTCAAGCGACTAGAGATGTAGGGCCGAGGGTGAATGCTTTGTACTATGGCTTCTAAGTTGAAAGACTTTGTGAGGATGAATCCTCCGGTGTTTCTAGGTTCTAAGGTGGGAGAGGGTCCCCAAGAATTTCTGGATGAGATGTATAAGGTAGTGAGTGCCATGGGGGTGACTTCACAAGAAAAGGCGGAGCTTGCCTCCTATCAATTGAAAGATGTTGCCCAAGTTTGGTTCACTCAATAGAAGGCCAATGGGCCGGTGAGAACGAATCCTATAGAATGGGAGGAGTTTGAGGAAGATTTCCTTGGTAGGTACTTTCCTCGAGTGAAGAAGGAGTGTAAGGTTTAGGAATTTATCAACCTTTGGAAATGTAATATGAGTGTGCAAGAGTAATCCTTGAGGTTTACCCAATTGTCTAAGTATGGTCCATCTTTGGTGTCAAATCCTAGGGAAGAGATGAGTAGGTTTCTGATCGGAGTATCCGACCTAGTCAAGAAAGAGTGCCATATGGTAATGCTCCATATTGACACAAACATTTCTAAGCTCATAGTGTATGCTTAATCCATTGAGGAGTCCAAAGAGAAGAAAATAAATAAGGATGTGAACTGAACAGAGGTAGATCCGATGATCATGATTAACCTAGGTTCAAAAAGAAGTCTCCAAACAGAGATTCTTCAAGAGCTTCTAAGGTTAACCAAGAGCAATGTGGTGGATCTCAATTTTCTAAACCTACTTTCACTACTAGGGGCAAAAGGCAATATGGGAAGTGCCTAGACGGTACTAATGGGTGCTATGGTTGTGGGAAGAATGATCACAAGGTGAAATATTGTCCGTCTCTTACAGCTAGAGGAAGGGAGGCCAAGCAAGCTTCTAAAGATGTTACGGTTCCTATCCCTCTAAATTATGGTCGTTTCTATGCTCTCCAAGCTAACAAGGACAAAGAAGCTAATCAGGATAAAAGCAAAGTTAAGTGATAGTTCCTTATGGTCACGAATTTCTGGACGAGGTTCCTATGTTGTTTTTCATGGTTGCCTTAGTTTGGTTTTCTCCTAAGTGGGGGATGGTATGGTGAATAGCAGGTTGTGGTGAGTTTTGATATCTTTGTCACTTTCTTCTATTCCTATTCAAGCTTGAGACCATGAGTTCTTAGTAACCTGTTTCATGTTTTTGGAGTCTTTTGTGAAAATGAGTTTCCATGGTCTCTTTATGTTATGCATGTTTTAATGAGTTTAGCTGTAAATTAGAAAATGAGCCTTCTCTAATTGTGTTCCTCATGGTTATATGCATTTCTGATGAGTTCCTAATATGCTTCATGAGGTTAAATGTTGAGCATGCTTAAATGTGTTTTTATGAAACAGTTGCATAATGTGCTTTTATGAGAAAATTGCATAATGTACTTAAAGATATTGTGTTGAGCATAATGTGACCTGGAGAAGGTAGTTCCTCCAATAAAATGATAGATGTTGATGTTGTGATGCATAATGAGTTTGTATTGTTTGAGTTGAATGATGTGGAATTGATGTTTCCTCCTTTGATTTTTATGCATTGTTTATGATGTTGTATGATTGTTGGGTTGCTAGTCTTGAGTTATTTTTCCCTTACAGTGTTTAAAGTGTCATTTGAGGACGACTGTTTCTTAGTTGGGGATAATGTAACAACTCAAACAAATAATAGGTTAAACTAGAGCCTAAATGTGGGGTTAATGTCAAGAGTTAAGGGCAAAGGCTAAGGGCGTTGGGTGTAGACCATGGTTTGGGAACCTAGGCTACCTAAAACATAGCCTAGCTACTGCCACCCTAGGCCATGAGGATCTTCACGATCCGTGGTGGTCACCACGATCTATGGTGCCACCAGTGGTGGCTAGGTAGTAAGCCCTAGAAAGGTGTCAAGCCAAGGCTCCCCTTCATGAGCCACTTCACAACTCGTGGTCATAACCACGGTCTGTAGGAAGGCTCTTGGGGCTTTCTTAGCTTGGTGGGAGATATTGCAAGTTGAGGGAGCAACTGTCCCAAAGTTCACGGGCACCACCACGAGCCGTGGTGCCATAGACGGTCCGTGAAAGTGAACTTGGAGTTCACTTAGGCTGAAGGGAGGCAAGTCAACTTTGCCTAGGTGCTGCTCCATGACCTCGAGTTTCACCACGACTCGTGGTGTCAACCATGGATCGAGGGAGCTTCCGTTTACTTTCCTTGGCCTTGGAGGGCTTTGCAAGGATGGGAGGCATACTTCCTCAAGGACCACGGGCACTACCACGAGTCATGGTGCCCCTCACGACCTGCTTAGTTGGGCGTGGTCCCTGACGGGTTGCCTCAAGTTGGGGTTTTTGGATAATTTCATTTTAAAGTGTTATTATGTGGGGTTGATTTTAAATGGTTTATATGATAAACATATAAGGTTTTAAGTCTTTTTTACTAGACATTCTCTCATAATTTTCCCTAATCAAATCCCAAAGTTCTCTCTCTATATATTTCTCCCGAACTTAAGGAAGAAGAAGAAGTTGGAGCTAGGGTTTTGGATTGAAGGCTCTCTTCATCAAATTTCTTGGGAAATATTAACAAAGGTATGGTGATTCTTCTTCTAGGGTTAGCTTTCACCCTAGAGCCAATTTCAAAGTAAACTTTTAAAGATTTCAAGTTCATGAAAACCTAGGGTTTTACTCATTCTTAGGGGTTCTTTTACCAATTGGTTTTAAAAAGGTTTCTAATGGCATAATATTGTTATATTGTTTATGTATTGATGATTTAAGATGAAAATACTCCATGAACCCATGATTGCTCTCTGTTCGTAGTTTATGCCTTTATGAAGTGGGTTGCTTGATAATGCATGTATATGAATAGAACTTGTTTAAATGGCTTTAAATTGTTGAAGTATGTCATTAACCATGCTTATTTTATGGTGTATTGTTGGTGTATTGGTATGTTAGGTTTATGGCCTTAAAGGCAAGATATGAGAATCTACTTGTTGATTTAGAATTGTTAACTTGATGTTGATCCACATGAAAGGCAGAGGTGTTTACTTATTATGTACGTTGTGACCATGGCCTTGAAGGCATAGTATGAGAAATTAAAGTGTTATCATGATATTGTATGAATTAGAATTCAAAGAAGCTAATGTGATCATGTTATGGATGTAAATGTAATATTATTGAAAGACTATTTCTCAATTTGACACTCATGAATGTTGATGATAGAATATGAAGGATTCTTCAATATAAAGTATACCTATAATTTGTAGGGCTTTTGCATCCTTTTCTTGTATAAATGATTATATTGTTGATTGTTGAATCCTTGGATCGGTAAGCTAGTGGCACCCTTCCACACATCCTTATAATGAACCTTGGGATCGGTAGGCTTACGGCACCCTTCCATTAATGATGGTAATGAACCACGGAATCGGTAGGCTTATGGCACTTTTCCATTAAGGTTAATGATGATACTTGAACCGGTAGGCCAATGGCACCCTTTCAAGAGGAGATGATGAGCTTTCCTAAATAGACCTTGAATCGGTAGGCTTAAGTCACCCTTTCATGTGTAAATGAATGTAATTAGAGTCGGTAGGGCAATGGCACATCTCATATGTGATAATGTCAAAGTAATAAACTATTCTATGAGAATGTAGGCTAAGCACCGTGTGGATCTTTTTAGATGAAAACTCTTCCAAAGTTAGGCATGATAGTCTACCTTATCCCATAAGTTATGTGCCTGCATAGGTCGAGCTGGTCGATCCACCTAAGCTATATGGACAGGTCTTCCTTAGGCCAGTAGAGCACGTCTTTACGGTGTGGGGATATATGACACCGAATTCCATGAAAAGCTCTCTTGGTCTGTATCAGTTAAATGCTTACTTCCCATCATGTGAGATTTCATTGTGGGTTCTTGATAGGTTCTACGAAGTGTAGGTATTAGTATAGGATGCTATCTATATATTGCATGAGTAGGCTTTAAGAGGATCATAGTGAGTGTCTGTAAATCCTAATGACTATGACATGAATGTGTTCTAAATAAAGTTATTAAAGAATGTTGGCTCTAAAATGCTTAATGTGATATGCATTCTATACTTGGGGTTATATAATGAGTTATTTTCCCTTGTCATGCCTTATGAAATGATATGTCTCTTATGAATGGATATTGTGCAAAGGTGAAAAGAAAGGAATGATGAGTTCACATTTTGGTGACCTAATGTGGTGCCTTAGTGTGGATGGTGGTGTGAGACGCTATCCATACATTGCACAAGGCATAGCATAAGGGTTGCTTAAGGTAAAGGTCCTAGGTAAAGGTAATGGTTTCCATGTGATATTGTTTAAGTGTGAAGTTGTGAGTTATATGATGTTAATGCTTGTATATGATGTCTCTTATGCTATTGTCCATGATATTTTAAAAAGTGGCATAATGCATGGTTTTGAACCAAAATGTCCCCTTTTAAAGCATATTTTTCATGGTCATCATACTTTGTACATTTCTGTGAACTAACCCATATTTATTTATGTTTTTACTACAAGTGTAGGTTCCGACAAGTGATTCCTCCTAGCTAGCTTGAAGTGTTGGATTGCTTTCCTCCAAGACTTTGTATTTCCTCATGGTTCAAGGACAAGACTTATGTTTCCTTATTTCATGTAATAGACTTTTTAGTAGTTGTTTTTGAATTGGTAAGGGTTGTGTTCCTAGTATGTTTTAAGATTATGTCTAAGTTGGCCATGTGAGATTTAAACTTCCGCTGTATTTCAAGTTCCTTTTTAAATGAAGTTTGATAGTTTGGTTTTAAATGCGTGTTAATTCTACACTATTTCTAAATCGAATGCAATGAAATTCTATGAGGCTTGCATGAGACCCCTTCAGGGTCGAGTACATTGTGTTGCATCCAGGCCTAGACTTGGGTCGTGACAAGCATGGTATCACAAGATTTTTGAAATGATTTTTAGGATCAAAGTTTCACAAGCTATGTCTAGTAGAGTCTTATTTATCGATGTGAGTCGCGACACATTTATGAACGAGAGGCTATAAGACGTTAGAAGTTATACTTCTTTCATATTTTTGAAGTCGTGCCTTAGAATTTAGTTCTGTAAGTGTTCTTTTCCTAATCCTTCTCTTGTGTAATAGGATATGAATAAAAGAGGAAGACCTGCAAGTAGAGTAGGAGAAGAGAATGTGAATAAAGGAGTTCCTCAAGATGTCCAAGTTCCGGTAGAAGTTTTGGATACGACCAATGAAGAGATAAGGTCGGCTTTCTTATACTTGGCTTGAGCCATGGGGGCTCAAGAGACTAGAGATGTATGGCCTAGGGTGAATGCTAATGAGGGTACTATGCCTTCCAAGTTGAGAGACTTTGTGAGTTTGAATCCTCCGGTGTTTCTAGGTTCTAAGGTGGGAGAGGATCACCAAGAATTTCTGGATATGGTTTATAAGATAGTGAGTGGCATGGGGGTGACTTCAAAAGAAATGGCGGAGCTTGCCTCCTATCAATTGAAAGATGTTGCCCATGTTTGGTTCACTCAATGGAAGGCCTATAGGCCTATGAGAATGGATCCTATAGAATGGGAGGAGTTTAAGGATGATTTCCTTAATAGGTACTTTCCCCGTGAGAAGAAGGTGTGTAAGGTTTAGGAGTTTATTAACCTTTGGAAAGGTAATACGAGTGTGCAAGAGTACTCCTTGAGGTTTACCCAATTGTCTAACTATGCTCTATCTTTGGTGTCAAACCCTAGGGATGAGATGAGTAGGTTTGTAACCGGAGTATCCAACCTAGTCAAGAAAGAGTTCCATAAAACAATGCTACATAATGACATGAACATTTCTAGGCTCTTAGTGTATGCTCAATCCATTGAGAAGTCCAAACATAAGAGAATGAATAGGGATGTGAAGAGAGGTAGATCTGATAAGCAAGGTCAACCTAGGTTGAAGAAGAAGGCTCCAAATCAAGATTCTTTAAGTGCTCCTAAGGTTAACCAAGAGCAAGGTGGTGGATATCAATTTTCTAAACCTACTTGCACCACTTGTGGCAAGAGGCACTATGGAAAGTGCCTAGCTGGAACTAATGGGTGCTATGTTTATGGGAAGAATGATCACAAGGTGAAATATTTTCCTACTCTTACGGTTAAAGGAAGGAAGGCCAAGCAAGCTTCTAAAGATGGTACGGTTCCTATCCCTTCAAATTATGGTCGTTTCTATGCTCTCCAAGCAAACAAGGGCAAAGAAGCTAATCCGGATAAAAGCACCGGTAAATGATAGTTCCTTATGGTCATGAATGTCTTGATAAGGTTCCTATGTTATTTTTCATGGTTTCCTTAGTTGGGTTTTCTCCTAAGTGGGGGATGGTATGATTAATAGTAGGTTGTGGTAAGTTTTGATATCCTTGTCACTTTCTTGTATTCCTATTCAAGCTTGAGACCAAGAGTTCTTAGTAACTTGTTTCATATCTTTGGAGTCTTTTGTGAAAATGAGTTTCCATGGTCTCCTTATGTTATGAATGTTTTAATGAGTTTAGCTGTAAATTAGAAAATGAGCCTTCTCTAATAGTTTTCCTCGTGGTTATATACATCTATGATGAGTTCATAATATGCTACATGAGGTTAAATATTGAGCATGCTTAAATGTATTTTTATAAAGCAGTTGCATAATGTGTTTTTATGAGAAAATTGTGTAATGTGCCTAAAGATATTGTGTTGAGTATAATGTGACTTGGAGAAGGTAGTTCCTCCAATGAAATGAGAGATGTTGATGTTGTAATGCATAATGAGTTTGTATTGTTTTAGTTTAATGATGTGGAATTGATGTTTCCTCCTTTGATGTTCTTGCATTGTTTATGATGTTGCATGATTGTTGGGCTGCTAGTCTTGAGTCATTTTTCCCTTGCTGTGTTTAAAGTCTCATTCGAGGATGAATGTTTGTAAGTGGGGGATAATGTAACGACTCAAACAAATGATAGGTTAAACTATAGCCTAAACGTGGGGTTAATGTCAAGAGTTAAGGGCAAAGGCTAAGAGCTTTGGATGTAGGCCATGGTTTTGGAACCTAGGCTACCTCAAACATAGCCTAGCTATTGCCTCTATAGGGCACTAGGGTCTTCACGACTCATGGTGGTCACCACGAGCCATGGTGCCACCCGTGGTGGCTAGATAGTAAGCCCTAGAAAGGTGTTAAGCCAAGGCTTCCCTTCACGAGCCACTTCACGACTCGTGGTCATGACCACGGTCTGTAGGAAGGCTCGTGGGGTTTCCTTAGCTTGGTGGGAGATGTTGCAAGTTGAGGGAGCAACTGTCCCAAAGTTCACTGGCACCACCACGAGCCGTGGTGCCCTAGACGTTCCATGAAAGTGAACTTGGAGTTCACTTAGGCTGAAGGAAGGCAAGGCAACTTTACCTAGGTGCTGCTTTATGACCACTAGCTTCACCACAACTCGTGGTGGGAACCATAGATCGTGGGAGCTTCCGTTTACTTGCCTTGGCCTTAGAGGGCTTGGCAATGATGGGAGGCACATTGCCTCAAGGACCACGGGCACCACCACGAGCCGTGGTGCCTCTCACAACTCGTTTAGTTGGGCATCGTCCCTGACGGGTTGCATTAAGTTGGGGTTTTTTGGTAATTTCGTTTTAATGTGTTATTATGTGGGGTTGATTTTAAATGGTTTATATGATAAATATATAAGGTTTTAAGTCTTTTATTCTAGTCATTCTCTCATTATTTACCCTAATCAAATCCCAAAGTTCTCTCTCTATATATTTCTCCCTAACTTAAGGAAGAAGATGAAGTGGAAGTTAGGGTTTTTCATTGAAGGCTTTCTTCATCAAATTTCTTGGGAAATCTTAAAAAAGGTATGATGATTCTTTTTCTAGGGTTAGCTTTCACCATAGAGCCAATTTCAAAGTAAACTTTTAAAGATTTCAAGTTCATGAAAACCAAGGTTTTTACTCAATCTCATGGGTTCTTTCTCCAAATGGTTTTAAAAGGTTTCTAATGGCATAATATTGTTATATTGTTTGTGTATTGATGATTTAAGATGAAAATACTCCATGAACCCATGATTTCTCTCTGTTTGTAGTTTATGCCTTTATGAAATGGGTTGCTTGATAATGCATGTATATGAATAGAACTTGTTTAAATGGCTTTAGATTATTGAAGTATGTCATTACTCATGCTTATTTTATGGTGTATTGTTGGTGTATTGTTATGTGAGGTTTATGGCCTTAAAGGCAAGATATGAGGAGCTACTAGTTGATTTAGAATTGTTAACTTGATGTTGATCCAGTTGAAAGGTGGAGGTGTTTAATTATTATGTACGTTGTGACCATGGCCTTAAAGGCATAGTATGAGAAATGGAGGTGTTATCATGATATTATAAGAATGAGAATTCAATGAAGCTAATGTGATCATGTTATGGATGTAAATGTGTTATTATTGAAAGACTTTTCCCCAATTTGACACTCATGAATGTTGATGATAGAATATGAAGGATTCTTCAATATAAAGTATACCTTGAAATGGTAGGGCTTATGCATCCTTTTCTTGTATAAATGATTATATTGTTGATTGCTGAATCCTTGGATCGGTAAGCTAGTGGCACCCTTCCACACATCCTTATAATGAACCTTGGGATCGGTAGGCTTACGGCACCCTTCCATTAATGATGGTAATGAACCACGGAATCGGTAGGCTTATGGCACTTTTCCATTAAGGTTAATGATGATACTTGAACCGGTAGGCCAATGGCACCCTTTCAAGAGGAGATGATGAGCTTTCCTAAATAGACCTTGAATCGGTAGGCTTAAGTCACCCTTTCATGTGTAAATGAATGTAATTAGAGTCGGTAGGGCAATGGCACATCTCATATGTGATAATGTCAAAGTAATAAACTATTCTATGAGAATGTAGGCTAAGCACCGTGTGGATCTTTTTAGATGAAAACTCTTCCAAAGTTAGGCATGATAGTCTACCTTATCCCATAAACTATGTGCCCACATAGGTCTAGCTAGTGGATCCACCTAAGCTATATGGACCGATCTTCCTTGGGCAAGTAGACCACCTCATTATGGTGTGGGGATATATGACACAGAATTCCATAACAAGCTCTCCTGGTCTATGTCAGTTAAATGCTTACTTACAATAATGTGAGATTTCATTGTAGGTTCTTGATAGGTTCTACTAAAGTGTAGGTAGTAGTATGGGATGCTACCTATATATTGCACGAGTAGGCTTTAAAAGGGTCATAGTGAGTGTCTGTAAATCCTAATGACTATGAGATGAATGTGTTCTAAATGAAGTTATTAAAGAATGTTGGCTCTAAAATGCTTAATGTGATATGCATGCTATACATGGGTTATATAATGAGTTATTTTCTCTTGTCATGCCTTATGAAATGATATGTCTCTTATGAATGGATATTGTGCAAAGGTGAAAAGAAAGGAATGATGAGTTAACATTTTGGTGACCTTAATGTGGTGCCCTAGTGTGGATGGTGGTATGGGACGCTATCCATACATTGCACAAGGCATAGCATAAGGGTTGCTTGAGGTGAAGGTCCTAGGTAAAGGTAATGGTTTCCATGTGATATTGTTTAAGTGTGAAGTTATGACTTATATGATGTTAATGCTTGTATATGATGTCTCTTATGCTATCGTCCATGATATTTTAAAAAGTGGCATAATGCATGGTTTTGATCCAAAATGTCCTCTTTTAAAGCGTATTTTGCATGGTCATCATACTTAGTATATTTTTGTGTAGTAACCCATATTTATTCATGTTTTTACTACAAGTGTAGGTTCTGACAAGTGATTCCTCCTAGCTATTTTAAAGTGTTGGATTGCGTTCCTCCAAGACTTGGTATGTCCTCATGATTTGGGGACAAGACTTATGTTTCCTTATTACATGTAATAGACTTTTTAGTAGTTGTTTTTGAATTGGAAAGGGTGTTGTCCCTAGTATGTTTTAAGATTATGTCTAAGTTGGCCATGTGAGATTTAAACTTCCGTTGTATTTCAAGTTCCTATTTAAATGAAGTTTGATAGTTTGGATTTAAATGAGTTTTAATTCTGCACTATTTCTATATCGAATGCAATGAAATGCTATGAGGCTTATATGAGACCCTTTCTGGGTTGAGTACGTTGTGTCGCATCCAGGCCTAGTCTCGGGTCGTGACAAGCATGGTATCACAAGGTTTTGGAAATGGTCTTTAGGATCAATCACAAGCTATGTCTAGTAGAGTCTTGTTTATCGGTGTAAGTCGTGACACATCTATGAGTGAGAGGCTGTAGGACGTTAGAAGTTACAGTTCTTTCATATTCTTGAAGTCGTGCCTTAGAGTTTAGTTCTGTAAGTGTTCTTTTCCTAATCCATCTCTTGTGTTAATAGGCTATCAATACAAGAGGTAGACCTGAAAGGAGAGTAGGAGAAGAGAATGTGAATGAGGGAGTTCCTCAAGATGTCCAAGTTCCGGTAGAAGTTCTGGATATGACCAATGAACAGATACGGTCGGCTTTCTTATTCTTAGCCCGAGCCATGATGGCTCAAGTGACTCTATATGTATGGCCTAGGGTGAATGCTAATGAGGGTACTATGGCTTCTAAGTTGAGAGACTTTGTTAGGATGAATCTCCAGTGTTTCTAGGTTCTAAGGTGAGAGAGGATCACCAAGAATTTCTGCATGAGGTGTATAAGGTAGTGATTGCCATGGGGGTGACTTCAAAAGAAAAGGCGGAGCTTGCCTCCTATCAATTGAAAGATGCTGCCCAAGTTTGGTTCACTCAATGAAAGGCCAACAGGCCGGTGAGAACGGATCCTATTGAATGAGATGAGCTTAAGAAAGCTTTCCTTGATAGGTACTTTCCTCGTGAGAATAGGGAGTGTAAGGTTTAGGAGTTTATCAACCTAGGCAAGGTAATACGAGTGTGCAAGAGTACTCCTTGAGGTTTACCCATTTGTCTAAATATGCTCCATCTTTGGTGTCAAACCCTAGGGATGAGATAAGTTGGTTTGTGATCGGTGTATCTGACCTAGTCAAGAAAGAGTGGCATATGGCAATGCTCCATAATGACATGAACATTTCTAGGCTCATAGTGTATGCTCAATCCATTGAGGAGTCCAAACATAAGAGAATGAATAGGGATGTGAAGAGAGGTAGATTCGATAAGCAAGGTCAACCTAGGTTCAAGAAGAAGGTTCCAAACCATGATTCTTCAAGTGCTCCTAAGGTTAACCAAGAGCAAGGTGGTGGATATCAATTTTCTAAACCTACTTGCACCACTAGTGGCAAGAGGCACTATGGGAAGTGCCTAGCCGGTACTAATGGGTGCTATGTTTGTGGGAAGAATGATCACAAGGTGAAATATTTTCCTACTCTTATGTCTAGAGGAAGGAAGGCCAAGCAAGCTTCTAAAGATAGTACGGTTCCTATCCCTTCAAATTATGGTCGTTTCTATGCTCTCCAAGCAAACAAGGGCAAATAAGCTAATCTGGATAAAAGCACCAGTAGGTGATAGTTCCTTATGGTCATGGATGTCTTGATGAGGTTCCTATGTTGTTTTTCATGGTTGCCTTAGTTGGGTTTTCTTCTAAGTGGGGGATGGTATGATGAATAGTAGGTTGTGGTAAGTTTTGATATCCTTGTCAGTTTCTTGTATTCCTATTCAAGCCCGAGACCAAGAGTTCTTAGTATCTTATTTCATGTTTTTGGAGTCTTTTGTGAAAATGAGTTTCCATGGTCTCCTTATGTTATGCATGTTTTAATGAGTTTAGCTATAAATTGGAAAATGAGCCTTCTCTAATAGTTTTCCTCATGGTTATATGCATCTATGATGAGTTCCTAATAAGCTTCATGAGGTTAAATGTTGAGCATGCATAAATGTGTTTTTATGAAACAGTTGCATAATGTTCTTTTATGAGAAAATTGTATAATGTGCCTAAAGATATTGTGTTGAGCATAATGTGACTTGGAGAAGGTAGTTCCTCCAATGAAATGAGAGATGTTGATGTTGTGATGCATAATGAGTTTGTATTGTTTGAGTTTAATGATGTGGAATTGATGTTTCCTCCTTTGATGTTTATGCATTGTTTATGATGTTGCATGATAGTTGGGCAGCTAGTCTTGAGTCATTTTTCCCTTGTTGTGTTTAAAGTGTCATTCTAAGACGAATGTTTCTAAGTGGGCTATAATGTAACCACTCAAACAAAATATAGGTTAAACTAGAACCTAAACGTTGGGTTAATGTCAAGAGTTAAGGGCAAAGGCTAAGGGCTTTGGGTGTAGGCCATGGTTTTGGAACCTAGGCTACCTAAAGCATAGCCTAGCTACTGCTTCCCTAGGCCACCAGGGTCTTCACGACCCGTGGTAGTCACCACGAGCCATGGTACCACCCATGATGGCTAGGTAGTAAGCCCTAGAAAGGTGTCAAGCCAAGGCTCCCCTTCACGAGCCACTTCATGACTCGTGGTCATGACCATGGTCTGTGGGAAGGCTCGTGGGGTTTCCTTATCTTGGTTGGAGAAGTTGCAAGTTGAGGGAGCAACTGTCCCAAAGTTCAGGGCACCACCACGAGCCGTGGTGCCCTAGACGTTTCATGAAAGTGAACTTGGAGTTTATTTAGGCTTAAGGGGTGCGAGGGAACTTTGCCTAGGTGTTGCTCCATGACCACGAGCTTCACCACGACTCGTGGTGTCAACCATGGATCGTGGGAGCTTCCGTTTACTTGCCTTGGCCTTGGAGGGTTTGGCAAGGATGGGAGGCACACTGCCTCAAGGAGCACGTGCACCACCACGAGCCGTGGTGCCCCTTACGACCTGTTTAGTTGGGGGTGGTCCCTGACGGGTTGCCTTAAGTTGGGGTTTTTTGGTAATTTCGTTTTAATGTGTTGTTATGTGGGGTTGATTTTAAATGGTTTATATAATAAATATATAAGGTTTTAAGGCTTTTATACTAGTCATTCTCTCATTATTTCCCCTAATCAAATCCCAAAGTTCTCTCTCTATATATTTCTCCTTAACTTAAGGAAGAAGAAGAATTTGGAGCTAGGGTTTTGGATTGAAGGCTTTCTTCATCAAATTTCTTGGGAAATCTTAACAAAGGTATGGAGATCCTTCTTCTAGGGTTAGCTTTCACCATAGAGCCAATTTCAAAGTAAACTTTTAAAGATTTCAAGTTCATTAAAACCTAGGGTTTTACTCAATCTCATGGTTTCTTTCACTAAATGGTTTTAAAAGGTTTCTAATGACATAATATTTTTATGTTGTTTGTGTATTGATGATTTAAGATGAAAATACTCCATGAACCGATGATTGCTCTCTGTTCGTAGTGTATGCCTTTATGAAATGGGTTGCTTGATAATGCATGTATATGAATAGAACTTGTTTAAATGGCTTTAGATTATTGAAGTATGTCATTACCCATGCATATTTTATGGTGTATTGTTGGGGTATTGGTATGTGAGGTTTATGGCCTTAAAGGCAAGATTTGAGAAGCTACTTGGTGATTTAGAATTGTTAACTTGATGTTGATCCACCTGAAAGGTGGAGGTGTTTACTTATTATGTACGTTGTGACCATGGCTTTGAAGGCATAGTATGAGAAATGGAAGTGTTTTCATGATATTGTATGAATGAGAATTCAATGAATCTAATGTGATCATGTTATGGATGTAAATGTGTTATTATTGAAAGGCTTTTTCTCAATTCCACACTCATGAATGTTGATGATAGAATATGAAGGATTCTTCAATATAAAGTATACCTTGAATTGGTAGGGCTTATGCATCCTTTTCTTGTATAAATGATTATATTGTTGATTGTTGAATCCTTGGATCGGTAGGCTAGTGGCACCCTTCCATACATGCTTATAATAAAACGTGGGATCGGTAGGCTTACGACGCCCTTCCATTAATGATGGTAATAAACTATGGAATCGGTAGGCTTATGGCACCTTTCCATTAAGGTTAATGATGATACTTGAACCAGTAGGCCTATGGTACCCTTTCAAGAGGAGTTAATGAGCTTTCCTAAATAGACCTTGAATCGGTAGGCCTAAGGCACCCTTTTATGTGTAAATGAATGTAATTGGAGTCGGTAGGGCAATGACACCTCTCATATGTTATAATGTCAAAGTAATAAACTATTCTATGGGAATATAATCTAAGCATCGTGTGGATTTGGTTAGATGGCAACTCCCCCAAAGTTAGGCATGAATTTCAATGATCATCTACCTTATCCCATAAATATGTGCCCGCATAGGTCTAGCTAGTGGATCCACCTAAGCTATATGAACCGGTCTTCCTTAGGCAAGTAGACCACCACCTTATGGTGTGGGGATTTATGACACTGGATTCCATGACAAGCTCTCATGGTTTATGTTGGTTAAATGCTTACTTCCCATCATGTGAGATTTCATTGTGTGTTCTTGATAGGTTCTACAAAGTGTAGGTAGTGGTATGGGATGCTACCTAAACATTGCACGAGTAGGATATGAGAGGGTCATATTGAGTTTCTCTAAATCCTAATGACTATGACATGAATGTGTTCTAAATGAGGTTATTAAAGAATGTTGGCTCTAAAATGCTTAATGTTATATGCCCTTGTCATGCCTTATGAAATGATATGTCTCTTATGAATGGATATTGTGAAAAGGTGATAAGAAAGGAATGATGAGTTCACATTTTGGTGACTTTAATGTGGTGCCCTAGTGTGGATGGTGGTATGGGATGCTATCCAT